>CAWUFW010013232.1:0-488632 GCA_963921515.1 Calotriton arnoldi
CAACCTGTTTCATATATTGGGATGCGATCTCCTGTCCCTGCTGAACGTAAGTTACCGACTGACTTACCGCATCACATTGTTCAGCTGCGTCATGCCCGTCTTCTACTGTCGGAGGTGCCCCTACCAGCATCCCGTGGAGATATGCCTCTCCAACCCGGCATGTCTGAAGGCGGACCTGCTACCACTACTCCTCCCTCTGGACGCACACGACAGGGCCTGCTCTGCCTATGGGGGCATGGCGTATGTGGCCAACATCGCACCCGCACTGAAATGGGACCACTGTGCCTCCACACGACGGATCATCGAGAACAGCTACATCGAATGTCACCCAGCATGCCCCATCATGGTCCTCCAAGGGACAACTTACGAACAACACCTTGACAGCCACCATCCGCTACATTGGCTGGCAAACATGTACACCACCAATGACATGGAAGCCCTGCTGGACGGCATCGCATACCTGACAACCTGTAAATTCGTCGGACCACAACGCAGGTTCCCCGATTGACCTATGATGTCCAACCCCGCACCCATGCTTAGCTTCCGCACGGACTGGCCAGTCACCACCACAACAGCCATACCAAACGACCGGCAACTGTAACCACACCATCAACGACATCGCCATGACATCGGATATGACCGGGACATGCACACTGTTCCCCATCACATCCAGGAACACCGCATGCATCGTGGGAGGCAGTGGCATGGGCTCTGTGTATCGCACCCACATGGACGGAACTGCACGAACAACCAGGACACGACATGGATCCAGCGCACATGGACACACACACCGCTCAGTGGACATGAATAGGTCGCCTGGAGTCTGTGGGTGCTGCACCCCTCCCACCCCCGCCCCGGGAATCCCATACCAGGACCTTTGCATGGACGACAAGTGCATACAACAACAACACGACCCCAGTGACTGTGACATGTCCAGTAACCACCACAGTGCAACAACAAGTGGCACGCCGCTGCATGCACGCAAGCACATGCCCTGATGTCATCTCACATGCACGCGTGCATGAGGAACAACCGCAGCAAACCTGTCACATGGAACTGAGATGGACTGTGCCCATGATGCCAAGCGGTCTGGTAGGCTACATGTATACCGTCTGTGTCAAAGTCCGCAGCTCCGCAGCTATACGTAAATGTACATTAGCACAGCCTTGGCCAAGCAGATGTCACTCTGAAGCCCACATCCCACATGCAACAGCCAATCACATGTAACCCCACACCCTATCCCATTTGCAATCATGCTCAGTATATCCTCAACATGTATTCCGCTGCCAGTAGTGTCCACTATACTGCATCACAGAGGACAGAAGACTCAATATAATGTTTGAAACCAAAACTGTCTCCGCTGACTCATTTCACAAGTACGAATGAGAGAGGATGAGAGTATGTGAAGTACACGGCAGTCGTGACATGACCATGTAGTCCACTGGTATTGGATGTCAACGCAAATGAGTAGCACAACTGTGGAAGACACACATGTGTCGTGTGAAGTCGTATGGACGCAGTGCTCAGGTGGGTGGGTGTGACGGGTAGATGCGCACATGCCAAGTTGGAGCACGCCGTGTTGGGAGGGGTCATGAACAGTACACCACCGCTTCCCTGGGCATTGTGAGAGGACACCTGTCGGGGGGAGTGAACACGTGTGTGCACAGCAGCCGGGCACACGTACAAAGCGGTACCAGGCGCACCTCAGCCCACCCTCTGTGGACAAGCTGGATCCTGTTGTGCGCCCGCCATGCCCCTTGACAAGGCACACACAGCCCCAGTCGACCAGGTGTAACCCCAACATAGTCAATCCGCACAGGCGATACAGGGCACGGGATGGCAGTGGAGCATGGTGTGTGAGAGGTCTCCTCGCGCTCCTCCTGGTCATATCACGCAGGCAATAGAACCTCAACGTCTAGCATGGCACAAGTCAAATGGAAGTGTAGGGGGACGCACCACAGCACGAGCAGCACTGACGTCACGGGAGGTGGCTCGCACCATCCCATCCATGGCCCATCATACCAACCACGCCACATGCCATTGCGACTAAGTGCAAGCGCGTGCGCCACCACCCCCGAGCCCTCCCCAGAGAGGCCAAAGAGTGAATGTGTGGGCCATCAGCCACAGACGGACGCGGCCTGGCCGCAAGGGCAGCCACAGCCACTGGGTGTCGCAGGTGGCGGATCCGGAAGGCGAAGACTGTGATGCATAGTCCATGCAGGCCGGGTCTCCATTTGGGGCACCACGCAGGTGGACGGCGTCCCGCCACACATCATACCCTGAGACAGCCCACTCGTGCAACTGGACCCACACATACACTCCTTGCCCTCTCTGGTGCGAGCTTGGGGCTGCCTGTGCAAGCGCTAGCCTCGCAGGTGAGCATGCATATTGGGGGAGCGAGGGGAGGACATGAGGGCTGGGGCGAAGATGACTGTATCACTGTCAGTTAGTACAAGGGATGACCCAGATGTGGAAAGGAAGAGACGTGTCCCGTGTGTACTGCAACTAGTCGCCAATCCAACTACCCCCATGTCCGGAATGTAAGCCCGCACCTAGGCCCGCCCATCCGCCACATCGAACATACCACCAGCACGACAACCTTCCCATTCGAAACACTGACTGGGGGTGGCGACCAGTGAACAATCATGTGTAGCCTACCCACGCGTACATGTGGGCCCTCCATGATCCATGTCACCTGCGGCAAAGTCATGACATGCGCAATGAGGAAGTGAGGAGAGCTGTCCGCCCCACGCGCAAAGGTGCATCAGCTCCACAGACCCAGCAGCGAGTCCAGCAGGGGTCACATGTGCAGGGGCAGCTGTGCCTGGTGTGAAGGCACATGCATATAGACAGCACATCGACCAATGTGTAGTCTGCCCACATCTACAGTCCATCATCATGCGGACATAGGAATTTAACACAGGGCAACACATCTTAGTTGGTGCACCCACCGTGACCAACAATGCGCAATCATCGACGTACCCGCCCTGTGCATGGCCCCCCACCCAAAGGAGGCACATCCAGTGCCACCATCCCACACACACAAGCCTTCCACGGAACATGCTGTGTCCAATGGTCAGTACAGAGTCAGCGCCCATCTGGTGGATCCTGAACAGGAGACACATGCACACACATGCCAGCTCCCACTATGTACGTCTGCCACCTGGCACGTGCAATGTAACCTCTCACCTGTGACGTGTGACTGCAAGCACACAGCCGTCTTGGCATGGGGCTGTCAATGTGGACACCTGTCAATGTTTCGGGAGGTGTGATCCGTACAGTGCTGTACATAGGGTGCAGTGCTGACACCTACTACTGTCTCATATCCCCTCGTGCCACAGGTCCCACTTGTTTTGGCCGCTCAGCCTGTGCCCACATCGTCGTCGTCGTGTGCCATACTCATCCAGCCGCGGAAGCAGTTCCATGCTCAGCAGACATTCATGTTGCCGTGGCGTTGCCGCTTGACGGATATGCAGTCAGTCCCCATCAGCACGCCCGCAAGTCATTGGGGCCTAGATCCCCATGTGCATGCACATGGCAGTGGTTTGTATCACTAGCCATTGCCATTGTTGGGAGACCTGTGTAAGTGTATTGTGGCCGTGCCGTCCCAGCTTGACAGCTGGGCTGTGGCTCATGTGCTTGCTCAGTCATGTCAGTGATGTGTATGCGAAATTGCTATGTGTCGTGTTGCTTTGACATGTGTCCTCTGCCATTGTCCCTAGGCGGAGACCGAACATTGACCGCCCATACCAATTGCTGGCGGACATGGACGATACAGAGGTTATTAGGAAGTTTCGGCTGGACAGGCCAACCCTGCATCGACTGTGTGCCATGTTAGAACCCCATCTCCGTCCCCGCAGGGTGTATCCGACTGCTGTCACCCCCACGGCTAAGGTGATGGCCGCCATGCATTTCTTCGCCACTGGGTCATTCCAGCACACAGTGGGCATTGGAGGAGGGATGTCCCAGCCCATGTTCAGCAAGGTGCTGAGGGATGTACTGGCAGCCATGATGCTGTACCGAAACAGGTACATCCGCTTCCCCAGGGCTCGTGGATTGGCGGCAGTGAAGGGTGCATTCTATGCATTTGGCAGAATCCCACACGTCGTTGGAGCCATTGACTGCACACATGTCGGCCTTGTTCCACCACAGGCCACTGAGCACCTGTACCGCAACAGGAAGCACACGCACTCCCTGAATGTGCAAGTGGTGTGCCTTGCGGACATGGTGATCACCCACGTGTGTGCAAAGTTCCCAGGCTCGGCCCATGACGCACACATAATGCGCAACAGCATCTTGCCACGACTGATGTCCAATATGCAACAGGATCGTGGCTGTATTGTCGGTGAGTATGTGGAGTGGTGTAGCGTGCTGGTTGTGCGATGCTGTCCCCTGTCCAGTTGGAATAGCAACGGTTCTCTGTGTCCCTCACACCCAGGTGACTCTGCGTACCCGAATGGGGCATGGCTGCTCAGTCCATTGAGGAATCCTCGCACCCCAGCAGACGATCGCTACAATGAGGCACATGGGAGGACCAGACGTGTGGTCGAGCGTACCTTTGGCCTCCTCAAGTCCAGGTTCAGGTGCCTGGACCGCACCGAGGGTGCGCTGGCGTACTCCCCACAGAAGGTGTGCCGGATAGTGGTGGCGTGCTGCATGCTGCACAATCTGGCCATTCGGAAGCAGATCCCCCTCATCGTGGATGACGGAGATCAACCAGGGCCCCAGCCCGCAGACCAGGACAGCTCGAGTGAGGAGGACAGCGGAGAGGAGGAAGCTGGTAATGTGCGGCAGCAGCTCATCGCCCGCTACTTCACTTGACGGTGAGTGTCCATGTACGACGGCTGATGTGGCTGTATCTGTGCAGGTGTGTGTGTGCTGTGTCAGGGTGGCCGTTTGTTCACTGCGTGCTGTGTGTCAACGCTCCATGGCCAGGGTAGTATGCCACTGTTGGTGGCTGTGGCATTGTGCCCTATTGCTCTGTGCGATGTGTGTACATTGCTTGTAGTTGTTGACATGTACTGTGTGATGGGTGTGTGACACACTCATTGAATGTGCTCCTGTTCTGTCTCCCACCCCTAGGTCCCTACAGGCCCTCCGGATTCCATTGCCATGCCACGCATCAGGTGCCTTTCCGCCCAAGGTGGCCGTTGTATTCCGTACAAATAAAACACAGGGCACAAACAGCAGTTAGTGTAAGAGGTGCATTTATTTCAAACTGTGACATGTGATTGTGTGTAAGGTGATGACAAAAGTGGTGCGTGCAGTGACAATGAGCTGTCGGTCATGGCTGCGTGATGCTCAGGGTGTACCCACTGGTTCTATGTCCATAGTCCAACACACACATGCCATCCAGATGGCTGTGTGGAGTGGGATCGTAGTCCAAGTCAATGCAGTGGCTGGTCAAGGAAGGCTGGCGGAAGGCTGGCTGGCTGCCTCACTTGCGTTTGGAGCATGTGAAGTCCTCCCGGGAGATCTGTTTCCACTTCGGACGGCCCCTTCCACGTTTGCGAGGGGGGGTGCCTGCTTGCGACATGCTGGTGGTTGAGGTGTGCTCACTGGCTGTGGACGCAGGGGAACTGGACACTGCTGCTCGACCCTGCGCCCCGGCAGGTGGTGGCGGAGGGGGAGCTGCTGTCCCTGGCTGTGACCTCACCGCCACCACCAGCTGGCCCATGAGGTCCACGAGTTGGCCCATACGGGCGTCCATGGACCTCAGCACCCCCAGCACCTCACGCGTGTCTGAAGCAGACCTGACCCATTGTCCTTGGGCCTCTTCATAGGCCCCAAGGACTCTGGCCATTTGAGGCAGGGCATGGCTCCCAGGGGAGGCTGGCGTTTCCCTGACCCTGCTCCTCCTACCAGTCCTGCTGCCACCGGCCCTGCCCACTAGCCACATTGCTCACCACGGTCCTCGCTGTGGCTCCCAGGGTGGATCCAGTCGGCCGGGCCACCACCTGCGCTGGGGCTGGTGCCAGCGAAGACGTGGTGGTGGTGGCGGCGGTGGTGGTCGGTGCGGCGATGGTGGCGGTTGCGGCAGTGGTAGTGGCCGCAATGACCGTGGGTGTGGCCGCAACGACAGTGGCAGCAGGGGGCTGGGAATGTTCAGCAGCCCTGGATGATGGGTTGGTGGGTAGGAGGGGTCCTGGGGAGCGGCTGGGCCCTGCCACACCAGATGGGCCTGCTTGGTGGTCCGTGTCCGAAGAGGAGGACAGATCCTCCAGATCCGTGTGTCCTCGTTGGGGGCTTGTAGGCTGGCTGTGCTGGCTGCTGGCTCCATCCCCAGCATCCAGCAGTTCGTCACCTGTGGAGAGAATGAGATTTGTTATTGTGTTGCACCTGGCGAAGTATGTATTTGTCGTCTGACATTAACAGTTCGTGCAATCTCGTACATGGGTTTCCCGGAGGCGTGTGTGTGGCTGTAGCATTTGTAGTTGTGTGTGCTTGGCAATGGGACTGTGTGCTGTGCACATGTGGCATGGGACGGATTGGCCATGCCGATGGGTGTGTTGCTGTGCCCCTACTTATTGTGACTCTGGTGTATGCGGGCTCCTGGCCCATCCTGGGTCTGGTTTGTACTTTGCTTTTGGTGTTCAGATGGGACGCTTAGGAACGCATACGGCAACATGGGGGCCATGCCCCAGATTCGCATTTGGGAGGGATATGCTTTTGGGGTTCAAATGGAACGCTTAGGAACGCATATGGCAACATGGGGGCCATGCCCCAGATTCGCATTTGGGAGGGAATATGCTTTTGGGGTTCAAATGGAACGCTTAGGAACGCATATGGCAACATGGGGGCCATGCCCCAGATTCGCATTTGGGAGGGAATATGCTTTTGGGGTTCAAATGGAACGCTTAGGAACGCATATGGCAACATGGGGGCCATGCCCCAGATTCGCATTTGGGAGGGAATATGCTTTTGGGGTTCAAATGGAACGCTTAGGAACGCATATGGCAACATGGGGGCCATGCCCCAGATTCGCATTTGGGAGGGAATATGCTTTTGGGGTTCAAATGGAACGCTTAGGAACGCATATGGCAACATGGGGGCCATGCCCCAGATTCGCATTTGGGAGGGAATATGCTTTTGGGGTTCAAATGGAACGCTTAGGAACGCATATGGCAACATGGGGGCCATGCCCCAGATTCGCATTTGGGAGGGAATATGCTTTTGGGGTACATGCTGTGAGCCATGGGTGCCGAACGTGACATGTGTTGTGGCAGCATGACAGTGCATGGTTTGAGGTGTGTGCATGCTTGACATGGCCTGCATATTTGCTGTCTGTTGTGATTACTGGACATGGCATTGGACGCATCGTTATGAGTGAGTGATGGTTGTGTGCCAGCCAACGTATTGCAGTTGTCCCATCTCCTTGGTGTGCGTGCTGCCCTGTGCCATGTGCATCACTGCAGTGCTCGGGGGGTGTGGCCCATGTTGTGTGTTGTTGCTCACAGTGTGTTGTGCGCTTCATTGACTTCTGGCACATGGTTGGTCATGGGCATGTATCTTAGCGTGACTGCTGTATGTGTGGCAGCTGTGCGGATGACATGCCTTTCATGAGACTGGGGCTGACGGATGGGATGGATGGTATGTTGTATGTGCATGGTGTGTCTGTGTGTTTGATGGGTTCAGTGGTGTTCGTGTGCATTTATGTTGTTCCGCTCTGTTGCGTCTAGTGTTGTTTGTCTTACATAGGCGTAGTTGTGGGGTGTGTGGTTGACAGGCAGTAGGGGCTACATGGACAGGACTTCAATGGTGTTTCGGTTGTGTGTGATGAGTTGCACAGTGGCTGCCGTGTGGTACTATATTCAGTGTGGCTTGTGCATGCAGACGTGGCTCCTTGGGTGTTGCTATGTCTGTGATGGGTCATGTGGGGTGTGAGTCTGTTGTTCATGTCCGTGTGCATATTGTTCACTTGTTCGTGATGGTGGGCGGTGCTGCGTGTTCGTCTGCTACGTGACATGTCCCATGTGTTGGTCGTGTTCCGGTCCTCATGCCTCCAGTAATCCAGCCCTGTCCAGTTTCCCACCTGCAAGTTGTTCGTGCGTGCACTGTACTGGATGCCACATGGCTCTAAGCGGGGGTGCTCCATGTTGCAGGTCTGTGGGGGTGGGGGGTGTTGTGGGTCGTGGGGGTGGCTGGACACCCACTGACACCAATTGCTGTGGACCGTGATGTCTGCCTTTCGGCTGTCGTTGTGCACTGCGGTGGCTGACACGTGGCTGTGGGGTGTGGGGGATGCTCCTCCTTGCTGTGCTGTGGGACTAGGGGCCTGGTGTGTGTTGTACTTGGGCTGTCCACCGTCCCACCCACTGCACTTTGTGTTCCTGCCACTTACCTGTTACTTGTCGGTTAGTGCAGCTGTGGCGGACACATGGGTGTGGTGGGTGCTCGTTGTGGCGCTTCTGGCATATTTGGGGACCTGTTGGTGGTTACGTGGCTGGCTGAGTGTACACATGTCCCCACGTATCTTACAGTTGTTCGGTTTGGGCTGTGTGTGGTGGTGTCTGTTGCATGTGTGTGTGATGTGTTGTGTATTGTGTGCTGGACATGGGGGTGTTTGTCCCTGGGAGCTGTGGCATGGTGGTAGTGCATGTGAGTACATAGCGGTGTGCTGGTATACATTAGTTTGTACTTACCAGCCTCCACTCCCCTGCTAATCCGGCGAGGATCTCCGGATGTATTATGACTCGCACCTTCTCCTCCCACGCTTTGAAGGTCTTGAAGAGCGCGGGATTCCCTCCGCCAGTGACGGCAGCCAGCTCTCTGTTTTTGCCCTCCTTCTTCTTGACCAGGCTCTTGACGTCATTCCAACGTTTGTTTATTTCTCCTCTGTTCCTGGGCAGGGTCCCGACTGCATTGACCTGGTCTACGATCCGGTTCCACATTCTGTTTCTGGTGGCTAGTGGTGTGTGCTGGACCATGTTCCCATAGATTTGTGGGTACACCTTGATGATCTCGTCGACCATGACCGTCAGCTCAATGGGCGTGAACTTGGGCATTCTTTGTGGTGCCATGGTGTTTGTGGTGCTGGTGCGGTGTGTGTTGTGTAATGTGCAGGGGGTTTGTGGTGCAGGTGTTTGGTGGTGGTGGTGGTGGTTGTGATGTGTGCGTTTCTGTGGTGTGCTGCTGTCCTTGCTGTGTCACTGTGTCCTCTCCTCTCCTCTCTGGTTTGCAATGTTGCAAGGGGTTGTGGTCTGTGGGAGTGCTGCTTTTGTACTTACCTATGTGGGTATGTCCTCATGGTCTGTTGTTTTCAGGTGTGTTGTGTCTGGGGTTCTGGCCTTTGTAGTTTTTGTTTGTCCGGGGGGTGTTTTCGGGATGTGTACTGTGCTTGTGTATTTGTGCGTGCCTTGCTGTGTGGACTTGTTGGCCATGTTGTGTGCTATTGGTTTTGTGAGCGGATGGTTTCTGTGCAGGTACGTGGGCGCCATGGCTTCTGCCGTGTCGATTCTCATCGGCGTTGTTTGCGCTGGCGGGCGGTATATTTGTAGTTTTCACGCGCTCATGGCGGTGCGATCGTAATTTCACGTGCGGTGTGTCGGCCGTGAGGGCGGGCGGTTTTGTGTTGTCGTGCGTGTTTCCGTCCGTGGCGGGCGGTTTGACTCCGACTCGGACGATGGCGGGCGGTATTTTGTGTGATTTTTCCGCCGATGGCGGTTTTCGGTTTGTGTAATCGTAATGGCGTGGTCGGTGTTCAGACGGTGTGTGCGGGCGGATTTTTGCCGCTTCCATGCCTTGCGGATTTTTTTACGCCGGGTATCGTAATGGGCCCCTAAGTCTGCATTTCCATTTATTTTAGTCCTCGAGTAAAAATGCATAGATGGAGGACACATGCATAAATTTTTGCATGCACCAAATTGTTGGTTGGTTGCTCCTGATGTTCTGCTAAGCCTATTACTCCCTAACTAACAAACTACAAAAGGTTCTACTAAGGACTGGAGTAAGCAGCACTCAGCAGCACGTGACGTGACAGAGGATGCGTCACGCAGACCGCAAAAAAATTACCAACTAAATAATACTAAGTAACTAAACTACCTATCAATCCACCACTATCTTAGTGACAAGAGGACAAAGGAAGGACTAGAGTCTCTCTAGCATTACCTAACTTAAGTTCTCTAAAGTAAAAACTCTCTTACATAATCAGCCCAAGCGAGCGCAAAGTTGCAAACAAGTAAGATTAGTAACGCCGAGCACCTGTGTCTAGAAGGATAACAATCACAGGAGATTTGTAAACATAATTATTTACCTGCAATGTAAGCAGCAGCATTCTTGCTATTCGGAAAAAAATTATATTCGCAATAACAGTAACACACAGTCTACAGAACACACAATACTACTAGTATTAGCTACTCACCAAGCCCCACGACCTCAACACCTAGCAGGTCCAGCAGGTCCTGTTGCCGGTCCAAGATGCCTGACCACCGGTGGGTCAGCTGGTAATGGGTGCGCCGGATCCCAGAGCAGCGAAACACTGCCCGGCGCACCCTCGCCCACCGGCGGTGTCGCTCCTGGGTAGCGTACCGGGAGCCAAGCCTGCCACCTGCTGCCAAGGTCAAGGGGAGGTGAGGCTGAACAAAAAAAACAAGGGCGGCCACCTCCGCCTCGGTAAAAAGGGCCCAGGGCTGTACCCCTCTGGGTGCCGTATGCCGCAAGGAAGGCGGCTCTTCTTCGCAGCAGGCGCCTTCCCCTTGCTAGTGGAGGAGGTAGTGGTACCCTTAGCCATGGTTCTGGGTGGGCGGGGGGAAGAAAAGAAAATGTAGGAGTAAAAAGTAAAGTCAGGAGAAGAAGTAGGAAAGTAAAAAAACAAGTAATATAAAACAGTAGAAAAAAGTTTTAAAAAACGCAGTAAAAGTAGAAATAAAACGCAAAATATACACTTAGGGACAGAGAGGGATAGATAATAAATAAAAAAGATCAGAAAAACAGTGTAAAAAACAAAGGATTGAAAAGATTAGAGAAGGGTGAAAAACAGGCCCCAGAACCATGCAAAGAGTAGGAAAGCAAGATGGGCGCGCCCATTGGCGACCGCATGGTGAAATTCGCGCAATATTTCCCCCCGAACACGCAATCCGCGTTGCCGAACGTCAACAACATCTCGCGAGCATACGCGAGCACACACGAGCATGCTCAAACAAGCAACTATGCATGCTTGCGTAACTCCTCGTAGCGTTGCAGAGCTTTTGTGCCGCTTCGCGTAGCTCGCGTAACACGGCTACGCGAACTCCGCCCAGGGTTACTTGGCAGTTCCGGCAGGACTTTTCCCACAAGGAACAGGGTCAAGACTGATTTGCATATGGCTGGGTCCAAACTGGGGTGGTGTGGTGAGCAAAAGAATGATGGATTAAACCCAGATCCTTGTGACTGGGGGGGAATGTTTGCATTGTCCAGCATTCCGTCCATCAATTGTTTCTTTTTCATATGTTGTCCCAAGTGGGAAGGGCATGCCCAGACATGGGTCCCATGCTCACTACACCACTGGATTCAAGCTAGCATGGCTGATGAAGGATGATGTCCTGAAACCGGTCCCAGGATGCTTGTTTCCGGTCCAGGGAGGACCTGGCTTGGCAGTTCGGGCTGGACTGTTCCCACAAGGAACAGGGTCAAGACTGATTTGCATATGGCTGGGTCCAAACTGGGGTGGTGTGGTTAGCACAAGAATGATGGATTAAACCGAGATCCTTGACCGGGGGTGAATGTTTGCATTGTCCAGCATTCCGTCCATCAATTGTTTCTTTTGCATATGTCGGCCTAAGTGGGAAGGGCATGCCCAGATATGGGTCCCATGCTCACTACACCACTGGATTCAAGCTAGCCTGATTGATGAAGGGTGATGCCCTGAACCCGGTTCCAGGATGCTTGTTTCCGGTCCAGGGAGGATCTGGCTTGGCAGTTCTGGCTGGACTGTTCCCACAAGGAACAGGGTCAAGACTGATTTGCATATGGCTGGTTCCAAACTGGGTTTGGGTGGTGTGGTGAGCAAAAGAATGATGGATTAAATCCAGATCCTTGTGACTGGGGGTGAATGTTTGCATTTTCCAGCATTCCGCCCTTCAATTGTTTCTTTTGCATATGTCGCCCTAAGTGAGAAGGGCATGCCCAGACGTGGGTCCCATGCTCACTACACCACTGGATTCAAGCTAGCCTGGCTGATGAAGGGTGATGCCCTGAAACCGGTCCCAGGATGCTTGTTTCCGGTCCAGGGAGGACCTGGCTTGGCAGTTCGGGCTGGACTGTTCCCACAAGGAGCAGGGTCAAGACTGATTTGCATATGGCTGGGTCCAAACTGGGGTGGTGTGGTCAGCAAAATAATGACGGATTAAACCCAGGTCATTGTGACTGGGGGTGAATATTTGCATTTTCCAGCATTCCGTCCATCAATTGTTTCTTTTGCATATGTCGCCCTAAGTGGGAAGGGCATGCCCAGACGTGGCTCCCATTCTCACTACACCACTGGATTCAAACTAGCCTGGCTGATGAAGGGTGATGCCCTGAAACCGGTCCCAGGATGCTTGTTTCCGGTCCAGGGAGGGCCTGGCTTGGCAGTTCGGGCTGGACTGTTCCCACAAGGAACAGGGTAAAGACTGATTTGCATATGGCTGGGTCCAAACTGGGGTGGTGTGGTGAGCAAAAGAATGATGGATTAAACCCTGATCCTTGTGACTGGGGGTGAATGTTTGCATTGTCCAGCATTATGTCCATCAATTGTTTCTTTTGCACCTGTTAAACATTGGCCAGGCCCCTGGGAATGGGGTCCCCGGGGTTGAAATTGGACCAGGGAGGGGGCTGCCTGCCGCTCTCCCTATTTAATAAGATAGAGGGCCCCTGGAAATGGGGTCTCCTGGGGCCAAATAGGCCCAAGGAGCAGGGCTGCTTGTCCCATCACCCTTTGTAATATCGCAATGCCTCAGGAGTTGGGGTTCCCAGGCCCAGAAATCATCCTGGGGAGGGGTTTGTATGTCCCCTTCCCCATTTACAATATGGCTGGGCCCCAGGAGATGGCATCCCTGGGGTCAAAATCAGCCTGGGGAGGGAGGCACCCTGCCCCATAAATCCAGTGGTGGGGCCCTGGGGATGAGGTCCTCGGGGCCAAAAATGTACCGGGTGCTACATATCCCCATCTCCTAAAAAAAGTTTTGATTCGTATGAATGGGTGTTAGTTAGGTCTGAGGCGCTCATAGAACCATCACATTCAATTTTACTCCAAAAGGATTTTCACCCACGGTGCTCCCTAATGATGGGAGATACACTCTACTAACCCACTTACAATCCAAGGATTGATCACCAATGATTAACTTAACGAGGCACACACAATCGATATCAGCAAATTCAATTACAGTATACAGTATAAAGAACAAAGAAGACTTCTTTTCTTGACTTGTGGGTTTATTTCTGGCTTTTTCTTTCTTGTTAGACCTCCTTGCAACTACGCCAACACGTGCTTCGTCGTGTGGGGGAAGTGTCCCTACAACTTCATCAAGGCTAAAAGTAATACAAACAACCACCATTGCTATATTGTATATATGTCATGTACATACAGAAGGTGATAGTTCAAATATTTAGATGTAAGTGCAAAAACAATGTTATACCACCCATGTGCTACAATTAAAATGTATAACTTGGAAACCCATGCACATTACTTGTTTAGTCTATTTCAAATTTTCCCAAAATTAGTTGCTATGGACATTCCATTTAAAATATTTAGGGTACATATATCATGCCATATTGCATTTATGCTATGAGGACGCGAAACCCCATAACGTCTGTGGCATGCGTTATTGGCAAACAAAGATGACATATAAAAACCTTTAATTGAGAATCATGCTCAAGTATCTCTTATAACCCAATCACAGTGTGGCAGGACATCTGTATAAAATTGTGCAAGCAGCCCAGGGGTAACCCACAGTGTATGTTGGTGAACTGATCAAAAGAATTTACCCAACACATTCAAATGTCCTCTGGAGTCAGTCCTGTAATAGGAGAGGAAGTCAATTTGTAATAGACTTATATACAGGTATGAACATTATCCAAATAATGTGAAGAAAATCACGCCTACCTCATTACGGTGTGAAACTCCAAACCGGAAAAAGTCACTTCACTGTGCCTGTAAAAGGCACTGATGCCAAGAGATGGTATCCTCTGAAGACACCACTATATGGTTGCGGTTCGTGCAGGAGCATTCTCCCTGTATAAAGTAAACTAGGGGATACTGATATCTATAGCATAAATTGTACAGCTTTGCTACTCTAAGCAGACATAGAACTGTAAAATATCATTACACTTACCTATAATAGTCACACATATAGTCAGCAATGGCGTATCCCGCACTGCTTCATGCAATAATGGTAGCGGCACCTCTCTATTTAAATATATCTAAAGCCCCATGGGAGAGTGATCCCTATAACGCAAAAGAGCATATGCCTCGTCAGTAACCTATTCTCAGGCTAGAGAGGCGTATAAAAGATGCCCCTACGGCATCCAGTGAGACATCGCTGCCCAACACAGGCAACTTACCTAGCGGGAATATTCATGTTGAACATCCAGGCAAGCTGCCGGCCTGGGCGCCAAAGCGTCACCAGATAATGGGGTGAACCAAACGGTGACGGACTAAACTGTCATGCGTCCGAGCGTCTGGTTTACCCGTGGGTGCCATCTTAGAGTATGTTCAAGCCGACCATACACAGGCTGATTTCGCAGTGTAATTAAAGCATTGAGCACGTATTGCTGGTAAGTGACTGGATAAATGTATCATTTAACCAATTTGAGGTCAGATTGACCCTGAGCTTGAGGGTCAGTCTCTATTTCTATTTAATATAGCATATCCATATAAAAAAATTCCATTTCAAGTCTAGAGTACTGTGAGCACCAAACAGCTCTAGAATATATATTGACTCAAGTCATTACTTCTCTCAGTTATTGTGTGGCAAAAAGGGATTTAGCAGGTGGGGAAATTAATCAGCCTATACAGTGTTGTTCGTCTCATGCAGAGGCATGGACACTTATCAGTACACAGTATACATTTCTCAGTCTAATTGGAGTAATGCAGAGAAAGAGCGTAGTGTGTCCTGAAAGTAGGGTGGCCAGGCAATATTCCTGCTGTGTGCGATTTATATATCAGAAAAATATTGATCACACCAATGGTGGTGGAGCCATGCTGGTTCTAAATCAAAGTACATCCTTGAATATTCAGTCGCCTAGAAAGTATTGCAATTCATGATCAATGTTTAGTCCCTCTTCGACCGTTCTGAGGCGCATGATCCACATAGATTCTTTCCTTCTCAGTCTCAATTCTCTATTGCCCACAAGGGGATCTCTAGTAATATGTTCAATTCCATAAAATGCAAAACTTTTGTTGTGGCCTTGTGAACTGCAGTTGGATGCATGAACAGCGATTGGGTACCTCTCATCACCCTGTTTGAGTGACCACATGTGCTCGCTCACTCGTTCCTTCAGGGATCTGATAGTGCTTCCAACGTATAATCGATCACATTTACATACAATTACATATGTGACGAACTTGGTATTACAGTTGAAATTTGTGCCAATTTCAAACATGTTCATTGCATCAGAACCAAATTTCTTTGTTTTATCTCGAGCCCATTTACACATGCCACACTGTCCACATTTGAAAATCCCTTGAGTATGCTGTGACAGCCAGTGGGTCTGTGGTGGTGATGCAAGATAACTTGGACTGAAAATAGTACTGAATGATCTGCCCCTGCAGAAAGTAATGTCCAGTCATGTCGATATTGAGTCTTCCAGTGTCTTGTCAGCACCCAGAATATGCCAATGCATCTGCATGCTTTTGCGTATCATGTTTGACATATGTGTGTAGTCTGTAATCATTCTGATTTGCATCTCTGATTCCGGCTTACTTGGAGTTGACCTCAGTGTGTATCTCTCGTATTTTGACCTCTGCTTCGTGGCTAGTTCATCTAAGTCCCTGCTCACCAATTCGTGGAATACTTCCATGTTATTACCACTCGACAGGTTGGGTGTCCATCGAGATGTGTTTTTCAAGCTGCTAGTAGTATTCAGGTCTCCCTGTATATCCAAATCATCAAGCACCTTAACCACTGTGATCTAAAAAAATGTGGCCAGCCCCGGGTGATGGGGTGCCTGGGGCAGAAATTGGCATGGGGAGTGGTGCTGTATGCCTCCTCCCATGTTGGCTGCCTTTGAGGGGTTGGCAACAGGGCCTGGCCACCAGGCTCTGTGGCCAACCCCTCCACCATGTGCGGCCTATGGTTAGCTGCATGCATGCGGAAGGGTTGGATGCAGGGCCTGGCCTGCGCCAGGCCCTGGGACTATGCGGCGGCAGTTAGATTAACATACGGTTATTAAATATTACTTTACATTTAAAAAACCCTAGGAATTCAATGAAAAAAAGGTTACAGAGATGGTATAGTTAGGAAACTATAACTTGTGCCCTAGGGCAACCATAACTCATCCCCCCACCATGCACAGCTTTCTCAACAATAATTTTACAGCAAATGTTGCAGTGATATTTTCAATAATGTCATAGAAGATGTCATGAGTGCTGTAATATCTGGGGTAATTAGTAGGGGTGGGCAGTAAACTTCGCACCACCAGCAGAGTTTGTGGAGTTCTGCCACTCCGCGCTCCACTTTTTTTGCAGAGTTCATCATAAACTGAGCTTACCAGCACGCTCACCCCTAGACTTCATCCCCCAATGAGGAGTGCACCAGGAGGCGTGTTTGCAGCGTGGTTGACAAAGGGAGCAGTGCCGCCAATGAGGTCTCAGCAATCCCACTCTGTGGGACTTACTGATGGTAACGATAGGGGTTCTTGGCCCCCAAAGACCCTCAGCAACCAAGGGGACTTTATACCCCAACAAGTATTGCGCCAAGAAGTGAATTTGCAGAGTGGTTGAGAAAATGGGTGGGGTCTCCATTAAGTTCTCAGCAATCCCACTGTGGGGGACTTTCTTGATATAACAATAGGGGTTCTTGGCCCCCAACGACCCTCAGCAGCCAAAGGGACTTCATCCCTCAACCAGTAGTGTGCTAGGAGGCCAGTTTGCAGTGTCGCCGAGAAAAGGAGCGGAGCCTCCGAAGAGGTCTCAGCAGTCCTGCTGTGAGGGACTTACTGGTGGGAACAATAGGGGTTCTTGGCTCCCAATGATCCTCAACAACCAAGGGGACTTCACCCCCCAACCAGTAGTGTGCCAGGAGGCCCATTTGCAGAGTGGTTGAGAGAGGGGGCGGGGACTCCGATGAGGTCACAGCAAACCCACTGTTGGGGACTTACTGGTGGAAACATTGGGTGTTCTTGACACCCAATGACCCTCTTCACCCAAGGGGACTTTATCCCCCAACCAGTAGCGCACTAGGAGGCATTTTTGCAGAGTGGTTGACAAAGGCGGCGGGGCCTCTGATGAGATCTCAGCAATCCCCCTGTGGGGGACAAATAGGTGGTAACAATAGGGGTTTTTGGCCCCCAACGACCCTCAGCAGCCGAGGGGACTTTATCCCCCAGCCAGTATTGTGCCAGGAGGCCTGTTTGCAGACTGGTTGAGAAAGGAGGCGGGCCTCTGATGAGGACTCAGCAATCCCGCTGTGTGGGACTAACTGGTGGCAACAATAGGGGTTCTCTGCCCCCAACGACCCTTAACAGCTAAGGGGATTTCATCCCCAACCAGCAGTGCACCAAGAGGTACCTTTCCATAGTGGTTGAGAAAGGGGTGGGCCTCCGAGGTCTCAGCAATCACTCTGTGTGGGACTTACTAGTGATAACAGGAGTGGTTCATTGCCCCCAACTACTCTCAGCATCCAGTTAGACTTCATTAGAGGTGGCCGAGCAATACTGTGCCTTCTCACGGAACTCTGCAGAATTTTGCCAAGTTTTTCAGTAACTCCACAGATTTCAGAGAATTGAACCTTCGCAAGCTCCGCCCAGACCTAGTAATTAGTAGTGCATGGTGAGGGCATGAGTTATAGTTACATTAGGGCATGAGTTATAGTTACTTGAGGTGAGGTATATAGGTGTATATGTAAGTAAGTGGCTGTGTGATTGACTCTATGGGTGAGTGAATAGGTGTGTGAGTAGCTCTATGGGTGACTGAGTGTGTGAGTGTCTGAATGGGTGTATCAGTGGATATATCAGTGGCTGGATTAGTAAGTGAGTTGGTGTATGAGTGGTTGTATGGGTGACTGAGTGGATGTGTGTGTTGACTTCTGAATCAGTGAGTGGGTATGTGAGTTCTGCTATGGGTGTGTCAATACTTTTGAGAATTGTAGTGTGGAAGTTAGAGTTGGTGTATGAAAGGTTAGATTGGGATGTGAGTGTGTGCATCAGTGATTCTGTGGATGATGTCATCAGTGATGCCATCAGTGATGTCACTGACCATGTCATGAGTGATGTAATATGTGAGGTCATAAGCAGTGCAGGGGTGCGAGTTATCGTTAGCTCAGCTAACTAGAACTCCTGAATTTCTCTAGTTTTGTATGAGTGATATGTCGGCCTAACTGTAACGTCCCTGTAACCTTTGATTTTTTCAGTGAATTTCTAAGGTTTTTTAAAATGCTAATTCCAAACGATAACGTCCATGTAACCTTTGTTTTTTCCAGTGAATTTCTAAGGTTTTTTAAAATTCTTTTTCTTAATTGTAACATCCTTTTTTTTAAGAGAGCCTCTAGGATTTTTGTATTTTCTTTCTATAATTGCATATTGTATATTATATTTATATTATATACCACTCATTTTTTGATTTGGTATGTGCTTATCCGAAAGTACATTAATAACTGGTTTTAATTAAAGAATGTTTTGAGTCGGCACAACATTGTCGCATTTACTGTGCATTTACCAGCCCCTGATCTCATGATTGTGCACTGTGGTGGGAATGACCTAGACACATTGACTGGGGTAGGGCTGGAAATCCTAATGAAGAATACCTTTGCAGAACCAATCTCGCTTTTCCCTCACACTGTCTTAGTGTACTCTAATACATACCAAAGACAGAAATGGAAGCGGCTAAATCAATTCTGTCCACAGATTGACAAAGCCAGGAAATATGTTAATTAAAACTGTTTCTGCATTTCTCAGAGACCATCGCATGGGCTGCATCTATAACAACAATCAGCGTTTTCACATGCATGAAATTTATAGAAAAGATGGAGTGCACTTTACAGATGAAGGCAACAGGGTGTTTTTAAGTAACCTGAAACTCTGCATCCGGTTTTATGTGTAGCAGCCATAAACACACAACCAATCTTGTCAGAGCCACCCTAGTACACAAAATATTCAGAAGTTTTTTTCTAAAGGTTTATTTTCTTAGTTTTTGACAATCATCGCGAATGCATTGCGAAAATGGAAAACAAAGGCAGACATTCAATGACCACCAACACATCCAAAAATAATATGTAAAAAAATCCATTCTGAACATTCCACTACACATATTACTATATACATACTTCTTTCAAAGCATGTTTAAGCTCATATTTTCATCCTAAGTTTCTTTAAAAACCATCTTTCAGACCTATTTTCCGTTTTCGCGGCTATTCGGGACGTCGCAATGACATTGTTAACCGCGACAATCGTGCCTTTTCCACAAAGTCTAAAACACATATATCCACACATACTACAGTATTTTACACACTAGGGAAGTCTTACAGTATTCTCTAAAGTCATGTTTTTCTAAAGAGTTTCTATAAAAACCATCTCTAAAACCTATTTTCTGTTTTCACATTGATGCCGGAGATCGCAATGACGTCGGTAATAGCGATCCCAGTGGTTATGTCGCGAAAGCAAAAGCAGGAATTCAATAGCCACCACCACATTAAAAAATTAGAGCTATATAATTAATTCTAACCATCACAGTAGATAACTCACTATATGAATAACACTATAAAAACATTTATCAGAATCTCAATATCTCTCTAACATTGCGCATTAATGATTGACTGATATTTTTTTATATTCCCACCAATCTTCGCAACGATTTCGGTCGTCACGACTTTTCTGTGATAGTAACAGGGCCAGTGCTGCCGGTCCCGGAGTCGTCGCGAATATCGCAAGTGATTAAAAAATTCAATTTTGGACACATAACTTGTGTCACTAGCACCCCCATTTCTCAAACATAGGGTCAGAGTACCTCTACTCTGACCCCTTATGTTACCTTTTTTCAGAAATTTTCGGCCCTAGGAACCATTCCCGAGCAATAAAATGGTAGCTGCAACTTTCTGTTCAGGTTCTGTCCAGCCAATCAGAGCATTCTCGTTGGCAAGTGCATTCATGATTACTCTCAAAACTGTCACGAAATATCTGCAACCAGAGATATCGCTTTAAATTTTGCAAAAACTACTGAATGGATTTACACCAAATAGGCAAAAGGCACATCCTTAAACCAACATCTTCCTCCCTGCCAATTTTTTGTGTAAGTGCGTTTCTGGCTGTAGCTGTGGCTATAGGTTCCTATGGGTATTAACATTACAAACTCACATTTATTTTACCCCCAAGTCTCAGTCCCCACTGCATGGATCACCCCCAAACTTTAAATGACAACCAGAACCTACCTTCACACTTTTTTGGGGGAAAATTTCATGAAGATTGGCCAAACAACGCCAAAGTTATAGGCAAGTCACAAAATGCTTTTTCTATGGAAACTTGGGGCCTGATTCACAGAACTAACTTACATCAAAAATGTAAAGTTAGTACTTTTTGGTATTCACAGAATACACTTACTCATTTTGGTATTCACAGAAGTCACTTACTCATTTCGGTATTCACAGAAGTTAGTAGTCCTAACTTTAGGACTCCTAAAGGCCTTCTGTAAATACCGAAAGTCTTAAAGTTAGGATTTTTCTCAGTTTAGGAGTAGTAAAGTTAGGACTCCTAGCGTTCTCCCGCTCGAATGTATTCCATATTACATTAAGATCATCGTCAGGTTTTACCCATCGTCCCTTTGCAGGCAGAGGGCACAGAGAGCTCAATAGTGAACATGGGCAGACAGCACAAGTGATTGCTCTCTGGGTTATCACGGGATGCCGGTCTCGGCCGCTGCTTTCCGTACCTCCGCGGGCCTCGATCGGTCCCGATGCGTTCTTTCAGGTCACTCTATCGCTCCCGGGCTTCCCATCTCATGCGCCGAAGTGTCCCGGTCCCGGCTTGCTTCCGCCGCCACTCAGCCCAAGTTCAGCCCGTTCTCGGGTCCGGAGCCCTCAGTTGCGCTGCAGTGTCACTCCTGCCAGCAGCTCCTCGGATGTTTAATGCCCAGATTCTTCCTACGACATTTGATTCCGTATTATCCCGTGTGCGAGGCACAAGATGGCTGCGTGCCCCCCCGCAACTCTTAAATCTTGCCCCGGGGAGGTGGCGGTCCCCGGGGCAGTGTGGGGGGGATTGGGGGGGCCCCCCACACATTTTTTTCACTGCCCCCGGGACCTGGCCCACTTGGGGGCTTCAATACAACGAAGCGCGGGAGCCCGCGCTTCATTTTTTTTTTTTTCTCGGCCGGATTTGCGCACCCAGCGCCAATTTGGCTGATTTTTTTTTTTTTTTAAATGCTTTTTTGGAACCTGGGGGTCCTTGTCGGACCCCCTGAGCAGGCCTAGGGGTTCAGGGTGTTTCTACCCTGCCCCCTTTTCTTGTTTTTTGCGTTTGTTTTTCTCTTTTCTTGTGACTCGGTTCTACCGAGTCACAAGATGGCTGCCAACACTTCCTGGTTTGGAGTGTTGACAGCCAATTGGAATAAAGCTCGTGGTCGGGAGGTTCTGCGGATCCTCCGTGCCTCTAAATATCGAAACTTTTATTTTTTGATTTTCTCATCAACTACTGAACGGATTTACACCATTTAAAAAAAAGGGCGCTTTCTGAACCAAGCACTACCTTTTTGCCAAAATTGGTGTAATTCCGTTCAGCAGTTGGAGCTGTAGCCGTGTCTAAAGTTTCCTATGGAAAATTCATTTTCTGACCTCTTTTTTTAATTTCTCAGGAACTACTGAACGGATTTACACCATTTAACAAAAAGAGTTCTTTCTGAAACAAGGGCTACCTTTTTGCCAAATTTGGTGTAATTCCGTTCAGCAGTTCGGGCTGTAGCTGTGTCTAAAGTTTCCTATGGAAAATAACATGGAGAAAACATGTTTTGGGACCCCCCTTTTTTCTTGGCCCCCGCTTGGCGAATCACCCCGAAACTTTCAAGACAAGAGCTTACCGGAGCGCCCCACGAGTTTTGAAAATTTCGCGAAGATTCGTCATCCGGCGCCAAAGTTATTGGGAAAAGACAAAACGCTTTTCCTAACGAAACTAGGTCCTAACTATAACTATCTACTGGCGACCACCAGTAGATAATATATATATAAACACACGGACTCACCATCCGCTTGGAGGCACCCGCAGAGATGTTCGATGGCATGGTGAGGCGAAGGAGTTGTTTGTGTTTGCCATCAGAACCACTGCTTGCGGATCTCGTCATCCAAATGGATGTGAACTATGCAAGTTCATGGTGCCCCATCATATGAGGGACGCCTGCGAAGATTCCGTGGATTCCATCGTGCAGGAGGTGAGGGAAACAGACGCAGCAAGCGGTAATGAGGAGAGGGTGACTAACGAGGTGGCGAAATACAATGAGGAACAGTGGCAAAAAGAAATACCAACGTGGAAGAATTTTCAAACGGAACAGATGGATTGTGGGACATTGAGGCTTTCTGTTCTTACAGACACCAAGCCACCTGTTGATTGGTCATAAAACCCCACCAATAGCAAGAGTATCATGGAACATTTAAAAGACCCCAGGCTGCGCCGAAGATTGTTTGATTTAAAAGGCATTGAAGAAGGAATTTTACCGAAATGCATTTGCCACGAAATTAAATCAATTTGAATACTCCCGTGAGTGCTCCTAATCCTTTCTTAATGTAGTTGTTGTGAAACACACGGACTCACCATCCGCTTGGAGGCACCCGCCGAGATGTTCGATGGCATGGTGAGGCGAAGGAGTTGTTTGTGTTTGCCATCAGAACCACTGCTTGCGGATCTCGTCATCCAAATGGGTGTGAACTATGCAAGTTCATGGTGCCCCACCATATGAGGGACGCCTGCAAAGATTCCGTGGACTCCATCGTGCAGGAGGCGAGGGAAACAGACGCAGCAAGCGGTAATGAGGAGAGGGTGACTAACGAGGTGGCAAAATACAATGAGGAACAGTGGCAAAAAGAAATACCAACGTGGAAGAATTTTCAAACGGAACAGATGGATTGTGGGACATTGAGCCTTTCTGTTCTTACAGACACCCAGCCACCTGTTGATTGGTCATAAAACCCCACCAATAGCAAGAGTATCATGGAACATTTAAAAGACCCCAGGCTGCGCCGAAGATTGTTTGATTTAAAAGGCACTGAAGAAGGAATTTTACCGAAATGCATTTGCCACAAAATTAAATCAATTTGAATACTCCCGTGAGTGCTCCTAATCCTTTCTTAATGTAGTTGTTGTGAAACACACGGACTCACCATCCGCTTGGAGGCACCCGCCGAGATGTTCGATGGCATGGTGAGGCAAAGGAGTTGTTTGTGTTTGCCATCAGAACCACTGCTTGCGGATCTCGTCATCCAAATGGATGTGAACTATGCAAGTTCATGGTGCCCCACCATATGAGGGACGCCTGCGAAGATTCCGTGGATTCCATCGTGCAGGAGGCGAGGGAAACGGACGCAGCAAGCGGTAATGAGGAGAGGGTGACTAACGAGGTGGCGAAATACAATGAGGAACAGTGGCAAAAAGAAATACCAATGTGGAAGAATTTTCAAACGGAACAGATGGATTGTGGGACATTGAGCCTTTCTGTTCTTACAGACACCCAGCCACCTGTTGATTGGTCATAAAACCCCACCAATAGCAAGAGTATCATGGAACATTTAAAAGACCCCAGGCTGCGCCGAAGATTGTTTGATTTAAAAGGCACTGAAGAAGGAATTTTACCGAAATGCATTTGCCACGAAATTAAATCAATTTGAAAACTCCCGTGAGTGCTCCTAATCCTTTCTTAATGTAGTTGTTGTGAAACACACGGACTCACCATCCGCTTGGAGGCACCCGCCGAGATGTTCGATGGCATGGTGAGGCGAAAGAGTTGTTTGTGTTTGCCATCAGAACCACTGCTTGCGGATCTCGTCATCCAAATGGATGTGAACTATGCAAGTTCATGGTGCCCCACCATATGAGGGACGCCTGCGAAGATTCCGTGGATTCCATCGTGCAGAAGGCGAGGGAAACGTACGCAGCAAGCGGTAATGAGGAGAGGGTGACTAACGAGGTGGCGAAATACAATGAGGAACAGTGGCAAAAAGAAATACCAACGTGGAAGAATTTTCAAACGGAACAGATGGATTGTGGGACATTGAGCCTTTCTGTTCTTACAGACACCCAGCCACCTGTTGATTGGTCATAAAACCCCACCAATAGCAAGAGTATCATGGAACATTTAAAAGACCTCAGGCTGCGCCGAAGATTGTTTGATTTAAAAGGCACTGAAGAAGGAATTTTACCAAAATGCATTTGCCACGAAATTAAATCAATTTGAATACTCCCGTGAGTGCTCCTAATCCTTTCTTAATGTAGTTGTTGTGAAACACACGGACTCACCATCCGCTTGGAGGCACCCGCCGTGATGTTCGATGGCATGGTGAGGCGAAGGAGTTGTTTGTGTTTGCCATCAGAACCACTGCTTGCGGATCTCGTCATCCAAATGCATGTGAACTATGCAAGTTCATGGTGCCCCACCATATGAGGGACGCCTGCGAAGATTCCGTGGATTCCATCGTGCAGGAGGCGAGGGAAACGGACGCAGCAAGCGGTAATGAGGAGAGGGTGACTAACGAGGTGGCGAAATACAATGAGGAACAGTGGCAAAAAGAAATACCAACGTGGAAGAATTTTCAAACGGAATAGATGGATTGTGGGACATTGAGCCTTTCTGTTCTTACAGACACCCAGCCACCTGTTGATTGGTCATAAAACCCCACCAATAGCAAGAGTATCATGGAACATTTAAAAGACCCCAAGCTGCGCCGAAGATAATTTGATTTAAAAGGCACTGAAGAAGGAATTTTACCGAAATGCATTTGCCACGAAATTAAATCAATTTGAATACTCCCGTGAGTGCTCCTAATCCTTTCTTAATGTAGTTGTTGTGAAACACACGGACTCACCATCCGCTTGGAGGCACCCGCCGAGATGTTCGATGGCATGGTGAGGCGAAGGAGTTGTTTGTGTTTGCCATCAGAACCACTGCTTGCGGATCTCGTCATCCAAATGGATGTGAACTATGCAAGTTCATGGTGCCCCACCATATGAGGGACGCCTGCGAAGATTCCGTGGATTCCATCGTGCAGGAGGCGAGGGAAACGGACGCAGCAAGCGGTAATGAGGAGAGGGTGACTAACGAGGTGGCGAAATACAATGAGGAACAGTGGCAAAAAGAAATACCAATGTGGAAGAATTTTCAAACGGAAAAGATGGATTGTGGGACATTGAGCCTTTCTGTTCTTACAGACACCCAGCCACCTGTTGATTGGTCATAAAACCCCACCAATAGCAAGAGTATCATGGAACATTTAAAAGACCCCAGGGTGCGCCAAAGATTGTTTGATTTAAAAGGCACTGAAGAAGGAATTTTACCGAAATGCATTTGCCACGAAATTAAATCAATTTGAATACTCCCGTGAGTGCTCCTAATCCTTTCTTAATGTAGTTGTTGTGAAACACACGGACTCACCATCCGCTTGGAGGCACCCGCCGAGATATTCGATTGCATGGCGAGGCGAAGGAGTTGTTTGTGTTTGCCATCAGAACCACTGCTTGCGGATCTCGTCATCAAAATGGATGTGAACTATGCAAGTTCATGGTGCACCACCATATGAGGGACGCCTGCGAAGATTCCGTGGATTCCATCGTGCAGGAGGCGAGGGAAATGGACGCAGCAAGCGGTAATGAGGAGAGGGTGACTAACGAGGTGGCGAAATACAATGAGGAACAGTGGCAAAAAGAAATACCAACGTGGAAGAATTTTCAAACGGAACAGATGGATTGTGGGACATTGAGCCTTTCTGTTTTTACAGACACCCAGCCACCTGTTGATTGGTCATAAAACCCCACCAATAGCAAGAGTATCATGGAACATTTAAAAGACCCCAGGCTGCGCCGGAGATTGTTTGATTTAAAAGGCACTGAAGAAGGAATTTTACCGAAATGCATTTGCCACGAAATTAAATCAATTTGAATACTCCCGTGAGTGCTCCTAATCCTTTCTTAATGTAGTTGTTGTGAAACACACGGACTCACCATCCGCTTGGAGGCACCCGCCGAGATGTTCGATGGCATGGAGAGGCGAAGTGGTTGTTTGTGTTTGCCATCAGAACCACTGCTTGCGGATCTCGTCATCCAAATGGATGTGAACTATGCAAGTTCATGGTGCCCCACCATATGAGGGATGCCTGCGAAGATTCCGTGGATTCCATCGTGCAGGAGGCGAGGGAAACGGACGCAGCAAGTGGTTATGAGGAGAGGGTGACTAACGATGTGGCGAAATACAATGAGGAACAGTGGCAAAAAGAAATACCAATGTGGAAGAGTTTTCAAACGGAACAGATGGATTGTGGGACATTGAGCCTTTCTGTTCTTACAGACACCCAGCCACCTGTTGATTGGTCATAAAACCCCACCAATAGCAAGAGTATCATGGAACATTTAAAAGACCCCAGGCTACGCCGAAGATTGTTTGAATTTAAAGGCACTGAAGAAGGAATTTTACCGAAATGCATTTGCCACGAAATTAAATCAATTTGAATACTCCCGTGAGTGCTCCTAATCCTTTCTTAATGTAGTTGTTGTGAAACACACGGACTCACTATCCGCTTGGAGGCACCCGCCGAGATGTTCGATGGCATGGTGAGGCGAAGGAGTTGTTTATATATACTTGCTTTCGGCCCACTTGGGCGAGATGGAATGTTTGTTTTACTCATGTTTCATGTTAACCTTGGCTCGGTAGTATTTAATACTGTATATATTAAATGCCAAGAGATTAGTGACATATTTTGTTAATATGCAACTATACCTTACAAGGTATGGCACATTAGTTACTTTTTCGAACCTAACCTACCAAATGTCTTAGCCTGTTTACACTATTTTAATAATATATTAGTCCGTGCGCCATTACATATTAATGTAATTAATTTTTCAATCAATATAACCTAAGTATATTAGATATATTTTTCTATGTCCAATCTATGTACTAATATAGGCTCACTGTTTCCACATTTAAGGAGGACATTTATTTAATTTATTTTTGCTAGTTTATTTTTAAATTTAATGTTGTGGTAAAGGGAAATTTTTCCTTAACAATAATATTGTCTTTCTTAAATTGTTTGGTACTTTATTTTATTTTATTTTATTTAACTTTTCTTTTTTCTTATGGGAAAAATGTGCACAGTCATAGACATTAGAGTCGTGGGTAACTTCTATGTCTATTGTTGAATTATAGGTTGCTGTGGCAACCACTAGTGAGTGACAAGCATATATACTGCTAGACAGAGTGTAACCTGATGTAGTGATCAAGGCGGTACTCCGTCGAAACGCGTCTAAGTTGTTGATGGAGAAATAAACCTCTTCCTTGTCATCCTCACGGAGTCAGTGCCTGTCTGTTCGTCACTGCCAGGATTTTGTATCAATATTACGGATCTGCCGGGATCCTGCCACTGACCCTCCTCGTTTTGGTGCTCTGCGAATCCGGAATCCAATGGTATTGTTTCTTTTGAAGAGAAAACGCAGAGCCCCCCGAAGCCGACATCCCGGATCCGTCCACATGCAGCGTCCATCACCCAGAGGATCACCCTGTTCCTTACGGAGGCCGGAGGGCAATCGGAGTTACAGGTTAGTCCACTGGGCTGGATTGTGTGGTGGTTACGTGTGTAGCAAGGTGGCTTATGGGAGAGGTAGTCCCGAGTACTGCAAACGGGCAGTGAATGACAAAGAAGACTATAGTTTCCCACAATGGCTGCGGAGTGGGTCAGGGAGCGGGAAGAGGCAGCACTAGACATCTTCAGTGATATTGACAGCACTGCCACATCATCCTCCATGGTGACAGGATCAGCAAACCAGCGAGTCGTAAATGACATTGTGAAAATCACGCATGAATTAGAAAAACTGCGGAAAAGTGAAATCGCTAAGTGGTGGGAGTGCAAATCGCTACAGCGTTACCTAGATGTTGGTCGCATCCCGAGAGGTTTGAGAATTCTCATAGCCCCAACGTACGAAAATCCCAACCCTGAGATGCTGAGAGAATGGGCGGATAACAGTGCTGACTCATCAAGAAGAATGGTACAAATACTTATCAAATATGCCACAAGCGATAGAGATGATATTTTAGTTAAAATAGATGCACTACTTAAAGAATTGGAGAAATCGGCTAACCAAGAAGAAATCAGTAAGATAATGTCAGAAATGAAAACAAGGCTAGGCAAATACGAACAATCGATAAAAGACAGAAAGGCTATCAAATTTCAACGTGACAGAAACGATTACATGAATGGGAAAATATACACATTTTCAAAAAAATTCGAAAATATACGCCGCCAACAATTATCAGCTACCACTGATTTACAAGTGAGATCAACAGAACCAAGTGGATCTGAACTGAGTTCTGAGGTGGAGTCAGACATCGAGTCTGCAAGTAGCGGAAAGCGGCAAAAACCCACCGTCGTACAAGAACTTGGTTTTTACGAATAGAACGAGTAATGAGCCTACGACCAAGGCCAACACGTCCGGAAACCGCATACACGCCCAGAAATCAAAAAGAAGGAGAAGAAAAGACAGACGGTGGGGTAAAAGAACAACAAAAACAAACCAAACAGCCGTACAGAAGAAACAGACGGAGATAAACATGGCTACAGACTTTGATAACACAGTAGTTAATCTCACTAATATGGAGCTCACAAATGATGAACAAAGAACTCTGTCGTTAGGGCTAACGTTCTGTACTAAAAATAATTTTGATTATGCACAGACAAGAGTGGATTTGTTTCAGTTCGTTAGAAAATTGAAACTGCAAAAACATTTTTTAACACTTCTAAACTAAATAAAGACAATATAAGCAATGTAGATACCAACAATGTGCTTACTGTAGGAGATATGTCTCTCCTCCAAACCCTGGTCAATATGGATGACTCAGATTATCAGGAAACACCTACTGATTTTGCAAGATCTGCTGGGATTGACATTTCCGGTACAGTACAGACGCCGTTTAAACCCAAATCAGTGTTCATTCCTATGATGCCGAAAGATTGTCTTGATATCTTTGCGGAAAATGTCATAAAAGATTTGAAAGAGCTGGCCTGGAAAAGTAGTAATGAATTTAACAGTACCAACCGGAATAAGATGACTACATATGACGCACTTGTGCTAAAAATAAAGCAACAACAAGACATAGTCATCCGGTGGTCGGATAAGGGTGGCAACGTTGTCTTGTGGCCACTAGAGAAATACAACAAAGAAGCTCTAAATCAACTCCAAGACAGAGACTGCTACAGTCGAATCAGTCCAAATTGCATCATTGGAATCAAAGAAAAATACCATAAGTCACTGTACGAATGGAGAGGAGAAGGATTATTGTCCAAGCAAGAATTTGAATTTCTTAAGACCGATTATCCTGTCATACCACAGCTGTACCTAATCCCGAAGATACACAAAAACCCTCTGGAACCCCCTGGAAGACCAATCATTGCAGCTATTGGGGGACTCTTTGAAAACACCTCCAGATTCATAGACTACTTTTTGCAACCAGCTGTAATCGAACTCCCGGCATACATAAGAGACACTGGTGACTTTTTAACTAAAATCTATGATGTATCTTGGAACACTGACTATCTACTGATGACATTAGATGTGAATGCACTGTATACCAGTATTAGACATAATGATGGACTTAGGGCCCTGAGTTATTACTTAGGAAAAAGACCTATCCAACTGTTTCAGCACTCTAGGATGCTATTACAAATGGCAGAAATGTGTCTGGATAATAATATTTTTATATTTGACAAACTCGCCTATAAACAATTGCAGGGTACTGCCATGGGCACTTGCTTCGCCCCCAGCTATGCTAATTTGCATTTGGGTTGGTGGGAGGAGCAAGTGCTCATGAAGACACATAGAGAGAAAATGCTTGAGAATGTTGTCCTATATGTCAGATACATTGATGACATATTTATACTGTGGCGAGGGACTGAATTGAGTGCAGAAACCTTCTCTCAAGAATTAAATAACAATGCCCTTAATCTCACTTTCACATGCAATACCAATACTAAGTGTATACATTTCTTAGATCTAGAAATATTTGTGGAAAACAACAAAATACAAACCAAAACATACAGAAAGCCCACTGCTGGTAATGCAATACTCCATGCGAATAGTTTCCATCCTACCCCACTGAAAGAAAGCATACCCTATGCCGAATGTCTACGCATGAGGCGTAATTGCAACACCTCGGAAAGTTTTGAACAATCCACTAGTGAGTTATGCAATAGATTAGAACGCAGAGGGTACAGTACAATGACATTATCTAAAGCCAAATCTAAGATCACCAATATAAATAGGAAAGATCTCCTATTCAGGAGAAACGAGAGCAATGAGGCTACAAACTGCTCTGTCACAACTGGTACCCGAGATTCATCACAGGGTTCAATGCCTACCATGCAAATATTCGTAGAATTCTACACAGACATTGGAACACAGTACGCAACGATCCAGTTATTGGCCCCAATTGTGTTAAAACACCGCAAATTACATTCAGGAGGGCCAAATCCATGCGTCAGGAGCTAGTCCGCAACGCACCTTCAATAACTAAGGCTTGCACGTGACTTAAGGCTCAGAATGGTTTTCATAAGTGCACAAAATGCAAAGCGTGCAGGCATGGGGTCAATACCAAAATGGTAAAGATGCCGTTTAGACACTCACCCTATGAAATCAGAGGCAGATTCACCTGTAAGTCAGACTTTGCAGTCTATGTCTTGTACTGTACATGCGGCAAACTATATGTGGGCAGCACCATCCACCCCGTGCATGTCCGCATCCTACAACATCTTAGGGCCATCTCTAACAATGACCCTGCCTACCCTGTTGCCAGGCACATAAACACATTACATGGAGGAAAGGCACAGGATCTATTCTTCTATGTGATTGATACAGTTCCCAAAAATCCTAGAGGAGGGAACAGACAATTGGCCCTTAGAAGATTAGAGTCTAGGTAAATCATCCTCCTGAATTCGAAAATTCCCAACGGGATGAATGCGGATGAGGCACTGAATGTTCATCTGTAATTGGTCTGGAGCTGTCTGTCCCGCCCCTGCCCAGTCTTCGTGACGTTAGGTCACACTCACCTTTATTTATATAGCTTTATTTTCTCACCTTTTTAGATCTCACGATAGATTAGACCATATTAGACATACTTTTTCAATATTTGATTTAATTATATATTCTTAGGTTTCACTAGTGAATATGGCGCCTGTCTAAGTCATACATCATATTTATTTTTGTGCAAACATAATTCTTGCTTTCGGCCCACTTGGGCGAGATGGAATGTTTGTTTTACTCATGTTTCATGTTAACCTTGGCTCGGTAGTATTTAATACTGTATATATTAAATGCCAAGAGATTAGTGACATATTTTGTTAATATGCAACTATACCTTACAAGGTATGGCACATTAGTTACTTTTTCTAACCTAACCTACCAAATGTCTTAGCCTGTTTGCACTATTTTAATAATATATTAGTCCGTGCGCCATTACATATTAATGTAATTAATTTTTCAATCAATATAACCTAAGTATATTAGATATATTTTTTCTATGTCCAATCTATGTACTAATATAGGCTCACTGTTTCCACATTTAAGGAGGACATTTATTTAATTTATTTTTGCTAGTTTATTTTTAAATTTAATGTTGTGGTAAAGGGACATTTTTCCTTAACAATAATATTGTCTTTCTTAAATTGTTTGGTACTTTATTTTATTTTATTTTATTTAACTTTTCTTTTTTCTTATGGGAAAAATGTGCACAGTCATAGACATTAGAGTCGTGGGTAACTTCTATGTCTATTGTTGAATTATAGGTTGCTGTGGCAACCACTAGTGAGTGACAAGCATATATACTGCTAGACAGAGTGTAACCTGATGTAGTGATCAAGGCGGTACGCCGTCGAAACGCGTCTAAGTTGTTGATGGAGAAATAAACCTCTTCCTTGTCATCATCTCACGGAGTCAGTGCCTGTCTGTTCGTCGCTGCCAGGATTGGTATCAATATATATATATATATATATATATATATATATATATATATATATATATATATATATATTTATATATATATATATATATATATATATATATATATATATATATCCAACAAACACCCTCCGAGTACCGGAGCCCCCGACCCTTCAGGGCGGCCTCTCAAAGCGATGGGCACGGAGCAGCCCACCCAAATCCAAAAGAACAAGAATAGAGGCCCAATGCTGGAAACAACTGCATTTATTCAAGGCTTGGCAGCACAGAAACAGCCTCCGTCTCCTTACGCGTTTCGGCGGTCAATGCCGCCTTGCTCACAGGTGGAGGCAATATCACAAGCAAGGTGCAAATGTGCATGCTTTAAACAATAAGTCACATGACCAGTCAGTTAGAACTTCATATCCCATAATGCAGGTAAGTTCATTTTTCAAAAGTAAATAGGAAAATCCTAGTCTTATTTTACCCGCACTGTGTTGGAGTGGAAAATGTCCAAAATGCAACTGATCACGTCTATTTACAGTTCTTGCATGGTGCTCGATTGTTCAAGAGCCTCGAAAATTGCCTGTTTCCAGCACGATCAGAAAAGAGAGTTCTCCCCTCCGAATCCCTTCCAAGCACTCTCTGTATTTGCTTTAGTAGCACAATCCTTAATAGGTTAAGAGAGGGCAAGTGGGTCATGCTCCTCATTCAACATCCAACAAACACCCTCCGAGTACCGGAGCCCCCGACCCTTCAGGGCGGCCTCTCAAAGCGATGGGCACGGAGCAGCCCACCCAAATCCAAAAGAACAAGAATAGAGGCCCAATGCTGGAAACAACTGCATTTATTCAAGGCTTGGCAGCACAGAAACAGCCTCCGTCTCCTTACGCGTTTCGGCGGTCAATGCCGCCTTGCTCACAGGTGGAGGCAATATCACAAGCAAGGTGCAAATGTGCATGCTTTAAACAATAAGTCACATGACCAGTCAGTTAGAACTTCATATCCCATAATGCAGGTAAGTTCATTTTTCAAAAGTAAATAGGAAAATCCTAGTCTTATTTTACCCGCACTGTGTTGGAGTGGAAAATGTCCAAAATGCAACTGATCACGTCTATTTACAGTTCTTGCATGGTGCTCGATTGTTCAAGAGCCTCGAAAATTGCCTGTTTCCAGCACGATCAGAAAAGAGAGTTCTCCCTCCGAATCCCTTCCAAGCGCTCTCTGTATTTGCTTTAGTAGCACAATCCTTAATAGGTTAAGAGAGGGCAAGTGGGTCATGCTCCTCATTCAACATCCAACAAACACCCTCCGAGTACCGGAGCCCCCGACCCTTCAGGGCGGCCTCTCAAAGCGATGGGCACGGAGCAGCCCACCCAAATCCAAAAGAACAAGAATAGAGGCCCAATGCTGGAAACAACTGCATTTATTCAAGGCTTGGCAGCACAGAAACAGCCTCCGTCTCCTTACGCGTTTCGGCGGTCAATGCCGCCTTGCTCACAGGTGGAGGCAATATCACAAGCAAGGTGCAAATGTGCATGCTTTAAACAATAAGTCACATGACCAGTCAGTTAGAACTTCATATCCCATAATGCAGGTAAGTTCATTTTTCAAAAGTAAATAGGAAAATCCTAGTCTTATTTTACCCGCACTGTGTTGGAGTGGAAAATGTCCAAAATGCAACTGATCACGTCTATTTACAGTTCTTGCATGGTGCTCGATTGTTCAAGAGCCTCGAAAATTGCCTGTTTCCAGCACGATCAGAAAAGAGAGTTCTCCCCTCCGAATCCCTTCCAAGCGCTCTCTGTATTTGCTTTAGTAGCACAATCCTTAATAGGTTAAGAGAGGGCAAGTGGGTCATGCTCCTCATTCAACATCCAACAAACACCCTCCGAGTACCGGAGCCCCCGACCCTTCAGGGCGGCCTCTCAAAGCGATGGGCACGGAGCAGCCCACCCAAATCCAAAAGAACAAGAATAGAGGCCCAATGCTGGAAACAACTGCATTTATTCAAGGCTTGGCAGCACAGAAACAGCCTCCGTCTCCTTACGCGTTTCGGCGGTCAATGCCGCCTTGCTCACAGGTGGAGGCAATATCACAAGCAAGGTGCAAATGTGCATGCTTTAAACAAAAAGTCACATGACCAGTCAGTTAGAACTTCATATCCCATAATGCAGGTAAGTATATATATATCCTTCCAACATCCGCCCTCGTGCAGAAAATCACAGAGGCACTCCATAGGGAAGTAAGTAAAAGGTTAAAGGTTTTAATGGGCTACATCACGGAAAACTGACAGACGCGTTTCAGCAACAACGCCTTTTTCAATGTCAGTTACATCTTAAAACAAACAGTATTTAAACATCCGGGAAGGGCATTACACACTCATGATCATGGAAAGTGAGGATGTGCTCCAAAATCCAATTCATTACATATGATAACATGGCGGCCATCTTAACATTTCAAATGAAATCCCATAAATGTAAAACAGAAGTACGCCAGTATTTCTCTCATATTCTATAATCAATGTGACCTCCCCATACCATATTCATTGTAATTTATATTACGAGTGTGTCAAAATAAACGCAACCAGAACGAAAAAAATAATAATAATCGTAAGGAGGAAGGGGTCTGGCTAAATAAATAATTAAACAAAGTGCTGGAGAGCAGACAATGCCGAATGGCAGACATGCCATATCATAATTCATTATGTCTAATCCAGCATCTACCATTTTCAAATCAGATATGCAATACATTTCTCACTCTTAAACCTCAAGAGAAAGCAATAAAGCCCTGATTGGGCATATTTCCAACAGTGTCAATGGCAGAAGTATAAGCTTCGGTGCAAGATATATACAGTGTGGAGGTAAAGCCATGCAATATCATGATTCATTCTGTCTGGTCCAGCATCTGCTCTTTTCAAATCAAATGTCAAATACATTCCACGCTCATAGACCTCAAGAAAAAGCAATCAAGCCCAAAATGGGCATAATTCCAACAGTGTCAATGGCGGAAGCATAAGCTCAGGTGCAAAATATACACAGTGTGGAGGTAGTGCCAGGGAAAGATAAAATATACCAAACAGCCTAAATGCAACAATGGCATTACCCTATATGGACCCACAGTTCTTCTTCATTGTTGAGGCCTATTGGGGTTTTAGTGAACAGTTCTACAATATATCTGGAATCCAGACTACGTAACTCCGGGTTAAAGAGTTACGTAGTCATGTGATCAAGGCCCTCCGGGGTCGAAACGCGTCATGCTGCTGGTGTATTTGGAATGAAATAAACTTGAAATCTGCACCTACTTTGTGGTCCGTGCTCCTGTTCCTGGGAGTTCAAGGGAAGGTTGGAGTTTTGCGGATATATATAAATATATATATATATATATATATATATATATATATATATATATATATATATATATATCAACAAAACAACTCCGTCGTCGGGGGCCCCCAACTCTGCAGGGTGGCCATGACTAACGGGGACGGAAATTCCGGTAATCCAACTCAGCAAACAAGGGTGCCACAGCCCAGTTCCAAACTACCAAGACATTTATTCAAATGCTGCAGGTTACAGATAAACGTAAACTCTTGACGCGTTTCGGCATAGGTGCCTTAATCATAGGAAATGACGTCTTCATAGGCCACAGGTGTTTAAATGTTCTTAGTCACGTGACTTATGCTGACAACTACGTGTTCCATAATGCTTCTCGCACTGCAAGAAAATGTCAGTGAAGCCAAAATGGTGTTAATCACTTGCAGTACTGGTTGATGGTAAAATCTCATGCATGGTAAGTCACAAATGAGACATGTATCCGCTGCGTTCGGAGAAGTCAATGTTCACGAAACTGTCTCCATGAACCATGTAAAAATAATGCACTGAGTCTGGTGCTTACCAAGACGAGGTGATTACCTCGCTTGTCACCCTTTCCCACCTTTGTTAAGGTTAGTCTTCGGACATTCCATTTTCCTTCCGAAGGCAGGCGGGTCAAGCCCCCAATTTCTACCAACAAAACAACTCCGTCGTCGGGGGCCCCCAATCCTGCAGAGGTTTGGGGCCCCAGGTAGTTACAGTTAGGTCTACTCTTCCATAAAAAGAATGTTTTTTTGGTTCGCTGAAAATATTGGCTCCATTTGACCATTTGATGAATCTTCACAAAAATTTCCAAAGCAAAAATTCATCCACCAAAGCTCCTGGCCGGAAAGTTTTGGAGTGATCGGCTAAGCGGGGGAGCAAACGAAAAAGGGGGAATTCCAAAATGCAAAACATCTTTAAGATGAGCTACAGCAAAAACTTGTGGATGGAATTACACCAAATTTGGCAGGAAGCTAGATTTGGTCCACAGATTGTGCTTTTCTGTGATTTGGTGTAAATCCGTTCAGTTGTTTTTGAGAAATTTAGGGTAAAATATTATTGTATATTAAGGCAGTTGGAGCCCCAATTTAAAAATCGAGCATTTTGATTGGCCCAGGGAGCTTTATTTTCTTGATCAATCTCACTTCTGCGGGAGTCAGACTCCTGCGAGCACTCTGATTGGCTGCCGCCAGCATGAGAGAAATGTTGCTGGCAGCCATTGCAGGACTTGAGGACTTAGGGCCTGATTTATTTCTTGACAGGACTCCCTTTGTCTCTCTGTGGTGGCGGCTCCAAGTACTCCATCGAGCTGACGGAGTCTCACGCACCGTAATTAGGTGGGGGCTGGCTGAACCACTGTCCACATTAACAGATTGTCTTCCGTCACGTAAGTGGCGCACATCCGTTGACGCGGTGGGGCTCCCCCCGTGCTGGGTAACAGTTCTCCGTCACTGTCAGGCTGGCGAGTTTGCGCCGAGCCTATTAAGATCTCCCCCATTGTGCTAGAGTTGTCCTAGTGGTGGATTCCTGTCAGACTGAGTCCCTGATGGAGTGGAGACTGGTAAGTACTATTCATTAATGTGACACTACACATATATGTTGTGTTTGCTTAAAAAATATATGCATTGTAGGAGAGTAGGATCTGCCTCTTATGTTGCCCCCACTTTTTTTCTGATGTTTACACTGGTTTCTGGCTATAGTCTGGCTGGGACCCTGCCAATCAGGGCCCCAGCCTCTCTGTTCTCTCTAAACGATTTGGAGTGCACTCTAGGTGCACTAGTGATTGGATACTGTGGTACCTTATGAGTCCCTAGTATATGGTACCTTAGGTACCAAGGGCATAGGTACTTCACAGGCCTACCAGGGGCTGAAGCATGTATTATGCCACCCCTGGGAAGCAGACTAAATCTGACACCACAGGCCTGCTACTGCAGCCTGGGTGAGGAAGTGCTAGCACCCCTCACTGAGATATAGGTCCCCTATATCTCTCCTGCACACACATTGAGACTTATCAGTCACCCCTAAAGCAGGCCCTATCAATCCGGAGGGCAGGGTGCTTAGTTTCCATGTGAGGGGGTGCCTCTGCCTGAGCAGGGCCCCTCTGCAGCCCTCAGAGTCCATTCTCTGGGGCTGTTTGTGAATGCAGTCAAACCATATACTCTTAAGTGCATTATATCCTCGCGGTAAATGCTAACTATGGAATGGCTGCATCAAAACATGTCGTGTTTGGTGTCAAACACTTTGGAATCATACCCCCACACCAGTAACTGGTGTGGGGGTATGATCCCACCCTTCTAGAGGGATAGACATGTAACTACTGTGGAAACGCGGTAGAATCCTGAAGAGCCCTGGCATCACAAAATGGATGCCACCAGTCACAGACACTGGGCTGCCCTCCTGTTGATGACCAACACTCGCAGTGGAGGAAGCCCAACAATAGATATCCTGTCCCAAGGGGGTGTGACCACCTCCCAGACAGGGTTTAGTGTATTGGGGCTGGGTGGGTGCACTCCTAGAGTGCTTTGAAATCCTGCACTGGGGGAGCAGAAGGCTCCTCTGTGCATATGCCAGTTCAAACCAGCTCAGGGGCTACCTGTCCCTGCTCTGGCGCGAAACTGGACAAAGGGAGGTGGGTGTACCCCTGGACGACGCTCTACAAGAAGAATCCCGGACCTTCGATGTTCCACTACCTTTGGAAGACTGAAGAATCTCCCTTGGAGTCAAGGAGTGACTCCCCTGCTTGGCAGGCACCAAAAACGACAACGACGGTCGCAAACTACGCCGCTCCCGCCGGAGCCTGAAGTCCCTGCAGCCCAAGAAAAAGATTTCCTGACTTCTCAAAGGCCATCGTGAGTCCCCAGCCAAGCTGAGGCCAGTGGACCCCAAGAGTGACGAGGAACTGCGACCCCTGGGTACCGTGCACTATTGTCAAGTGCAACCCCTTCACGACGTTCTATGAACTTGTGCTTTAGACCACATGTGGTCCCAGCCTCCAGCAGAGACCCTTCCCAAAATCAGAGGCCTACACCGTCCCGAGTGACCGTGGGCCCCTGTTGAGTGAATCCTCCGGAGGCGTCTTTGCAATCCCTTGCCAGCCAGCTTGTGGGTCCCCAGAAGACTTTCCAAAGAAACCAAAGGGCTCTCCTGGTTTCTCCAGGCCTGCTCTGACCTACCCTTGCTGGGTAAGTTCCTCAGACCTTGCTGGTCTACACCATTGACTTTTCCGTTCCACCACAAGACTTGCTGCTACCAAGGCTTATTGGCTCCAATCGGGTCGCCGACACAGCAGTCAGCTGCATACTTTGTGGGACACGCTGAATCTAGCTCCTGGCCATCCTCGACACCTCCTGGACCTCGTGGTTGAAGAGTCAAGACACCAGTGAATGACCTGAATCTATCGACGACGGTGGGCATTCATCTTCCTTGCCTCGGGTCACTGCCAAGTGCCCTTGAACACTGTCCCCTCTGCTTTCAGGTCTTCCTCCTTCCGAATCCAGGCTTGGATTCCACCGGACACTTCTTCTGTCGCCGCAAGCAGCAAGTCTTCACTGGCTCCCATTGAAAACGACGCTGCGACCCGACACCAAAGGACACCTATGCACCCGGCTCCCCTGGGTGAGGTAACTCTAGAATTACGGTGCTCCCGTGGGTGTGGGCCCTAGAACTACTTACCCTGTAAGTGCCTTGCTTGTGGCTACCCTAGAAGTGCCCTAAAACTCTTATTTTCTAAGTGCGACCATTGCGCTGACTCGTACAGGGTTTGCGTCTGTGTTAGACACACCGCGTCCATCTCCCTTGTAACCCTATCTGTAACCGCGTCCTTCGACTCGTACAAGGACCGATCGGTGTGTTCGCCTCAAACACGCAAGGGACCTTTAACATTGAAATCTCAATCGCGTCTGTGCGCATAGACTCGTACAGGACTCGCACCGGTGCCAGGACACCGCGTCCGTCCCCTGTGGGTCTCCTACAACTACCTGGGGTGGTTCTTGGGGGTCCCTCGATTCTAACTGCTCTAGACCTAGGTCTAGCCAAACTAAGATTGTGATATTTGATTGTGCTAACTTATTTGTGATAACTTTGCATTGTACATATGTTCCTGACTTCTAATCTCATAAAGAGATTAGTAGAGAGTTGTTTATTAATAAATACATATATATTTGATATATATACCTGTGTGGTGTCTTTTCATTTGGTGATTCAAGAGATTGTGTGGTAAAACAAGCTGCTTTACATTCCTCCAAGACTTAGCCTGAAGGCTGCTCTCCACAGCTACCACTAGGATAGCTTTATATAAAGGTTGTCTTAAACCTACCAACCATAAGAGTCGAATTGTTCTGGTGCAAGGTGTCCACTTTAATTAGTGAACAGCATATACCAGGCCAACTTCTCACATTGGTGGCAGCGTGTGGGATTCCAGCTTGCTATTGTTTTACCAGAAAATCTCTATTTGAATTACTAACTGAAAACCACTATAGGTACTCAAGGTACATATACAATCAAGCTTAGTATCCATAAGTTCTACTGAACTTAGAGCTGTGTGGAAAAGGGATAGCACACCCTTTCTACAGCTCAAGCTAGTATCAGTAGGCCACAAACTAGTGTAGGTAGTACAACACTGCACAACACTAGAATGTCCTCAAGGGATGGACCCAGTGGATCCACCCAGCTTCAGTATAAGGACATGACTTTCTTTGACCTGAAAGCCATGTGTGCTGAAAGGCACCTGAAGATAGGACAGAGTCCCTCTACACTACACCTGATAGATCTGCTGACAGCAGATGATCTTAGATTAGCTCTAGGAGCTAAGGGATCTGAATCAGTGGGTGGGTCAGTCATAGTATCTGGGTCAGATGATGACCAAGACTCTGTGATTGTAGGGCCAGGCCCCAAGGGGCCTGAACAGGACAGAGGAATTCTCCCTAAGAGAACTGACATAGTGGAAGACAGGCACAGGTCCCTTTCCAGGGAATCTGAGCACTCCTTTCACTCTGGCAGAGAAACTGTCCACCAGAGAGACTCCTACTTCCTAAGAAGAGAGAGTTCCTCTGAAAGACTGTGCAAACTGCTGCAGTATGAGGAAGCAAGGTTTGCCCTCAAAACCAAGCAGTTGGCATTAGACAAAGAAGCCTTTGAGTTCCAGAGAGCTTCTAGAAGAGAGGGGTTAGAACCCCTGGTGGCAGCAATAGTGTCCCTAGAGGCAGAGAATATATTCCAGACCATAGGAACCTGAGCAAGGTTGTTCCTCCCTACCAGAGTGGGGATGATATCCACAAGTGGATAACTGCTATGGAAAGGGCATGTAGAGTACAACAGGTCCCCCAGAAGCAGTGGGCAGCAATCTTGTGGCTCTCCTTTTCAGATAAAGGTAGAGACAAGCTCCTCACTGTTAGAGAAGAGGATGCTGATGACTATGAAGTCCTGAAGAGTGCACTGATAGATGGGTTTGGCTTAACCACTGAACAGTACAGGTTGAAGTTCAGAGACACCCAGAAGGCACAGACTCAGGACTGGACTGACTTTGTAGATTGTGCAACCAAGGCTCTGGAGGGTTGGCTGGTTGGCAGTAGGGTTACTGATTTCAAGGGATTGTATAATCTAATGATGAGAGAACAGACCCTTAATAATTGCCAGAACCAGTTGTTGCATCAATACCTGGTAGACTCTGATCTGACCTCTCCCCAAGAATTGGGAAAGAAGGCAGACAAGTGGGTCAGAACCAGGGTGAGGCAGAAAACCCAGAACCAAGGGGGTGACACTAAGAAGCAGGATCAGAAGGGCTCTGAGAAAAGTGGGGATAAGGCAAAAGACCAGAAGTCTTCACAAGGGCCCCAAAAATCTGCATCTGGTGGGGAGTCACAGTCCAATCAAGGAAAAGGCCAAAAGAAGCCCTGGTGCAAATTCTGTAAACAGAAAGGGCACTGGACTTCTGATTGTAACAAGTCCAAAGACCAAACCACCACCACTCCTGCTCCTAAGGCAACTGTTCCCCCTAGTTCAGCTACTGGTGGAGGTGGTACTCAGAAGAAGGGTGTAGTAGGGTTGACCCTGGGTTCTGAAGTGGGCTCTGGCCTAGTCAGAGAACCCACTCAGGCAATGCTGATTTGTGATGGAGACATTGAAATGTCCTTCCTAGTGAGCCCCAGTAATCTGGGCAAATACAAACAGCAGCCTGTAATAAATGGCAAACAGGCTTTGGCATTTAGGGACACAGGTGCTAGTGTCACCATGGTGGCAGAGGATCTTGTGGACCCTGGACAGATCATCCTGGGTGAAATGTACCAGGTGACCAATGCAAGCAATGCCAAGACCAACCATAGTCTGGCAGTTGTGAATTTCTCCTGGGGAGGGGTAACTGGCCTCAAGAAGGTTGTAGTCAGTGCAGACCTCCCTGTAGAATGTCTATTGGGCAATGATCTAGAGACTTCAGCCTGGTCTGAAGTAGAGTTATGGACTCATGCTGAGATGTTGGGCATCCCTGCAGAGGTATTTGCTGTGACCAGGTCACAAGCCAAAATGCATGACACTGAACCAGCTCTGGATCCTGAAATTAAGGACCAGATGCTTCCCAAGAAGAGGAGCAGTAGGGTTAAGGCAGTGCCTTCCCCTCTGTCTCAGATCACGGCTTCCCCTCTTGAGGGAGGAGAAGCAGACCCTGAAGAAGGAACTGCCCCAGAGGGACTTGAGCCTGATCAGGTTGAGTTCCTGGGGGCAGAGGGCCCTTCTAGGGAAGATCTGAGTAAGGAGCAACAGTGCTGCCCCTCTCTTGAACCCCTCAGACAGCAGGCTGCTGCTGAGGCTGCTGGGAGTGCTAGTGGGTCCCACAAAGTTTATTGGGATGAGGGACTCCTATATTCTGAGGGTAGAGATCCAGCCCCTGGAGCCACCAAGAGGATGGTAATCCCTCAGAAGTTTAGGGGGTTCCTCTTGACCCTAGCACATGATATCCCTTTGGCAGGTCACTTGGGCCAAAACAAGACCTGGGACAGGCTTGTTCCACATTTTCATTGGCCACATATGTCAGAAGACACAAAGGAGTTTTGTCGCTCCTGTGTCACATGCCAAGCCAGTGGCAAGGCAGGTGGCACAACAAAGGCCCCCTGATACCACTACCTGTGGTGGGGGTACCCTTTGAAAGGGTAGGGATTGACATTGTTGGTCCCCTTGACCCTCAAACTGCATCTGGGCACAGATTTATCCTGGTGGTAGTGGATCATGCCACCAGGTACCAAGAGGCAATTCCCCTGAGGACCACCACAGCCCCTGTGGTGGCAAGAGCCCTCATTGGAGTCTTCTCCAGAGTGGGTTTCCCAAAGGAGGTCATTTCTGACAGAGGTACCAACTTCATGTCAGGATATTTGAAAGCAATGTGGAAGGAGTGTGATGTAACTTATAAGTTCACCACCCCCTATCACCCACAATGCAGTGGTTTAGTTGAACGCTTCAACAAAACCTTGAAGGGAATGACTAAAGGACTCCCAGAGAAGCTTAGGCGGAAATGGGACCTTCTTCTTCCCTGCCTGTTGTTTGCATACAGAGAAGTTCCACAGAAGGGGGTTGGTTACAGCCCATTTGAGCTTCTGTTTGGGCATCCTGTAAGAGGTCCACTGTGTTTGGTAAAAGAGGGCTGGGAGTTACCTCTCATTCCCCCCAAACAAGATGTGATGGACTATGTACTTGGTCTCCGCTCCCGGATGGCTGACTACATGAAAAAGGCAACCAAAAACCTGGAGGCCAGCCAAGAATTACAAAAAGCTTGGCATGACCAAAAGGCTGTGCTGACTGTATACCAGCCAGGACAGAGAGTGTGGGTGTTGGAGCCTGTGGCCCCAGCAGCCCTCCAAGACAAATGGAGTGGCCCCCATACAATAGTTGAACAGAAGGGAGAAGTCACCTATCTGGTGAATCTTGGAACTCCCAGGAGCCCCCTGAGGGTGCTCCATGTCAACAGACTGAAGCCATATGTTGACAGGGCTGACATGGGCTTGCTCATGGCAACTGATGAGGAACAGGAGGAGGAGAGTGACCCTCTCCCTGACCTGCTCTCACAGAACCCTGATGATGGGTCAGTAGATGGTGTTGCTTTGGCAAGCAGCCTCACTGACCATCAGCAAACTGAGTGCAGACTAGTTCTGCAACAGTATAGACATATGTTTAGCCTGACCCCTAGTCAGACTTCCTGGTGCACCCATGAGGTGGAAACTGGAGACAGTCTGCCTGTAAAGAGTAAAATCTACAGGCAACCTGACCATGTCAGGGACTGTATCAGGACTGAAGTCCAGAAGATGTTGGAGTTAGGCGTGATTGAGCCTTCAGATAGCCCTTGGGCTAACCCAGTAGTCCTGGTACTCAAGCCTCATACCCAGGGTGGTAAGAAAGAAATGAGGTTTTGTGTAGACTACAGAGGCCTCAATGCAGTCACTAGGACTGATGCCTATCCCATACCAAGGGCAGATGAGCTGATTGATACTTTGGCCTCAGCCAAGTATCTAAGTACATTTGACCTAACAGCCGGCTACTGGCAGATCAGGTTAGCTGATGATGCAAAAGCCAAAACAGCATTTTCGACCCCTGGTGGGCACTACCACTTTGTGGTGATGCCCTTTGGATTGAAAAATGCACCTGCCACTTTTCAGAGGTTGGTGAATAAAGTTCTGGCAGGGATGGAAACTTATTGCTCAGCTTATCTAGATGATATTGCTGTCTTTAGTTCCTCCTGGCAGGATCACCTGGTCCACCTCAGAAATGTTTTAGAGGCTCTGCAGAAAGCAGGCCTCACTATCAAGGCCACTAAGTGCCAGATAGGGCAGAGTCAGGTTGTGTACCTGGGCCACCTTGTGGGTGGAGGCCAGGTTCAGCCTTTGCAGAGCAAGATCCAAACCATAATGGAATGGGTTGCTCCAATCACCCAGACACAGGTGAGAGCCTTCTTAGGCCTGACTGGGTACTATAGGAGGTTTGTGAAGGGATATGGATCTATAGTGACCCCCTTGAATGATCTGACCTCAAAGAAAATGCCAAAAAGGTTCAGTGGACAGCTAGCTGTCAGAAGGCATTTGAAGACCTAAAGCAGGCCATGTGCACTGCCCCCATCTTACAGAGTCCAGACTACACCAAAAAGTTCATTGTCCAAACAGATGCTTCTGAGCTGGGTGTGGGAGCTGTACTGTCTTAACTGAATGATGAAGGTCAAGACCAGCCAGTAGCTTTCATTAGCAGAAGGCTGACCCCTAGAGAGAAACGTTGGTCAGCTATAGAGAGGGAGGCCTTTGCTGTGGTGTGGGCCCTGAAGAAGCTGAGGCCATTCTTATTTGGCACAGGCCATTCTTATTTGGCACTCACTTCATAGTTCAGACTGACCACAAGCCCCTCCTATGGCTTAAACAAATGAAAGGAGAAAACCCAAAACTTTTGAGGTGGTCCATTTCCCTACAGGGGATGGACTATACAGTGGAACATAGACCTGGGACTCAACATGCCAATGCAGATGGACTCTCAAGGTATTTCCACTTTGAACACGAAGACTCAACTGGTCAAGGTTAGTTTAGTGTCCCTGCGTTTGGGGGGTTGTGTAGGAGAGTAGGATCTGCCTCTTATGTTGCCCCCACTTTTTTTCTGATGTTTGCACTGGTTTCTGGCTATAGTCTGGCTGGGACCCTGCCAATCAGGGCCCCAGCCTCTCTGTTCTCTCTAAACGATTTGGAGTGCACTCTAGGTGCACTAGTGATTGGATACTGTGGTACCTTATGAGTCCCTAGTATATGGTACCTTAGGTACCAAGGGCATGGGTACTTCACAGGCCTACCAGGGGCTGAAGCATGTATTATGCGACCCCTGGGAAGCAGACTAAATCTGACACCACAGGCCTGCTACTGCAGCCTGGGTGAGGAAGTGCTAGCACCCCTCACTGAGATATAGGTCCCCTATATCTCTCCTGCACACACATTGAGACTTATCAGTCACCCCTAAAGCAGGCCCTATCAATCCTGAGGGCAGGGTGCTTAGTTTCCATGTGAGGGGGTGCCTCTGCCTGAGCAGGGCCCCTCTGCAGCCCTCAGAGTCCATTCTCTGGGGCTGTTTGTAGAATGCAGTCAAACCATATACTCTTAAGTGCATTATATCCTCGCGGTAAATGCTAACTATGGAATGGCTGCATCAAAACATGTCGTGTTTGGTGTCAAACACTTTGGAATCATACCCCCACACCAGTAACTGGTGTGGGAGTATGATCCCACCCTTCTAGAGGGATAGACATGTAACTACTGTGGAAACGTGGTAGAATCCTGAAGAGCCCTGGCATCACAAAATGGATGCCACCAGTCACAGACACTGGGCTGCCCTCCTGCTGATGACCAACACTCGCAGTGGAGGAAGCCCAACAATAGATATCCTGTCCCAAGGGGTGTGACCACCTCCCAGACAGGGTTTAGTGTATTGGGGCTGGGTGGGTGCACTCCTAGAGTGCTTTGAAATCCTGCACTGGGGGAGCAGAAGGCTCCTCTGTGCATATGCCAGTTCAAACCAGCTCAAGGGCTACCTGCCCCTGCTCTGGCGCGAAACTGGACAAAGGGAGGTGGGTGTAGCCACCCCCTCCCCTGACCTACCATAGGTGGGGTCATAGAGCTAGTCCCTCCCTTTCTTTTAGTATAAGAGGGGGAACCTGTGCATTGCAACCCAGATACCCCTGGACGATGCTCTACAAGAAGAATCCCGGACCTTCGACGTTCCACTACCTTTGGAAGACTGAAGAATCTCCCTTGGAGTCAAGGAGTGACTCCCCTGCTTGGCAGGCACCAAAAACGACAACAACGGTTGCAAACTACGCCGCTCCCGCCGGAGCCCGAAGTCCCTGCAGCCCAAGAAGTAGATTTCCTGACTTCTCAAAGGCCATCGTGAGTCCCCAGCGAAGCTAAGGCCAGTGGACCCCAAGAGTGATGAGGAACCGTGACCCCTGGGTACCGTGCACTATTGTCGAGTGCAACCCCTTCACGACGTTCTACGAACTTGTGCTTTGGACCACGTGTGGTCCCAGCCTCCAGCAGAGATCCCTCTCAAAATCAGAGGCCTACACCATCCCGAGTGACCGTGGACCCCTGTTGAGTGAATCCTTCAGAGGCATCTTTGCGATCCCTTGCCAGCCAATTTGTGGGTCCCCAGAAGACTTTCCAAAGAAACCAAAGAGCTCCCCTGGTTGCTCCAGGCCTGCCCTGACCCACCCTTGCTGGGTATGTTCCTCAGACCTTGCTGGTCTACACCATTGACTTTTCCATTCCACCACGAGACTTGCTGCTACCAAGGCTTGTTGGCTCCAATCGGGTCGCCGACACCGCAGTCAGCTGCAAACTTTGTGGGACACTCTGAATCCAGCTCCTGGCCATCCTCGACACCTCCTGGACCTCGTGGTTGAAGAGTCAAGACATCAGTGAACGACCTGAATCTATCGACGACGGTGGGCATTCATCTTCCTTGCCCCGGGTCACTGCCAAGTGCCCTTGAACACTGTCCCCTCTGCTTTCAGGTCTTCCTCCTTCTGAATCCAGGCTTGGCTTCCACCGGACACTTCTTCTGTCGCCGCAAGCAGCAAGTCTTCACTGGCTCCCATTGAAAACGACGCTGCGACCCGACACCAAAGGACACCTATGCACCCGGCTCCCCTGGGTGAGGTAACTCTAGCATTACGGTGCTCCCGTGGGTGTGGGCCCTAGAACTACTTACCCTGTAAGTTCCTTGCTTGTGGCTACCCTAGAAGTGCCCTAAAACTCTTATTTTCTAAGTGCGACCATTGCGCTGACTCGTACAGGGTTCGCGTCTGTGTTAGACACACCGCGTCCATCTCCCTTGTAACCCTATCTGTAACTGCGTCCTTCGACTCGTACAAGGACCGATCGGTGTGTTCGCCTCGAACACGCAAGGGACCTTTAACATTGAAATCTCAATCACGTCTGTGCGCATAGACTCGTACAGGACTCGCACCGGTGCCAGGACACCGCGTCCGTCCCCTGTGGGTCTCCTACAACTACCTGGGGTGGTTCTTGGGGGTCCCTCGATTCTAATTGCTCTAGACCTAGGTCTAGCCAAACTAAGATTGTGATATTTGATTGTGCTAACTTATTTGTGATAACTTTGCATTGTACATATGTTCCTGACTTCTGATCTCATAAAGAGATTAGTAGAGAGTTGTTTATTAATAAATACATATATATTTGATATATATACCTGTGTGGTGTCTTTTCATTTGGTGATTCAAGAGATTGTGTGGTAAAACAAGCTGCTTTACATTCCTCCAAGACTTAGCCTGAAGGCTGCTCTCCACAGCTACCACTAGGATAGCTTTCTATAAAGGTTGTCTTAAACCTACCAACCATAAGAGTCGAATTGTTCTGGTGCAAGGTGTCCACTTTAATTAGTGAACAGCATATACCAGGCCAACTTCTCACATGCATGTAATGTGTTATGCCCCTTTTCTACATATAGCATAGCACACAAACAACATACACACACTATTGAATGTACAACCACAGGCACTACAAGCACAACACCCACAACCACCACAACAAAAAATATTTTTTAAGTGTCAATACAGGTGTGTTTATTTTACCTTGATAATTTGTAAAATTAACACAAATGCATTATACATAAGACAATAAATTGCATCTAAGAGTAATGTTAAAGTACAAGAGACTAAAGCAATTATCAACACATGATTCAAAGTAGAAACAAGTGTAAAAGAAGCTTACTTTAGATCCTGGTGACAACGGAGTTGATTAGCGTTGAGCTCAAGGGGAAGCAGCAAAGGAAGCACCTCGGCTATGGAGTTTAAGATGTAAATGGAAGTGGGAAATAAAAAATAAGGTACATTTCTACCTGATTACCTTTGATTCTGCCAACGCAAAGTAGGAGGTATCCCCGACACAGTTTACTCGATGGAAAGGCACACCGTGATTGGTCTGGTGATAATCTTGGCTGACACTTCTGCCTATGACGCTGTCGACACGGGAGAAAAATCCAGGCGGAGTCGGCGGTAGTTGGACGGTCTTTCGTCTATAGACCTGCCAACATCTAAATAGAGCAGGCTGTCCACCAAGTAGGCAGGTGGTGAGACCTTCGAAAATGTGACAGCGGGACCAGATCCGCAAAGATCTAAATCAGGCCCATAGTCTCCCTGTTCTGAAATTATAAAAAAATAAGGGGCATATTTATCATTAAGGCAAGCAGCGTAGCAAGCCCCCTCGCTGTGCTGCGTGACAGGAAAAGGGCAGGAATGCACTGTATTTAACATTATATGGAAGGGGGCATGGCTGAGCATCTGATCTCGAGCTCCCGGGCCCCGCCATTCAGCTAATTATTGCCTTTTGGAAGCAGCATTGGGCCGATAAATTCACCTGCAAGTATCCCCCCTAGCGCCTGCATTAATTTACAGGGTAGGCGATGACTGCAATCGGCGGCGAGGACTGACGAACATGGAGCTGGGCTGTGGTGGTGGAGCAGTAGTCTAGGCATTGACTACTCTGGGCAGTGGCAAGACGCTTGGGCCAAGGGGAGCACCACAGCAGAGGCTCCCATATGGCACCCTCCCCCCCAAAAATCGAACTGCACACACTGAGGGGGAGCAACTGGCTGGAATAGCAAGGAGGAGACCGAGATGCCAGTACCCCTGAGACCAGTGGGGCTGCATCATACGGGCCAGCTGACCTGACTGGAGCGTTGCGACCTCCAGGAGACAGGAGCGGCCACTGGGAGTCAGGCTCCCTTGGTGGCGACTGTGGGTGGACCGACAGGCTGTGGAGGCCCGTAATTGGTCCTAGACTTGGGCAAAGAAGAGCACAGGGGTGCTGCTGGGAGCGAGCAGGCAGGCGGGGCCCAACCATGAGACCGAAGCTGCAGCCTAGTCCTTGAATAATCCTCGTGGGTTGCACCGGGGAGGCCACTGTGTTGGAGACTTCTCCACGCTAGGCTTGCTTCGCCGCTGGTGCAGCAGCCTCCCAGGATTAAACCACTGACTTGGATTGTGGCAACGGGAAGAATTCTGCAGGTCTGCGCTGGCCGGGCAGGGGCCCAAGACCTTTGGCTGAAGGAATCAGATGATATCCTGGAGTGTTAGCTGTGGTGGGCCCGCGGATGGCCCGGGCCTCAGGCCTCGAGCCGGGAGCAGCAGTGTGGGATTGCTGGGGGGCGCAGCTGCCAGCGGTGTCTGAAAAGAGGCCGAACATCTTAAGACCATACCGCTCATTATATTGGGGCCAGAGGTCTTATTGACTTATTCTTCAGTGCTCACTGGCAGCCTCTAGAATGGAACCTGAGTGAGTAGATCAACCCCTAACAATTGCCCCTGCATGTGCAACCTAATATATGGAGTGATTATGGATTATAGCAAAGACCGACAGCTGCAGAGATCCCCTTGGGCCGGCTGACATGGCATATCCCACACACTAGCAGCTATACTTATTTCCATGTCCTGCCTGAGCTCAACTACCTGACAATACTGGGGGCACCTAGTGAGAAGCCAGATTCACTGATGGCCAAACCGAGAGTCACTAGCACTTAACTGAATGTGTGCAGATGACCTGGAGGAGGGCCCTTCCCCCTCGTGGGCCGCACGCAGCCTTCGCCTTGATCCAAGGTGTGTACCACTGAGGATGGCCCTATTGCCTACTGACCTGCAAACTCAGTGATTGTGGCAGGGACAGTTACAAGCAAAAGGGGATTATACCGAAGAGGCTGGAATATATCTCTCTGCCCCCTTTAAAAGCCTAAGTTACCATCGTTTGTTAAGGTTAGTCTTCGGACATTCCATTTTCCTTCCGAAGGCAGGCGGGTCATGCCCCCAATTTCTATCAACAAAACAACTCCGTCGTCGGGGGCCCCCAATCCTGCAGAGGTTTGGGGCCCCAGGTAGTTACAGTTAGGTCTACTCTTCCATAAAAAGGGTGTTTTTTTGGTTCGCTGAAAATATTGGCTCCATTTGACCATTTGATGAATCTTCACAAAAATTTCCAAAGCAAAAATTCATCCACCAAAGCTCCTGGCCGGAAAGTTTTGGAGTGATCGGCTAATCGGGGGAGCAAACGAAAAGGGGGAATTCCAAAATGCAAAACATCTTTAAGATGAGCTACAGCAAAACTTGTGGATGGAATTACACCAAATTTGGCAGGAAGCTAGATTTGGTCCACAGATTGTGCTTTTCTGTGATTTGGTGTAAATCCGTTCAGTTGTTTTTGAGAAATTTAGGGTAAAATATTATTGTATATTAAGGCAGTTGGAGCCCCAATTTAAAAATCGAGCATTTTGATTGGCCCAGGGAGCTTTATTTTCTTGATCAATCTCACTTCTGTGGGAGTCAGACTCCTGCGAGCACTCTGATTGGCTGCCGCCAGCATGAGAGAAATGTTGCTGGCAGCCATTGCAGGACTCGAGGACTTAGGGCCTGATTTATTTCTTGACAGGACTCCCTTTGCCTCTCTGTGGTGGCGGCTCCAAGTACTCCATCGAGCTGACGGAGTTTCACGCACCGTATTTAGGTGGGGGCTGGCTGAACCACTGTCCACATTAACAGATTGTCTTCCGTCACGTAAGTGGCGCACATCCGTTGATGCGGTGGGGCTCCCCCCGTGCTGGGTAACAGTTCTCCGTCGCTGTCAGGCTGGCGAGTTTGCGCCGAGCCTATTAAGATCTCCCCCATTGTGCTAGAGTTGTCCTAGTGGTGGATTCCTGTCAGACTGAGTCCCTGATGGAGTGGAGACTGGTAAGTACTATTCATTAATGTGACACTACACATATATGTTGTGTTTGCTTAAAAAATATATGCATGTAATGTGTTATGCCCCTTTTCTACATATAGCATAGCACACAAACAACATACACACACTATTGAATGTACAACCACAGGCACTACAAGCACAACACCCACAACCACCACAACAAAAAATATTTTTAAGTGTCAATACAGGTGTGTTTATTTTACCGTGATAATTTGTAAAATTAACACAAATGCATTATACATAAGAAAATAAATTGCATCTAAGAGTAATGTTAAAGTACAAGAGACTAAAGCAATTATCAACACATGATTCAAAGTAGAAACAAGTGTAAAAGAAGCTTACTTTAGATCCTGGTGACAACGGAGTTGATTATCGTTGAGCTCAAGTGGAAGCAGCAAAGGCAGCACCTCGGCTATGGAGTTTAAGATGTAAATGGAAGTGGGAAAGAAAAAATAAGGTACATTTCTACCTGATTACCTTTGATTCTGCCAACGCAAAGTAGGAGGTATCCCCGACACAGTTTACTCGATGGAAAGGCACACCGTGATTGGTCTGGTGATAATCTTGGCTGACACTTCTGCCTATGATGCTGTCGACACGGGAGAAAAATCCAGGCGGAGTCGGCGGTACTTGGACGGTCTTTCGTCTGAAGACCTGCCAACATCTAAATAGAGCGGGCTATCCACCAAGTAGCCAGGTGGTGAGACCTTCGAAAAAGTGACAGCGGGACCAGATCCGCAAAGATCTAAATCAGGCCCATAGTCCCCCTGTTCTGAAATTATAAAAAATAAGGGGCATATTTATCATTAAGGCAAGCAGCGTAGCAAGCCCCCTCGCTGTGCTGCGTGACAGGAAAAGGGCAGGAATGCACTGTATTTAACATTATATGGAAGGGGGCGTGGCTGAGCATCTGATCTCGAGCTCCCGGGCCCCGCCATTCAGCTAATTATTGCCTTTTGGAAGCAGCATTGGGCCGATAAATTCACCTGCAAGTATCCCCCCTAGCGCCTGCATTAATTTACAGGGTACGGGATGACTGCAATCGGCGGCGAGGACTGACGAACATGGAGCTGGGCTGTGGAGGTGGAGCAGTAGCCTAGGCATTGACTACTCCGGGCAGTGGCAAGACGCTTGGGCCAAGGGGAGCACCACAGCAGAGGCTCCCCTATGGCACCCTCCCCCCCAAAAATCGAACTGCACACACTGAGGGGGAGCAACTGGCTGGAATAGCAATGAGGAGACCGAGATGCCAGTACCCCTGAGACCAGTGGGGCTGCATCATACGGGCCAGCTGACCTGACTGGAGCGTTGCGACCTCCAGGAGACAGGAGCGGCCACTGGGAGTCAGGCTCCCTTGGTGGCGACTGTGGGTGGACCAACAGGCTGTGGAGGCCCATAATTGGTCCTAGACTTGGGCAAAGAAGAGCACAGGGGTGCTGCTGGGAGCGAGCAGGCAGGCGGGGCCCAACCATGAGTCTGAAGCTGCGGCCTAGGCCTTGAATAATCCTCGTGGGTTGCACCGGGGAGGCCGCTGTGTTGGAGACTTCTCCACGCTAGGCTCGCTTCGCTGCCGGTGCAGCAGCCTCCCAGGATTAAACCACTGACTTGGATTGTGGCAACAGGAAGAATTCTGCAGGTCTGCGCTGGCCGGGCAGGGGCCCAAGACCTCTGGCTGAAGGAATCAGATGATATCCTGGAGTGTTAGCTGTGGTGGGCCCACGGCTGGCCCGGGGCTCAGGCCTCGAGCCGGGAGCAGCAGTGTGGGATTGCTGGGGGGCGCAGCTGCCAGCGGTGTCTGAAAAGAGGCCGAACATCTTAAGACCATACCGCTCATTATATTGGGGCCAGAGGTCTTATTGACTTATTCTTCAGTGCTCACTGGCAGCCTCTAGAATGGAACCTGAGTGAGTAGATCAACCCCCTAACAATTGCCCCTGCATGTGCAACCTAATATATGGAGTGATTATGGATTATAGCAAAGACCGACAGCTGCAGAGATCCCCTTGGGCCGGCTGACATGGCATATCCCACACACTAGCAGCTATACTTATTTCCATGTCCTGCCTGAGCTCAACTACCTGACAATACTGGGGGCACCTAGTAAGAAGCCAGATTCACTGATGGCCAAACTGAGAGTCACTAGCACTTAACTGAATGTGTGCAGATGACCTGGAGGAGGGCCCTTCCCCCTCGTGGGCCGCACGCAGCCTTCGCCTTGATCCAAGGTGTGTACCACTGAGGATGGCCCTATTGCCCACTGAACTGCAAACTCAGTAATTGTGGCAGGGACAGTTACAAGCAAAAGGGGATTATACCGAAGAGGCTGGAATATATCTCTCTGCCCCCTTTAAAAGCCTAAGTTACCATCGGTAGTCTTCCAACATGGGTCACACCAAGCCCACATCTGAGAAGCAGAAGCATCAAGTACCAACATGGTCCGCGCCTTCAGATAGCTCACAGGCACAAACTCTGGAAGATTATGTCCACCCGACTAATGCTCCCCTGCAAATGGGCAAACTAGATGTCATTCTCAACGAAAATAAGGAGTCACGTGTGTCGCTTGAACAAAGCTTGGGAGCTATTAGCAAGGACATTAATATACTTGCAGATTATTACCGTAAACTGGCTGACAAGGTCAGAACAAATGAACAAACCCTTGTCTTGCTCGGACCTGGCCAGACAGAGCATTCGACCTAACTTTTGCAACTGCGTAGGCAGGTTGAAAAACTTCAAGACCGGGTGGATGATGCAGAAGGGAGGTCATGCAGGAACAATGTATGGATTGTGGGTGTTATGGAGGGCACAGAGGGGCCTCACCCCACTCAATTTATTGAGGAATGGTTCAGCATAGTGGTAGCCCCCACAGAACTATTCAACTTTTTTGTGGTGGAAAGAGCCTACAGGGTTCCTTAGAGAAAGCCCATTGCCAGAGTACCTCATCGCCCCTTGGTGGCCAAGATACTCAACTACATGGACCAGGACGTACTATTACGTACAGCATGTGAAAAAGCACCTATGCTCATAAAAAAATGCCTCAATCTCTCTGTTCGCAGATTACACAATCTCAGTGCAACAAAGGCGTGCAACCTTCCAAGAGGTTAAGAAACGATTAAGCATGGCAGGCCTAAAGTATGCACTGCTCTTTCTGGAAAAACGAAAGGTGCTCCATGACCAATGCTCCCTCTTTTCCGATGCACCTGAAGAAGCATGGAACTGGCTAGAACAGCACTTCCCAGATTCTCAATGACAGCAACCACCAAGGTGTGATCCACCTAAGGCACTGTGGGTTCCGAGGTCCTGCTGCTGGGGGGCTAAACATAAAGCTGCATCGGAATCGACCCCATCACAACAGCAAGCCTCGGAGGGCAAGCACGCTGCAATCCGTTCAGCAAACTCCCTGTGACACTCCAAGGAAATCATCAGCTCCAGCTCCTCCTGAGGTAGCGTTTCTGATTCAGACTCTGTCGGCAGTATGGCCCTGTTTCCTGCGATAATGCCTCAGCTGTCACATGATCTGCTAGGCTGAGGGCTGTAAGTGCAATTTATGGCAACAATGTCGAGAGGTGTACCTCAAACAACATTAACTTAGGGCCTGATTATGAGTATGGCGGTCCATAGGACTGACGTACTCGTGGTGGCAGTTCGACCACTGCCACACTGCGGGCCCACCCGCAGTATTACAAGTGTGGCAGTTGGACCCCAACAGGAATGCTGTGTATGCCAGGGATCCAGGATCCCGAGGTGGTCACACAGTGTTCAGGGTGCTGTAATAAGCTGGGGGTGCAACTGCAGAACTGCTGAGCATATTACAAGTTAGCTTTCCACCATCCCATTCATGGCGGTGAGCAAATGCAGTTCCCCCCTGGATCTGCACCCCACACCGTGCAGAAAGGTGCAGTCGGCGCTCTGACAGCAGCGGTCAGCATGTTAGGCTCTTCTATGAGCCTAACAGCAGCCACCGTCAGACCGCCACAGCACCGCTTGCCAGACCAGGAACTCCTAATCTGGTGGGCGGGTGCACAGCGGGTTTGGCGGTCCTACAGCACATGGTGCGCTGCCGGCACTGCTGTAGGACCGCCAAAGTCAAAATCAGGCCCTAAGCCTCTTGCCCTATTGCTCTGTTTTGACTAATAGATTTGATATCTATACTTTATATCACAGAGGGTAGGGCTAGGGGTGAGAGCTACTGCTTCCTTAATACCCAGTGTATAGAATAAAGGGGTCTGGTTGCTTAGACTAAACATGTTTCCATTCCAGCCAAGCCTCCTTGGCATCGATGACCTATTGCCACACATCCCCACTAGCGAAAGCAACTGTTGTATAATGTTTTAATTGTTTTGTCTGTTTACAATGTTTGGTCCACCCGTTGTTTGTGGGTGGACCTTGAAGAAACACTTGGGAGCTCTTTGTTTTCTATTGTCACCTACTTTGTTGCTTGGGGACGAGGTGGTGAGGGGTGGGGTAATGGGCGGGGATGGGAGTGCTGTACATGGTTAAGACAGGAAAGGATGACAGTCGCTCTTGAAATGTATAATATCATTAGATGGAATGTGGGGTGGCTGGGGTCCATATACAAGAGACATAGGGGCATATTCTCAAGAACGTGTGATAACTACCGCAAAATTAGCTTAACGCAACTCTTCACACCGCAGTCTTTCGCGGGAAAACAACTCTGTGTCAACGTGGTATTCACAACACGGCGGCCCCATGCGATAGTCCCACGATAATGCGTCAAAAGAACGTGTTAAAACTAACACGACGCAGAAAAAACGCAAAACACGAATGCGAAAATAGTAGCGATGATGCCAATCGCGACACAAAATTCAGCGATAACCAGCTATAGGCCTGCAATCCCCATGCGTCATGCGGGAAAATGCAGCATAAAAACAGATTAAAAATACCGTGAGATGACAATGTACGAGCACAACCACACATCCGTGATGTAGAACAGATGACCATTGTCCCGCATCAAATAGGCATCTCCTCACAGTCACAATGTACATTGACATGCAGTCTGCATGTAAACTGCGCCAATGCTGAAACATGCATGGAACACACATTGAAACTGCATCTCCCCTTCACATTGCAGAGGGACAAGCAACCCCTCCTGCACACAGACGTGTCATGACCATGATCAATCCACCATGAAAGCATGGACGAATGTAGGGGCAGTGACTCCCACTTACGTACATGTTGCCCATGTTGTGGGACTTGAGCCACAGGGGGCATCCCTGCATCATGGTGGTACATATCTGACCCCAAAAGGAGCCCTGTTGTCACCTGTAGGACACAAATGGCAGCCAAAATGGAATGAATTTGGACACATGTGAAATGCCGAAGAGTGGGATTCCCTACTAACTGCGACACACAGAACTGGCAGTCCGAATACGTGACACCCTAAACAGCCCGTCTGCACAGAGGTGACACACCCACCATCCATGAACAAATCATAAAATTGTCAGCAATACATGTCGCACTCACACTTGTCTGAGTGATGTGCCTGTACAGAGGAGTGACATGCACTCAGGGAATGTGTATTCTGAAAGCATTTAGTAGCACATGCTGTGCCTGTGGTCATATATATTGTACTGTCCCATGATTGCCAAGGACTGTCACAATGTGACGTGCTCATGTGAAGAAATTGTCAATGATGGTGTTCCTACGGGCAAGTCCTGCTGCAGCTGCAGTGGGGTGTGGGCCACCTGCTTCCTCCTCATCATCAGCGTCCAGTGCATCTGGCACTTGTATCCATGGGGCCTTGCTGCGTACACATATGTTGTGCAACACTCAGCATGCAACGATCATCTTGCACACGATGTCTGGGCTGTACAGGAGCCTCCCACCTGTGACGTCCAGGCACCTGGAACGTGACTTCAACACGCCAAATGTGCGTTCCACGATGCCCCTGGTGCGTTTGTGGGCCGCAATGCACTGCCTCTGGGCCTGTGTGTTCGGGGCTCGGAGGGGTGTCATCATCCAAGCGCAGAGTGCATATCCTTGGTCACCTGTGACTGTGCAGATAGACATGAGTCAATATTTGGTTCTGCATGATGTGTTGGCAGGCTCAGTGGTTCATTGGTGTGTGATATGTGTGACTTTGTGATTCCTGCATGACATGTACTGCATGTTGCAAGTGAGCGGCATCAATGTGTTTTACGTAGCCTCACTGCTGCTCCTCCCTCCCCCCGAGCCCATCCACTAGTGTGCGCAGCGCTGTTGCATCACTTGCACCCCTATGGCACACTATTGTCATGCCTGTCTGCGCATGTCCACAAGCCTGACAACGACACTGTGATCTCGTGCGCTGATGGTGGACGGACACGTGTGTGTAGGCCTATGGTAAGGACAGGGCGGACACAGATGTAGAGTTCATGCCTGGCTGAACTCGCCATGCGGTTGAGGGTAGACCTTTGGCTTATGCTGCGGAAATAGCGACACACACAACAGTTGGCATGTCTGATCCCTGACCCCGAGCGGGCTTGCGCACCCTCATTTACCCCTCGGCCGAGCCCGTACTCCGGGGGCATGCTACATAGCAACATTGTATATTGCGTGATGGGTGGCGCCGACACTACACCTGAGACACACGCATTAGTTACTGCCTTGGCAAGGCCTACACTTAACCACACCCAGAGCCACGTGTTGAATGACCACACCCCTACGCCTTACGCCGGTCCACTCCCTCACACCCACAAGGGGGTCTGACACAGATACATGTCCCAGGTCCACCCCACTGCCTGAGGTGACAAGGTTGCGCACGCTGTACACAGCACAATGTAATGTGGTATGGCCCGGGGCCCACATGCATACAGAATGACCACACGGACACACTGAGATAATTTGTGGAACTGGCTATGGGCACGTGCGCCCAGCCCCTTTTATTGCCAGGGTCACACGTCCAGTGATGCCTGTGCTGGATGGGTGTTGGGTAGTGTAAGCCACCCCTCAGGGTCTGACAATCAGGAGTTCAAAGTACAAACAGCAAGGGTCCATGACTTGAGCTGCACAGAGTGGGTGGCCCCGGATGCTCAGCGGCCGGCACAGGCACACCGCCACGGGACGGTGACTGGCGATGCACTGAGGTAGGGCCACGGGAGCTGAGCGGGTCCTCGTTGATGTCCAAGGAGAATGTTGCGGAGTGTTACGGGGGACAGTGGAAGGTGTCTAACCCTGGGCAAAGCACTACGCTACGCTCGCGTAGTTTGCGAAGTTTGCGCTACTTCGCACAACGCAAATTGCACGTAGCACAGTGCAAACACGCGTAGCGTAGCGTAGTGCAGCGGTCATTTTTTGCTTGCTCGCGGTCCTCAACGTCAAGTTGGCGACCGCGAGCAAGCAAAATGACATCCCGGCGAGACTTTTTCCTCGTTCGCGATCAGCAACATCAAGTTGCCGATCGCGAGCGTGGAAAATAAACATCCCGGCGAGATTCTCAACGTGGGGAGGTCAGGTTTCTCATTGCGAGTGGTCGCGTATGCTCGCGACCGCTCGCGATGAGAAACTACCAGTCCGCGTTGAAAAAGCTGCCGCTCGAGTAAAAATCTACTCGAGCGGCAGTAAACGACAGCTCGCACTGTGCAAGATGCCGTTTTCAATGATTGCACAGTGCGGACAAGCATCCGGCACTGTGCAATCATTGCGAACAGTGCACTACGCAGTTCGCGTAGTGCTACGCGTAGCTTGCGTAGTGCGACCTGCACTTTGCGTAGCTTCGCGTAGCGCTACTTCGCGAACTACGCCCAGGCTTAACTTAGGTGTCCATCCAGGGCATGATGCAGAGGGCAGAAGCAAGCGGAAACAGGCAATATGGAGGAGTTGAATGGTACAGTCTCCTCTTTCCCACAATGTCAGTACCAGCTACATGATGATGAAGACAACCCCCAGGCCATAGACTCAGACACCACCAACGTTCAACCAGAGAGTGTCCATGACTCCCGTGGCACAGAGTCAGTGGCACCAGAGCTGGAAGGGGATGCAGTCAGCGATGAGGCCGATGCAATGATATAAACTCTGCAATGAACAAATCAAGACTCAGTTTCAATTGTGTGTCCTACTCGACCGCAGTGGGTGCCGGAGGCAGCGGTCAGCGCGGGGCACCCGCTGTGCAGCCAGCTCCTCCTGGATCTCTAACACTCGGCGTTGAAATGGCATGTGGAGAAGATTCCTGGTTGATGGAGGTGGAGGCACCAGAGCTGAGCGGGTGTTTAGCCAGCGACGATGCCGTGTCCTGCCTGTTACGGTGACCGCTCTGCCCTCCACAGGGCTTGGTCGCCCCACTCACTGCTGCCGCTCCTGCCTGCCTTGTCGCCTCCTGCCTGCAGATTCCTTCGCTCGCTGCCCGCTGCTCCTGGGACTTTCCCGCTGCCCGCTGCTCCTGGGACTTTCCCGCTGCTCCTGGGACTTTCCCGCTGCTCCTGGGACTTTCCCGCCACTGCGGCCCCGCCCCCGTGATTCCATTCGCCGCCCCGCTCCCGCCACCCAGCTGCTCCTCCCTCCCGGCTCCTTACTTAAGGGGACCGTAGGGGACCACAGAGTGTGACCGCTCTGCCCTCCACAGGGCTTGGTCGCCCCACTCACTGCTGCCGCTCCTGCCTGCCTTGTTGCCTCCTGCCTGCAGATTCCTTCGCTCGCTGCCCGCTGCTCCTGGGACTTTCCCGCTGCCCGCTGCTCCTGGGACTTTCCCGCTGCTCCTGGGACTTTCCCGCTGCTCCTGGGACTTTCCCGCCACTGCGGCCCCGCCCCCGTGATTCCATTCGCCGCCCCGCTCCCGCCACCCAGCTGCTCCTCCCTCCCGGCTCCTTACTTATGACGCCCCCTGAGCGACCGCGCAGCGGCCGCGCGCAGCGGGAGCACCGACGGAGCGCCGAAGGTGCGCCAAAGGTAAGCCCGTCTGCGCCCGTCCGCGCCTGGCACGCGCCCAGCGCCAGGACCCCTGGATCCCACCGATGCAACACTACTCGACGGACCTACGACGCCGCCACCCTCACCGCACTCAATGCCGGCCGGAACCCTGCCTGCTACCGAGCCTCCCCGAGACGCACCCACGGACCCTTCACCTGCCAAGCCTGCCGATTCACCTGCCCCCGGACCTGCACCACCCCCGCCAAGTCGAGCACCAGCAGCAACCACCTGAAATGCATCCTGTTGAACACCCGCTCCGTCCACAGGCACGCCGTGGAACTCTGGGACCTGCTCGACGCAACAGCACCGGACGTCGCCTTCCTCACCGAAACCTGGATGAACGCCTCCTCAGCGCCCGACATCGCCATAGCCATCCCGGACGGATACAAGATCACCCGGAAGGACCGCGTCAACCAGACGGGAGGAGGCATCGCCATCGTACACAAGAACACCATCCGCATCTCGACTAACTCCGACGAGACCTTCACCGCCGCCGAACACCTACACTTCCAGATACACACTGACCCCAAGACCACCCTCCGAGGCACCCTCATCTACAGACCCCGGGACCACGCACACTATTCAGCGAAGACATCGCAGACTTCATCAGCCCGCACGCCATGCCCTCCGCCGACTACATCCTCCTAGGGGACCTCAACTTCCACCTGGAGAACAACAACGACAGAAACACCACCGCCCTGCTGGACAACCTCGCCAACCTCGGACTCAAGCAACTGGTGAACACGCCCACCCACTACGCCGGCCACACGCTTGACCCCGTCTTCTCTTCCAGCAAGCACATCTCCTTCAGCCACGCCACCGGACTCCACTGGACCGACCACAGCTGCGTCCACTTCAGCTTCAGAAAGACTGCGACCCACCACCACCCGCAACAGGTTCCCCGCCGGAGCTGGAGCAAGATCACCGCCGAGCAGCTCACCGCCTCCCTCAGCCAGAACACACCCACCAACACAACGGACCCAAACGAAGCAGCCAGCAACCTCGCCAAGTGGCTGACCGCCTGCGCCGACGACCTCGCACCACTAAAAACCCTCCCAGCAGACCCGGAAGCAAGAAAACCCCTTGGTTCACCAACGAACTCAAGGAATCCAAGAAGAACTGCCGCACTCTCGAGAAAGCCTGGCGACTCGACCAGACCACAGACAACAGGACCGCCCTCAAGCACGCCACCCGCAAACACCACCAGCTGATCCGTGCCACCAAGAAGTCGGCACTCAAAGAACGACTGGACAACAACGCCCACGACAGCAAGGAACTTTTCAGCATCGTCAAAGAGTTCTCCAACCCCAGCGCCGGAAACAACGACATCACCCCCTCGCAAGACCTCTGCAACTCACTCGCCGCGTTCTTCCACCGCAAGATCACCGACATACATAACAGCTTCGACGCACAGACCACGCACCCTACCGCCGAACCAACGCCCGCCACCACCACCCTCTGCAACTGGACCCCGATCAGCACCGAAGACACCACCCGCACGATGAACTCCATCCACTCCGGATCACCAACCGACCCCTGCCCACACCACGTCTTCAACAAAGCCGACGCCACCATCGCACCCCATCTCCGGGACATCATCAACTCCTCCTTCCACACCGCCACCTTCCCGGAGAGCTGGAAGCACGCCGAGCTTACCGCCCTCCTGAAGAAACCAACGGCGGACCCCACCGACCTCAAGAACTACCGTCCCATCTCGCTCCTTCCGTTTCCGGCCAAAGTCATCGAGAAGACCGTCAACAGACAGCTTGCCGCCTTCCTCGAGACGAATGGATCCCTCGACCCCTCGCAGTCCGGGTTTCGGGCCAACCACAGCACCGAGACCGCCCTTATCGCAGCCACCGACGACATCAGAACCCTAACCGACAACGGGGAAACAGCAGCCCTCATCCTCTTGGACCTCTCCGCGGCGTTCGACACCGTCTGCCACCGCACCCTAGTGAAGCGCCTCAGCAACATCGGAATCCGAGAGAAAGCACTGGAATGGATCATCTCGTTCCTCGCCGGAAGAACCCAGAGAGTCCGCCTCCCCCGTTCAGATCCGAGGCCACCGAAGTCATCTGCGGCGTTCCACAAGGATCCTCACTCAGTCCAACCCTCTTCAACGTCTACATGAGCCCCCTCGCAGCCATCGCACGCCAACACAACCTCAACATCATCTCCTACGCCGACGACACCCAGCTGATCCTCTCCCTCACCAACGACCCCACCACCGCCAGAGCCAACCTACACGACGGGATGAGAGACGTCGCCGACTGGATGAGGAACAGCCGCCTTAAACTGAACTCAGACAAGACGGAAGTCCTCATCCTGGGTTCATCACCCTCCGCCTGGGACGACTCTTGGTGGCCCCCGGCCCTGGGCACCGCGCCCAAGCCAACGGACCACGCACGCAACCTGGGCTTCATCCTGGACTCCTCCCTGTCGATGACCAGACAAGTCAACGCCGTCTCATCTTCGTGCTTCAACACCCTGCGCATGCTCCGCAAGATCTTCAGATGGATCCCCACTGAAACCAGGAAGACCGTCACCCAGGCACTCGTCACCAGCCGACTGGACTATGGGAACACCCTCTACGCCGGAACCACAGCCAAACTTCAAAAAAGACTCCAGCGCATCCAGAACGCCTCCGCACGACTCATCCTGGACATCCCCCGACACAGCCACATCACCGGACACCTGAAAGACCTGCACTGGCTCCCCGTCAGCAAGAGAATCACGTTCAGACTCCTCACCCACGCACACAAGGCCCTCCACGACCTGGGCCCCAAGTACCTCAACGACCGCATGACCTTCTACACGCCCACCCGCCAGCTACGATCAACCAGCCACGCCCTCGCCACCGTACCACGCATCCGCAGAGCCACCGCCGGAGGAAGATCCTTCTCCTACCTGGCAGCCAAGACCTGGAACTCCCTCCCCACTCACCTTCGGCGAACCCAGGACCATCTCTCCTTCAGGAAGCAGCTCAAGACCTGGCTGTTCGAGCAGTAAGTTACCCCCTCCCCCAGCGCCTTGAGACCCTCCCGGGTGAGTAGCGCGCTCTATAAATGCCGTGATTGATTGATTGATTATTGGATTGATGTGAGGCCTGCTGGACCGCTGTGTAGGCCGAAGGCAGAAGTCTGCAAGGTCCCACAGACACGTGTGGTCGGAAAGCTATGCACAGAGTTGGTGGCACCACATCGAAGGGAGTATAGGGATATAAACGATGCCATAAATATGTACTCTGCCATTGTGTAATCAAGACTCAGTTCCAAATGTGTGACCTACTTGACCGTAGTGTAGGCCGGAGGCAGCGGTGGAGTACGTCAACGAAAAAGGAGTAAAGCGGGCCTGTGTCGCAGAGGCCGTGATGGTCTGAGGAGGCTGCCAAGGTCGCGGGCTTCGGGCTTGGAGCTTGCGCCGGCACGTGGTGGGCCCTCTTTGACACATGCCAGTGTCGGCAAGAAGTGAGCAGTGAGGCCTGGCTGCGCAGGGGCGGGCATGACGGGTTGGGGGACCAGCGGCCCGGGGTGCAGCAGGCGCACAGGATCGCAGGCCACACCGCTCAGGGCAATGGCGTCAGCCTCGTGGCGGGGTGGGAGGCACCGCCCTGGCAGACGCATTGGGCATTACGGAACAGAACCACGCCCAGTGCTACGTGCTTTTTATTCACACCCCTACGCTGGCCTGGCGTTCTCCAGGCCAGCCCACTCTGCACACACTTACAGGGGGGGACATCACATGCTACATTTCCACGATCTTCCCCACTGGCTGGGGTGGTATGGTTGCGTCCACTGTCCACTACACACCAAACACCAGCAGTGCATGTAGACATGAATATGTCTGTGGTCTGCATACTGCAGTCTGTCCAGCACTTCCACGCCACACTTGGCATTGTGTACATTCTCATTCATGGGTCACTTGCCTCCTTCGTACATACCTGGCTCCCACCTCTCCCCACATTCCGCTATTGTGTGGCTGAGGTTCCATGCCGTTGATGGCTCATGTACATGGCTAACCAAGGTTGGGCACAGTAAGTTGTGCTGTCGTGTCTGGTGGGTGGGCATGTTGTTTGGCATGTTGTATGTGATTTTGTGACGTGTGCAGTGCCAGAGTTGTGACTTGCATGATTGTGGAGTTGAGGTCTGTGGTGTGTTCATTTGGTACTTGCCAATGAGCAGTGCATTCCCATAGGTGCCATACTGGAAGCGCTGGTTGATGATGGACTGTCAGAAGATGAGGGGATCATGCACACTGCCTGGGTAGTTGGCGACGACGTTGGTGAAGAGTCCCCTGTGGTCCACTATTGCCTGCACGTTGATGGAATGCGTGTGCTTTCTGTTGCGGTAATTGTGTGCAGTGTTGGCAGGGGGCACAAGTAGGACATGTGTGCAGTTGATTGCCCCCAACACGTGCGGGAATCCAGCTATGGCGTATAGTCCTTGCTTGGTCTCCAGCTGTTCCTGCGCATTGTGGGGGATGTATAGGTACTGGGGTACCTGGCTGATGATGGCATCCAGGACAGGTGTGAGGAACTTGGATGGGGCTGGCTGTGAGACTCCTCCGACTCTGGCGGTTGTTGGTTGGGAGGTACCAGAGGCCAACAGGTGCAGCACAGCCAGCAGCTTTGTCTGTGGAGGGATGTTGGTTGTCCGCTGTGTTGGTACAATCAGCCTGTGGGCAATGATGTGCAGGATGCGGAGGATGGTTGTCCTTTTTAGCCTGTAGTGGGCATTGACATTGTCTGGTGTTAGGTCTGTGAGGCTGGTGCATTTCCTGAAGGTCCGCTGTCTTTGTCTGCACTGCCTCTGTGGTGGTCCGGGGGGGCCGGGGGAGTCCGGGGGGGTGGCGATCCTGGGGGTGGTGGCGGTGGGTGTTGTTGCCCTCTCGGGCTCCGGGATGCATGGTGTGTGGCTCCATTGCATCTGTTGTTCTTCATGTGTGGCTCTGGGCTGGGCTCCCTTTGATGGTGCAGGTTGTCATCCGACTTTATACCAGGTCAGAGCAGGTGTTAATTTCCTGCTGCTAACGCGCCTTATCGCCTGTTTTGTGGTCTTATCGCCGATGTGGTTGGTCGTTGAGAATGTTGAGGTGTGGTGTTGTCGCAGCTTTTTGCTAGGGAACGCCTACTCTGCATTTCATTAGCGATAGTTGCCGGGGTCATCTGTGGCGATGTTTTTTGCGGATGCTTTCGCAAGTAAACTGGTGGTATGGGCTGTTAGCACCAGCTTGTGAATGGGGTGATAATTTTATTGCGACTTTGGCTGAGATAAAGTGCCGTTAACTCGGCGATAGTTCCTTGAGAATATGCCCCTCAGGGTGCTAGCACAGTTGACAAGGCATCGAGTGCACATGGCGTTCCTGCAGTAAACACACCTAACTTCCCACGAGGCTCAGAAAATGAATACAAAATGGCATTGGCAGTTGTTTCATACTCATACTCCTCATTTGTGTGAGGCGCCACAATCTGCCTTTGTGCTGGGGTCCCTTTCAAATGACTAGAATCCAGGATAGATTCACAAGGATGTTATGTGTTCCTGAGGGGACCTTGGATGGGGCTCCAATCATGCTCAGTTGTATCTATGCACCCAATGCTGATCATGATGCTTGTTTAACCCGATTATCCTCGCTCTTAGTGGACTGGACCATGTATCCCTTGGTGTTGGGAGGGGATTTTAATGCAGTCAAGGATGTTGACCTTGATCGATCTCATCCCCCTCTCTCTAATACAGCTCCAATTAGGCAGGCTAAGGCATTGAAACAGTGGTCAGAGGGGTGGGGCTTGCTGGATGTATGGTGCCACCGACTAGTAGAAGAGAGGTAATACTCATTTTACTCCCCCACCACTGGCTTCACTCAAACCTAACAAGTTCCTTTGCCCAACACATCTACAACCCAATGTCTCGGCCACCACTTATCTTGGAAAGACACTCTCGGATCATAATCTGTTGGAAATAACGTTGTCTTGGTGTTGGGTCCCAACCCCAATTCCTACAGGGTGGATACAACAACCTCTCCTAGAGGATGCTGTCTTCTGGGACATTCTAGCCACAGCCATAGATACATACTTTGCTGAGAACACAGGTATGGCCTCATCTCCACTTGTGGAAGCCTTCAAGGTGGTAATCTGGGGAACATCATTGAGTATGATGTAACCCTGGGCGTAAAACTCTGCTTCACTCGCGGAGTTTGCGGATTTTTGGCAACTCCACGTTCCGCGTAGAACACGGAGTTGCCGGAAAACTCCACACTCCGCAACGGAGCAAAGTTGTTTTTGTGTCCGCGTGCCTAAAATGTGTTTTCACGCATGTGGGAGCGACTTACCGGGTGCCTGCTATCGCCGACGAGATTTCCCATCCGATCGCGAGCGCCACAAGATTTGCTAGCCGGCAGCACGGTCTCGTGAGAGTTTGCGATCGCGAGCACGCCATTTGGGCGCGCCATTGGACTTCCGGCAGAAGTTTTGTGAAGAACGCGATCCCGAACACGCAGAGTCTGCAATCTGGAGAAGGTTCTCTCCCAAGCAGCATCAAAACCTTCTCGAAATGGCGATTTGGATTAAAAAAACTCCTCAGATTGACATTTGGCTGTACTTTTTTGTGCAAGGAGTCCTTTTTCTTTTTTTACTTTTTTTCTGAAGAGGAAGGAAGTGCCCTAGAGTCTCCAAATTCCTGTTCCTGTCCAGCAGGCTCCTCCCAGTGCTTCGTCCATCTCTGGTTCACTTTTCATTTGGATTTGGAGCTGGAAGGATCAGTCTTTGTGTCTGCTGCATCATATATCATTGGATTTGAGGACTTTTGAATTTGAGATTTCACAAGTAAGTTGGAAGATTGGTGTTGTTTGTACTTTTCATTGTTTTTTTTAAATTTATTGTGGTGGGTGCCCTGTAGTTTCAATAGGGGCCTAGTTGTATCTTTGTAAGTAATTTTTCTTCTTTTATAAAGGAAACATGTTGCACAGTTCACTACCTTTTCTCCAACTTTTGAAATCAATTTGCAATATTTATTTAATTCACTAGCCCAGTAGTCTGCCAACAGGCCTTTCAGCCAGAAGGCCCAGAGCTACTTATGGGTGCATGAAACAACTGTTTCTGTTGAATTTAAACATAATTTAGGGCATGGATGGCATTGGATTGAAATGCAAAATGTTTTTTTTTGGGTATTTCACTTTTTTTTATGTGTGTTACATAAATGCTTTTGTTGGATGTGTGTGGTTGTTGTGTAACTTGCAAACTTTTTTTAGCCCTGTGGATTTTCGTTTTTGGCATTGTTGCATTAAAGCTGTGTTGTTTAGCATGCCTCTTTTGTCTGGCCAGTGTGTGAGTTTGTTTGTAATAGTGGGCCAGCATTTGCCTTGGCTGAGCCTCCCGGAGTGGCTTGGGGCCATTTTGTAAAGTCTGTGTCCATATAGGCCTGCTTGAGTTCATTGTTTTCCAGGCCTCCTGCTTGTTGTTGTTGTGAGTGACCATGTGGCTGGTGTCCATTTTGTGGAGGTAGTTAGTGTGCTTTTGCCATAGGCCTGCATGCCTTCTTTCCTTTGTTTCTCTTGGCTTATTGCTTCTTGTTGTGGTAGCCTGGCCATGTGGCCGGCGGCCATTTTGTGAAGGCAGCCAGTGTTTACGTTTGCCATAGGACTGCATTGTCTGTCTTCCCTATTTTGTTGTTGTGGCCTGGCCATATGGCAGTCAGCCATTTTATGAAGGCAGCCAGTGTGCTTTTGCCATAGGCCTGCATTGTCTGTCTTCTCTTTTGTGTTGTTGTGGCCTGGCCATGTGGCAGGCAGCCATTTTGGAAAGGCAGCCAGTGTGCTTTTGCCATACGCCTGCATTGTCTGTCTTCCCTGTCTTGTTGTTGTGGCCTGGCCATGTGGCTGGCGGCCATTTTGTGAAGGGGCAGCCAGTGTGCTTCTGCATTGGGCCTGCAAGCCATCTTTGTGGTGGCCATGCCTTCTTGCTGGTTGTTGTTTTGCATGCAATTTTTCCTTCTTTTATCCAGCAAAAAATGTAGCACAGTTCACTACATTTTCTAATAAATTTGCAATATTATTGATTTGAATTGATTCACTATGTGGCCTAGTCTGCCAATGGATTTTCCAACCAATAGGCCCAGAGCTACTCATGGGTGCATGAAACAACAGTTTCTGTGGTATTTGTTGAATTTAAACATCATTTAGGGCATGGATGGCATTGGATTGAAATGCAAAATGGTTTTTTTGGGGTATTTCACTTTTTTTAATGTGTGTTAAATAAATGCCTTTGTTGGATGTGTGTGGTTGTAACTTGCAAACCTTTTTTAGCCCTGTGGATTTTTGTTTTTGGCATTGTTGCATTAAAGCTGTGTTGTTTAGCATGCCTCCTTTGTCTGGCCAGTGTGTGAGTGTGTGTTGTAAAAGTGGGCCAGCATTTGCCTTGGCTGAGCCTCCCCGTGTGGCCAGGGGCCATTTTGTAAAGTCTGTGTCCATATAAGCCTGCTTGAGTTCATTGTTTTCCATGCCTCCTGCTTGTTGTGAGTGACCATGTGGCTGGGCGGCATTTTGTGGTGGTAGTTAGAGTGCTTTTGCCATAGGCCTGCATGTCTTTCCTTTGTTCCTCTTGGCTTATTGCTTCCATTCATTGTCAGCTGCAGCTCCCTGAATGCTGCATCCCACGTGATGCACAATGCCAAACTGGGTCCGTTTCATTTGTATTTTTGTTGTTGTTCTTCTTTCCTATCCTTCCTGAGTGTACTGTACAGTACTCCAACCATGAAAGCCCTTGTGAATGCTACGTTTCACTGATGTTCTTCTTTGCTTTTAGGTGCACAAAAGAATAGGAGACAACATCATCCATTGTACTGCCAGACAGAAGTCCTGCTGCACATGATGTCACGTGATGTGTGACCACAGACATCTCTTCAACTTGGGCCACTGAGTGCTGCTGACATCTTCAAGGTGGCCCCAAAGAAAGGTACCAGGTCCAGTACCAAGAAAGTTGCCAGTGAGAAGAAGGCACTGCCACTTACCAAGACCGGTATGTCGCCCAAGACCTTTTTTGGGAAACCAAAAATTGCGCCTGCAGTAGCGGTGATTGGGAGCAAGCTGGGAGCAGCACCACCCATCAGTGGACCCACCCCACCAACCTAGGGCCAAGCCCATGTCTGTCGCAGAGGCAGCCAGTCTAATCACGAGTCCAACGCCTACGAGCAGTGATGTTGAAATTTACTTATCGTTATCACAAAGTAGTACCCAACCAATGCAGGAAACTCAGATAAGTGGGCAACATCAACCGCAACCACCCCCAATAGTAGTTGTTCGTCCCGAAGTAGGGGGAGTTCAGGAGATCGAGCTTCCTGCAGAGGAAGAAGAAGAGCAAGCCACTCTTTCATAAGATCCATTGTCTTCCAGATCCCCAGCAAGGAAAAGGAGGGTTAGTCCATAAACTTTTTCTGCAAGCCCCCCTTCTGGTGATCTAGACGCCACCTGGAAGCCACCTCAGTCTGAGAGTGAGACACGCCACAAGACAAAGCTAGGGAAAAGGAAGGTTCCAGAAAGCCTTAGAGTTATGGAAGTAGATGTAGAAGAGGAGGATGATGACGGGCCAGTCATCATGGACATTAGTCCCGCCCCAGTGGAGACCGATATTACCCCATCCCAAATTGCTGTGACGGATGTGGCACGGATACCACCAACACAGATGATACCACCAACACCACCTCCAGCTTCCATATTTCGCCGGCAGCGACCTACATCCTCCACAACCACCTCAGTAGAAGTAGGTACTGCAGAGAGTCAAACATCACGCCCACCTACCAGTTCATCTGACATTGCAAATGGCACCAGCAGCGCCAGAAAATTGACTGCCCCAGTTTGGGAACTTTTTCGGTTAGCAAGAAGGAGGTGAACATTGCTATGTACTCCATTTGTGGACAAGGTGTTAGTCGGGGTAAGCTTGGTACAAACTATGGTACCGGAGGCCAAACAACCCATCTGAGAAAACACCACTTGATACAGTGGGAGGTGCACCTTAGCGGCCAAAAAACTGCATGTGTTGTTGGTGGAAGGGATGAAGAAGAAGAACCCCTCACGGTGGAAGGTGAACAAGAGGGAGACATTTTCTCTGTTACACAAAGCAGCCCTGTCCCCAGCAGTGCAGTGGTACCGCCCACATCATCATCAGCAACATCGCAATGGCACAAGAGTCAGGCTGAGACACCAAGGGGTACAAGGCAAGAGAGTACCACAACAAAAAACTTGCATTGAGCCTAAAATCTGGTGTCAAGAAGTCACCTGCATCAGTGGCACCAGAAAAGAAAAAAATCCAGGCTACCATTCTCAGCATGTTTAGGTTGGAGGGGCAGTACAAACGCAACCACCCAACGGCACGTGTACAATGCGAAGCTGGCTAAAATGTTAGCGCTGGACCTCCATCCTTTTTCTTTTGTGGAAGGGGTGGGTTTTCTTGAATTTGTGGCAGCCATCTGCAAGAAATGGAAGATTCCCAGTTGGTCCAATTTCGCCAGAGTTGCTGGTCCAGCACTACATCACGACGTGCTGGAATTGCTTGGACAAGCTTTGCAGCAGAGTGCTGTTCACACTATCCACTTAACAACAGACATGTGGACCAGTTGCAAAGCCAATGATTACATGTGCATCACTGCACACTGGATCACTTTTGTGGGGGTTACAGAAAAGATATCTGCAGCAGGTGTTGTTGACACTGCTGAGATTTTTAATGCTGCTCGGAAACATGCAACTGTAGCCATGTTCGCCATGAAGAAATCTCATACTGCTGCAAACATTTTGGAAGACTTTGATTTCAAGTTCTTTGAATGGCTGCGACCAAGAGGGCTTAACATTCGTTTTGTTGCCACGGACAATGGCAGTAATATAGTTAGGGCCATGTCAGATGGTGGCTATTTCAGGGTCTTGTGTTTGGCGCACTGCATTAACATCATTGTTCAAGACTTTCTGAAAAAAGAAGACCGAGTCAGCAACTTACTGACTGTCTTCAGAAGAATATGCACACATTTCAGCCATTCTTTCAAAGTACGGAAGCAGCTGAGGATCATTCAACGTGATAATAGAATGCCAGTTAAAGCGCTCATCCAGGAGGTGCCAACACGTTGGAACTCAACTTATTACATGCTTGAACATCTGTTTGAGCAGTACATACCAATCAATGAATATGTCATACAAAGAGGGGATGCTACTGTGAAAGGCATGATCATTGAGATGAACCAATGGGGCCTAATTAAAAGCCTAACAGATGCTACTTCCTTTCGAGGTCTTCACACGTGAAGTCAGCAAGGAGGACTGTACTATGGGCCAAGCTATCCCATTGTTGCACATGCTACAGGAACAGCTGAAGGGGGTGTCTGCAATGTACGCAGGTGTAGAGGAAAAAAAGAAGCATATGAGTTGGTGGAGAGCTTAACCCTTCGCTTATCTGAAAATACAAGGGTGCAAAGAGGCATTGTGTCATCCAACCATTATATTTGTGCCACAATTCTGGATCCACGGTACAAACCATCACTACACACTTTCATTCCTTTTTCAGACAGTTATGTTGCCAACTACAAAACTTGGATACCTGTGGAAGCCAGTCAGCTAGAAAAAGAACGGCCGGGAATTAGAGGCCCGGTACTCCAGGGCACAACAAGTACTGCATGGCAGTCGGCTTCAAGTTCAGCTTCAGAGCCTGAGAGCAGTGCGGTTGGCTCACAGCAGCCAAAACCACCAACAACACCAAGAACAACATAAACAACAAGAACATGAACAGGAGCATCAGCCCCAAAATCGGCACAGGAATGGTTTCTACAGCAAGGGCTTAAGTCCAGTGCTGAGGCAAAGGCAAAAGAGGCCGAGCAAAGCGGAGCACCCATGAGCATTGAGCAGATGGTCCAGGCCTATCTGGATGACCCAACAGAGGTCTACTTTGATCAAAACCCATTTCTGTATTGGTATGGGAAAAGGTGCCAATGGCCAGTGCTCAGCAGGCTGGTGATAAACTATCTGGCTTGCCCTATCACAAGTGTCTCTTCTGAGCATGTTTTCAGTGCTGCTGATGCCAATCTGACAGTGAGAAGGACCAGTCTCTCACCCCAAAATGTGGAGAGGTTAACCATGATCAAAATGAATCAGCACTTTATACCACCGGATTACACCATATCTGAAGTAGCACAGCAGGAAGATGATGACGGCGACTCAGGTCATGGAAGCAGTGTGTTAGGCGACCAACTTCTGGGCGAACCACCAGAGTTTGAGGACGTGCTCTACTTCACTGACAACTAGGCTTTCGAGTCGACTCGAGTTACTTTCTTTCTTCCTTTTTGAAGCCCAAAAAATAAAAACCTATCGCTGAGGAACATCATTTACTTTACTATTTGTGTGTGTCACTGTCTTTCTGGTTCACAAATCCATCCTGACTGTCTTACTCTTTTATTGCCGGATTGGAGTTGCAACTGCAGTCAGTGAAGAAGTAACTAGTCCACTCCTGACTCTTCCTAAAGCCATTTCCCTCACACCAGACATTGGATGGATAATGCAACAAATGTGTGCCTGCCTCCAAACCTGGGCCCTACTATATATATCCTTCCCCAGCCTAGAAGGACTGCTCCGGAAGAACAGGTAAATGATGGCATGCATTGCACGCTGAGTGATTGTTGTTTGTTGTGCATGATTTCTACTATTCTGAATCTACACACAAAAAAAGTGACTCAAGTCAATCTTTCCCTTATTGTTGTTCAATAACTGTCCTTGTCCAAACGTCCATAAAAAAAGAACAACACCCAAATTTTCCCCAACTCCCAACATTCCCACCCTCTCCCCAACACATCCCACCCACCAAAAAAAAGATTAAAAAAGGGACAGGGGTCAAGAAGACTGAGGTCTAGCGGCGGGCATGCCGGCTAGTGTGCTACAGTACCTCTTCCAGCCTGGCCTCTAGGCGCGCCATCCGGTGGAGCATGCGGCGCCGAAAGTTCCTGCAGGAACAACAGGGGTGGGCAGCAGTGGTTGATGAGGATGAGTTGCGGCGGGCGGCTGCCAGAACACGGCGCTGTACCACAGAGGCACGGGGGCCTGGCTGGGGCCCAGGGCATTGGAGGAAGCTACAGCTGCTGCCTCCTGCTCCTCCTCCGCCAGGACAACCAGCCGGCAATATTAAGCCCAGATGGCCTCCAGCTTCCGTTGCCATGTCCTAGCTGCTAACTCCTGCCTGGTGGCGGTTTGGGAAGGAGTAGCTATATCAAGAAAGAAAAAAGACAATTGTAACCAATACTCTTAGCAAAACAGTAACACAAAATTATACACATAAAATTATAGTGGCACAGTAGCACTAGCAGTACATACAATTTGTGGTATCCTCACTTCCTCAGCCCCTAAGATTTGGATGTGATGATGATTAGACTTTCAGGCATTAGGCACTATGGAGTAGAAAAGTATTCTTATTCTCTCTCTTGTTTAGCTAAATTAATCTTGTAGGCATGCCAGCTCAGTCAGCTTGCACGGTAGACAGACATACTCGTGTCGCAGACTCACGTTACTTTACTACTGTCTGCAGGTGGGGCAGCTGTACTACACAATTATCTATTTTTCCATTACGGACATACTCTGTTAAATCAATGGCAAATGCTCAATTTCACTTTCACCCTGACTACTACGACAAGGCACATGATATGGTTACTAATATGAATGATGATAATTTATGGCACGGCGTCACGTGATGATGACATGACGTACTACTATTGATTGATTGTAAGTTAACCATACAGCCGATAGGCCGCCCATGGCTGACACGGTCAAAATGACCTGGGTAGGAAGTGGGAATGGGCCTCGCAGTCGGAGGGAGGCGATTGATGATGGGTGGGTACATACACTATATATATACTGTGCTTGCAAACTACTGTGAGTCAAGGGAGTATTCTGAAATACAACCTCAAACCTTTGATTCAAAAACCTTGAAAAAAAACAGTCCTTTTTTATTCTTCCCAGGGTTTTTTCATTTATCATTGCATTCCTCTTCTAGCATTATTTTATTCTTCACCCTTGGCTTTGCTACTTTGGCACAGTTTAATTTTCTTTTATATTATTTTCATCCAGTCTGACTCTTCACCTATGATACCATTCAGGCATCTATCCATCCAAACATGGCTCTCATTCTCAATCCCAACAAACCTTTCACCAACAACATACATTTGTCATTTAACCACCACCCATGCGTCCTTGCTCACCTTTGCGTTTGACCCATCAAACCCCCCAGGGGATTCCTTTCACCCATACAGTTTCACCCTCCCAGGCAGGCATCCTTTGTTTCACCTTTCACCCATCCTTCAACCACCCATGCATCCTATCAGCCACATATATGCATCCGGGGGCGCCTTCCTTCACCCACGCATCCTTCTCTGCCAGTCATATATTACATGTCGTCTGACTCTTTGTCTTCGTCATAAAACTTTCTCTGCTGAGTTGAAGATAGAATAGGAGAGGCCATTAGTTACTCAACTCCTGCTAATGCTAATGTTAAGTAAAAGGTGTCTTCTTCAACTGTTCACAACAACTTAGTCTCGCCAGCAGTACAGTGTACTGTACACCCTTGTAGCAAGTGTATTCATCATTGTCAATAAGTAAGGAATATGACTTACCACCGCCCGCCACTGCTGCTGGCTCACCCCCTGCAGCTGCGGCATCCCCTCCCTCCGGAGTGCTGACACCTTCGCCGCTGGACCCGGCACTGGTGGTCGGTATGCCTGGAATAAACATTTCACATTTTTTAGATGCCATATACGCCTCCCATATTTATTTTTTTCATTAGCAAGATTGAAAATACAATACATACACTACACACATCACTGCAATTCGGGTACTAGAGTAGAGTAGACAGTATGTCCTATGAAAAATAACAAAATATCTGGTTGGGCATTTTGTTGGTGGCAATTTTTGAAAAGCCTCTCAAGAAGAGGACAACCCAAAGGACTGGACTCAGTGGCTAGAGCTATTGGTGCATTTGATTTTTTGAAAAGAAGAAAAAGAGTGGCCAACTGGGTGGACAATTGGACATGAGGTCTCTCTTGGTTGGAAAATAATGGTGCCGTCTTCCTCCTAATACTTCCTTCCAGCCATGTTGCATGGTAATCAGTTGTTCAGTGTTCACCATCAACTGCTGCTAATAAAAAAAGTACTAGGCCTAGACGAGAAAAAGTAAAATACACCACTTTGGGGTGTCCAGCGTGAGTGACCATCATTTACTGATTGAGCATGAGACAGTAAAAGAAAGCCTTCTCATCTCAACAAACATGCGTAGAATACCTTACTTGGGCATGCAATCTGCACAGCAGAATAGTACTATCAGTAGTAATAAGGAGTCCTTACTACTACTAGTACTAGTAGTAGAACCAATGGGTTCTCTTAGTCTTACAGTACCACCACTAGGCAATCCACAAAATATATAAGGGGAGAGGGAAAGCTGAGTGGAAAACCAGAAGAAAGCAGGCTACAGACAGACAAATACAGAGTTAGAGGCAGTTTGATTTGATGTAAAAAAAAAAAAACAGACACTAGAAATATAAATAACAATGTAAGTAGGTAATGGAGCAATAACAAGAATTTTGAAACAGATAGATCCAAGAGGATTTGGGAAAAAATAAAATTAGGAAATGGAAATAATAGAGCGGTAACATTTAGGGGAATATATATTAATATTAACAACAGGAGGACTTACTGGGGCCAGCAGAGCTATCTGCATCTGAGGCCGCTTCCTGCCCCTGGGAGGCCCCTCCTGCTCCCACACCCGCCTCAGCAAACCCAGTCTTCTTCTTGCCCCTGGATGCTGATCATGTAAGACATAATTTAAGAGACAAAAAATGATTGGTGTTAAATAAATAAATATTAAATAATCGCTCCAAAAAGATTTTTAGACAGGAAACGGCAATTGCAATAACATTGACCTATCCTAAATCAGATCGACTAGTAGTAGACTAGTATTGCGGTCGCGGACCATCCTATCTTTATTATTCCACAATTCCATTCCGATTCCTGAATCCTAAACCTACCTAGCCCCCCTATTCCAAAGACTTTAGAATGAATTACAAAAAAATTATATTTGCTTCTAAGTTCCGATCTCATTCGCAATCATCTCTCAACCTCCTTTGACGGGCCAATTCACTAAGTCTACATTTAGTCTTCTTAAATGCATAGATGAACGCATGCATATTGCATACACCAAATTGGTTGGTTGCCATTCACCCACTATACGAACTACAAAAGGTTCTCCTTGGACTGAAGTCACATGAGGGGACACGTCACGCGGGCCGCTAAATTACCAAATAATACTAAGTAACTAACTAACTACCACTATCTTAGTGACAGGACATTCTGACAGGACAAAGGAGAGGAGTCTTTCTAGTCTGCATTACCTAACTTAAGTTCTCTAACCTCTCTTACATAACCAGCCCAAGCGAGCGCCAAGTTGCAAACAAGTACGATTAGTAGCGCTGAGCACCTGTCTAGAAGAATAACAATCACATAATATAAGATTTTTAAACGTAACTTACCTGCATGTAAGCAGCAGCAGCATGCTTGGTATTTGGGAAAAAAATCTTATTCGCAATAACAAAGAACAGAACACAATAATACTATAATTAGCTACTCACCAAGCCCTGGGACCCCAACACCTAGCAGGTCCAGCAGGTCCTGCAACCGGTACAGGATGTTGGACCACCAGTGTGTCAGTTGGTTATGGGAGCCCATACCCGGACCCAGGCCTGACGTATGCTGCCAGGGTTAAATGGAGGTGGCGCTGCACAAACAAATTAGTGCAGCCACCTCCACCTCAGAAAATAAGGCCCGGGCCTGCACCCCTTCCGGGTGACGCCTGCCACAAGAAAGGCGGCCGCGGCTCTTACTCCTCCTCTTCCCCTGCTTAGTCGTCTTCGCCATGGTTCTGGGGGGACGGGAAAAAAAATGTAGGAAGTAAAGGAAGGAAGTGAAAAAAAATAACAAGCAAGAAATAGAAAAACAGTCAAAAACGCACTAAAAAACACACAAAAAGTAGAAAAAAACGCAAAATATACACTCAGGAATAGAGAGGGATAGATAATAAATAAAAAAGATCAGAAAAAAGGTTTTAGAAACAAAGGATTGAAAAGATATAGGGAGGATAGAAAAACAGGCCCAGAACTATAGCAAACATGTAAAACAAGATGGCCGCGCCCATGGGCGACCGCATGGTGAAGTTTCCGTGATATTTCCCCCCAAGCACCCAATATACGTTCCCGAACACGCAATACACGTTCCTGAACATCAAAAACACATCACGAACGGGCAGAGCAAGCAACTCCGCACGCTCATGGAACTCCAAGTAGCTCGTGGAGTTTTTTTACAACTTCACGGAATTTTGCGTAGCGCCACTACGCAAACTCTGCCCAGGCTTAGTATGATGGTGGGAGCCAGGAGGGAAGTGGAGTGGCAGTTGACGCGAATTGAAAGTAAACTGGGGCTTGTGGAAAAAGCTGCTCTCAGTGATGCTGATGCAGCAAGAGACCTATAGGAGGCCCCTTTAGAATACGCTGAACTGCTTGAGCACCTACGTGTGATAGACTACAAAACCTACACACAAAGAACTCACTTTGATGCGGACAAATCAGGGGCACTACTAGCTCGACTGATGCAACCTGACCCACACCCATTCTTGCGATCACAGTACCAGCACAGGGACTGATCAAGATGCAGTCTGGCAGTTCAGGCTGGACTGTTCCCATGAAGAACAGGGTCAAGACTGATTTGCATATGGTTGGGTCCAAACTGGGGTGGCAAAGTGAGCGAAAGAACAATGGATTAAACCCAGATCTGTGACTAGGGGTGAGTGGTTGAAAAGTTTCAGCACTCCATCCATCATCTTGTTGTGTTTGTTATGTTCGCCCTAAGAGGCCAAGGGTCTGCCCAGATGTGGGTCCCTTCTTCACTGTGCCACTGGATTCAAGCTAGCCTGGCTGATGAGGGTGAAACACCAAAACCGGTCCCAGGATGTTTTTTTCCGGTCCAGGGAGGACCTGACCTGGCAGTTCGGGCTGGACTGTTCCCATGAGGAACAGGGTCAAGACTGATTTGCATATGGCTGGGTCCAAACTGGGGTGGCATAGTGAGCAAAAAAACAATGGATTAAACCCAGAATTGTGAATGGGGGTGAGTGGTTGAAAAGTTTCAGTGCTACATCCGTCATCTTGTTGTGCTTGCTAATGAGGCTTTTGGACAACTATGCCAATATATATACTGCCTGATGTCCCCAGACCCCTCTGATATTTCCACTTATATACAGCAGGTGGAGCTACTGAGGGTAACAATGGAAGACAGGGAGGCCCTTGCGACCTCGGTAACAACAGGAGATATCAGGGCAGCCATCAATGAACTTGCCAAGAATAAGACTCTGAGATCCGACTGGCTCCCTGTCGAGTTTTACTCCACATATATGCCCCGTTTGGTCCCCCAGTTGGAGAAATTGTATAATTCATCCTTGGAGGAGGGTAGCCTTCCACCCACCACCAGGAAGACACTGGCGACCTCTCTCCTGAAGCCCGGGAAGTAGCCCATGGAACTTACCTCATATAGACCGCTGTCAATTCTGAACCCAAAATGTAAGATATTGAGTAAAATATTGGCCCGCTGGCTGTTTCCTTTGTTGCCGTGGTTGGTACACACCGACCAGAATGGCTTCATTCCACGGCGCATAGATACATTCAGGGAGCACTTCCCATATGTCGGTTGCATATCATTGGACTCCCGGCAGGCCTTCGATACTTTGGGGTGGGACTTTATGATAGCAGCATTGGCCCGCTTTGGAATTCCACCAACCTACATCAAATGGGTTAACTTATTATACACACTACCCTCGGCCAGGACTCGGATGGGCCGCCATATCTCGGGTGCATATCCGGTGTCGCATGGAACACGACAGGGCTGTCCCTTATACCAGCTTCTGTTTGTACTTGCAATCGAACCTTTAAAGCAGCATATGTGACAAGAATCCCTTGCATGGGGGATTCCCATGAAGCACACTCGCCACTCGATCTCATTGTATGCAGATTACATGATTCTGTACCCGAGAGATCTCTGGGGGGACTTGGGAGACATACGTGATCACTAGCCTCCTTCAGATGGCTATCCGGTCTTCAGATAAATGTAGATGAGTAGTGCACATTCTCTTTCACACCTGGCTTGGTGGGCCAAACCCTGCGGTTTGGAGACATGGCTTTGCGGGAAGCTCCTCATACTTTTCGATATCTAGGAGTCCATATTTATCGTGATACCCGAGATGTACTTGAAGGCAATCTTTCCCGAATTATAATTTCCCTTAAAGGACAAAGGGCGAGATGTATTTAGCTAGCATTTTGCGATTCCCTAATTGCGAATCACAAGGATTCGCAATTAAGAAATCGCAAAATGCAATGTATGAAGGTGTATAGTAGACCTTTTACGATTCCTAGAGGGTCGCAAATGACCTACCTCATGAATATCAATGAGGTAGGTCGCAATTTGTGACCCCTAGGAATCGCAAAAATCTCGGGGATGGTGGCCTGCTGAGATCAGCAGACCACCATGTCCGTGATTCCTTTTCAATAAAGCAATCTTTTTTTTGGTAAAGCAGCCCGTTTTCCTTAAAGGAAAACGAGATGCTTTACAAAACGAAAAATGAAAAGTTTTCTTTTCATTTTTTAAGAGCAGGCAGTTGTCCCTGGGACCACTGTCTGCTCTCAAAAATAGTTTTACAAACATTCACAAAGAGGAAGGGGTCCCTTGGGGACCCCTTCCCATTTGCGAATGGGTTACCACCTACTTGAAGTAGGTGGTAAAATGCGAATGTTTTGCGACCGCAATTGCGGTCACAAAACATTCATACATACTGATGCGATTCGGTATTAGGCAGGGACGCCCTAAACACGCCCCTTCCTAATACTGAATCGCAAACCCATTTTCCGATTCGGTAACAGGTTACCGAATTGCAAAAGAGGGTTTGCTACATCTGAAAAGCATTTTTTTGCGTTCGCAAATGGCCGATTCTGCGAATAGGCCGTTGCGAACACAAAAAATGCTTGATACATCTGGCCCAAGCTGCCTTCTGGATTACCCTACCTTTATCCGAAGCTGCTATCAGTTTTTATATTATCTTGTTATTCTTCCAGTGATGGTCCCAGCATGGATGTTTTAGATCCTGATATGATGCTGTTGGGACTTACCAGTGAATCGGGCTACCGTAGAGTCAGCCTTGTCAGATTGCAGCTTCCCTCTAATGCTGGGGGCACTGGTGCCCTGGATTTCAAGGCTTATTGTCTGACGGGGCAGCTGGAATGGCCGGCCTATTGGTTAGTTGGACACAATTTGATGAAAATAGGATTTACAGCAGAACAGATAGATCAGGCCATCTATACAAATTAATCTGTCCTGGAGTTGCCACACCACCAACTACCTCACTTCTACTGTCAGTGACCATCGCTTATTGGAAACTTGCTATGCGATATACCGCTCCCATTCTGCCATATGTGCCGAACATCCCACTCTGTGGCATCCCAACACCCTGAGGTACGCTGACGACACGTCGGTTGAGCAGCACTTGGGAACCAAATAGGGAGATGACAGTGGGCTTGCAGTTTCAAGATGGAGTAATTATGTCCCACAGTAATTTTACTCATACACATGGCCTTCCTGAAATCCTGTTTCTAACCTATGCCAGTTTGATTCGCTATATCCGCCAATATTGGTCCCCCGATGGGGTGGAACCAACCACACACAAATTATTCCAATATTACATACCATTTGACATGGTAGACACCTTGTGTGCTGGCTTTACCGCGGAACCAGGGCGCTTCTCAAAGTCTCCCTTACTCCCCTTAAATTTCAATGGAAATGGACCTGATTTGTGAATTCTCGGATAAGAATTGGGTCCACATGTTAGAATATCCAAAAAAGGTCTCCCGCAATGCAAGATTTAAGCTCATACAATGCTCTATTTTACATAGGGCATATTTAACACCCCACAGAATCAATAACGCCTTTCCCGCAACCTCCTCCGAGTTTGTGAGCTGTAAGGCTTTGGATGGTGATCTCCTTCACATGCTTTGGTCATGCCCTGTAATATATCCATGCTGGGCGGGTATAGCTCCACCCTGATGGCCATCTCCGGTCTTGAACAATGGAACACACCTGCACAATGTCTACTAGGTTTACATCCTAGGCCCAGGGGTTCCCTGACCACACTCGTTTGCTAACTTGGCCTTGGTGTTGGCTAAGTAGGTTATGACAATGGAAGTCCCCATGGCTGAATACTGGCGAACAGACGTTGAGTGCTGGAGACTGACAGAAAGTGAGCCTGTTCTTAGGAAAGAATAAAGAGGATTAAACAAAAAAACTATTTTGCTTGAATGGGATAGCATGTTGGAAGGATTTAAAGGGTTAGAGACAGCCTCGGCTAAAGAACCATAATAAGTAGACCCCTGCCTCATGTGACCACTGAACATACCTGTTGCCCCATCCCCTCACCATACATTTCATAACCACTTACATACTGGCTATGCCCACTCCCACTACCACTACTCAAAAAGTAATAAGTGACATAATTTTTTGAATCGGTAAGGGTTATGGAGAAATTGGGTTCTCAATACACAGTTGTGATAATAATTGGACATTGAGAGATAATATGTTTTCTTCAATATGCTTTGCTTATGTTGATAATCTACCGTATACATGAGGCTGTCTACTTACTACACTCTAATATGGATGCACTGTTGTGATTCCCTGCAAATGCAATTAAGTTTGCGTTAAAAAAAAGTTAACATTATACAGTGCATTCCTGTCTTTTCCCAGCACTGGTGCACAATGTGCTGCCTAGCTCCAACACAGGCACTTTTGTACCATGGTGCAATAGTTCCTGCATTGTAAGCAGGATTGTTTTTCTGCAGGAAGGGACACCTTCCTGCACAAAACAATCAGGGCAGCCATCAATGAACTTGCCAGGAATAAGACTGAATAGAATGAAGCACACATAGGAAGAGGAAAAAATTAGAAGAAACAAAGATATTTTTCCTCGTTAGTTCTCTCCAGTGGAGGGGTAGCTTTTTAGCACTTTCCCAGTTCTACCAGTATTGATAACTCTGGGAATGCGCCACCCAGGGAACACATCCCAGGGGCTGGCTCAGATGCTATGTCTTAGGGAGCCCACCCCCAAGACATGTCGGTTTTACTGCCTGCAGCCACCTTGACCAGGCAACCTGTGTTTGCTCTCGGTTAGCAAAAGCATTTTAAAAACTCCAGTCAAGCGGGAGCAATCACAAAGTCTGCTCCCAGTGGGCAGGAGCTTCAGAAGATGCTTACGTCTGCTGATAGCGGCCTTTTCTTCAGGGCAGGGAAACAGATGAAAATATTGCTCCCACCTGGAGGGAGCAGCATTATGAGCTGCTCCCTGCATGTGAGAGCAATGCCATCTCCCGCTGTGTGCGGAGAGCTGGCTGGGCCTTGGGGGCCTAGGGGCTCCCCATCAGCCAGCAACACTAGTATGATGGGTACCCTGGGTGGGCACCAGGGCACCCACCTTAAACTGTGAGGGCCCTGGGGAATGGGGTTCCCAGGGCCGAAATTGACCCAGGAAGGGGTGCTGTGTCCCCCCTTCCCCTAAGAATGTCACAACGTGGCAGGGGTCCCCAGGACTAAAGTCTACCCGAGGAGGGGGCTGGTATCGAAATTGTCTGGGAGGGGGACTGCATGCCCCAAACCCCTAAAAATGATGCCGGGCCTCAGTGAATAGGGTGGGCTGAGTGACCCCTCCCCCTTAAAATACTGCTGGGCCCTGGGGCATGGGATCCCCATGGCCAAAATCAGCCCGGGGAGGAGGGCTGCATGCCCCCTCCCCCTGATAATAGCATCGGTGTCCCGATGGGAGGTCACCATGGCCATAATTGGCCTGGGCAGGGGGCTGCATGCCCCCTTCCATAAAAAGCACACCGGGCCCCATGGCATGGGGCTCCCGGGGCAAAAATCAGCCTGTGGAGGGGGCTGCATGCCCCCTCCCCCTGCTAATAATGCTGGGTCCTGAGGGATATGGCCATAATTGCCCGGGGAGGGTGACCGTGTGTTCTTCTCCCGCCAATAATGACGTCGGGTCCCACAGGATGGGGTCTCCGGGGCCAAAATCACCTTGGAGAGTGGGGCCACTTGCGCCCACCTCCCCTTTAAAAAAACTGCCCTTGGGGATTGGGTCCCTAGGGCCTAATGAGGCTCACGAGGGGGGCCACACGGACCCACTCCTGTTTAAAAAAAAAGGCCCTGGGGATGGGGTCCTCAAGCCAAATGAGGCTTGAGGAGGGGTCCACGTGGCCCCCGCCAATCCCTAACTGCGCAATGCTGAAGGTTGTGCACAGCATGGGGTTGACTGCATGTGGGGTGATGCCCCTCCACGCAGCGCCTTCAAGGGGGTTGGATTGACATGTTTGCCATCATCCAGGGACTACCTTTCCCAGTGAACACGAGGGCAATGAGGAGTACTGCAACAAGCCTCACCCGCTGTTGCCAAGTGCTAAAAATCGCAATTTGTGTCCCGTGGCAGGGGGAGCCATTTTTGCTGCCATGCAGTGACTACCTGTCCCAGTGAACACCAGGGCAAGAAGAAGCCCTGCAACAAGCCTCACCTGCTGCTGCCAAGCACTATAAAAGTGCACTTTGTGTCCCGTGGCATGGGGACATGTGCAGTCCATGCCCGAGCAAAGTTCAGACCAAGGGCGGGTCCATCTGCGCCCATCAGTGCCTGGAAGAGGCTGGGACACCCCTCTTGGTTTCTCCATCTCGTGGGCTCCAGATGCACAGTGAGCCCCATTGTGCTGTTCTGAGGCTAAAAGACATTTTATTTGTGCTCATTGTTCTGGCAAACCAGCCGAGTCATGGTAAAGCATAAGCTCCCCAGGGACAGAGAGCGGATGGATGTCACCGCCAAACAAGTTAGAGGTACTGTCACTACCATTAACTCCTTTCTAGTGCAGGCAGTGGGGTCCTCACTAAAGAAATTGATCTAGCTGAAAAACGTGTATCTGTATCTCTCAACTTGGGCAAGGACCCTAGTACTTCCTTCGCTCCATCTTTGGCTCAGTCGGACCTTCACTCAGCAGAAGGCTGTGAGGGTGGGCCTGTGTAGTGTGACCAGCAGCCCAACGCGTTGGTTTACTAAGCAACGGCTTCCAGATTGTCTCACCAATTAACAGCAAACCATTGAGCAATAATGCTACTGGCTCCTCTGGCCCTTCAGCCAAAAGCAAGCACAATTCCAAACAAGGGGGGCCAAACTAATCCAGGTAGAGTGGGAAAAGCACAAGGGGACATTTCCAGGTCACTCGAGCCTTCCTTGCCAGAGCCCAGCCCTGTCATGTTAACCTCTTCTGGTACTGTTAGTGTTGCTACTAACACTGACTGGGTCTGGTTACTGGAGCACATCAAAACTACAGTAGCTGAGTGTATTACTTCCCTAATAGTCTGGTTGTAGAATCTGGAGAACTCTATAACACAGTTGACACTAGCCCAGCCCAAGTGTTTAGCTCAGTTGGCACCTGTTCAGATGCCAGAATCTGATCCAGTCAGGCCTATGGATCCAAGCACTGACCTCGCCGTAGGTCGCCCTTCCAGGTAAGGAACTCTATCAGCTACTAAAATTCAGCCTCCTCCCCTAAATGGTGTGGAAGCCACGCCTGAAGACACTGTTAGTGGAGGGATATATTGTTGTTCTGAGGCTCGGGTTGATTCGCAGCCCAGAGGAGTTGCTTCATCCATCGACACTTTCTCTCATAGGACTTGTCTTAACCTCCCACCTGAAAGCTGCCCCTATGTAGCTGTGCTGACCAGCGCACTGTACCTTCAATCCTCCAGAGAGGAACATACACTAGAACTCAAAAATGAAGTTTGTTATTGGTTGTCCTGCAATTCTGATTTTAAAATTAATGAATTTATTGACATTTTGTTTGTTAGGAGGGTAGGGTGGGTGGTCCTGGTGAAAAACACCTTAGTGTGGTTTGTTTTGTCATTAATTGTAAAAACCCTAACCTGACCTATCGTTTAATACAATCAGGTGCTAGGAATAACTTGCAGGGAGTTAACCTCAATATTGTTTTCCTGGGCTACTTTTATCAATATCTACAAACTTGGAAGGGGAGTGGGTGGGGCCTATGTTGCTCAGGCTTGCAGAGTCACTAAGTTCCGCAGTTCCCACATCAAACCGCTTTCTCCCTTTGTCTGATTTGTCCAACATCGATTGATGCCCCAGTCTTATTTTGGGGATTCCCTGGAGCCCTGTGCCCAAGAGCTCGGGATCCCTTTGGATCATACTATCTCCCCAGCTCCTGTTATTAGTAGCCCTGTGCCAAACACCTTTAATAGCACTTGTCTCTCTCCTACTGAAGTTTCACCTGTTTCTCCCAACGAGCTCCTTTTTTGGAATACTGCTGGTTTAGCCTCCAAGCTCTCCTGTTCTGAATGGTTTAAGTTAATTGATATGTTCAATATTTGTCTTTTCCAAGGACATGATCCCTATTACCATTGTTTCATCCAGGCTATGCTAATTTCACCCAGGCTGCCATTTCCATGGGGAAGGGCTGCCCCTCAGGCGGGTTGACTACCTGGGTGAAAAATACTTTGCCTTGCTCTGCCATTTGAGATTGTGTTGGGATCTCCCAATATTCTATGTGTTAGCCTGCGTTTTCTGCTAATGTGGCCTATTATGTTTATAACTTGTATTGCAGGCCTGGGAACAGTAGTTCTGAGTCATCTATTATCGATATAATGGGCACTCATATGGCAACCCTTCCAGCTGATGACTATAAAATTGTTGCTGGCGACCTTAACTGTAGATTTGAGCCATTGAGCATTCATATTGAGGGCCCTGCATTTGCCGAAGATCGAGTCTGGTCAGTCCCTGGGCTGACTCTTAATCCCATTAAGAAATGGTCAGACGTTGTACCTAAATTAAATAACAAAGCTCTAGAGGGTGAACTTATCCATTGGGATCCCATCAGTTATCAGAGATCTGCTGCGTGGTTCTTAGTATATCTCTAGATAATGCTAGTCCTGCACCCAGATGAATTAGTGCGATCTTGGCATCTCTTGGTTATTTTTGTAGGATCCTCACCCACAAGTGCCACCTGTGGCATGCTTCATTATCTGATCCACACCCACTGCACCTAGTGTGAGTGGGTGGGCTCAACACACTTTGTAAGCGGAGCATTTAAACTAAGAATGTGGGATAGTTGGAGAGTTAAACTTTCCTGCTGAATCCTGGCTTGTTTCCTACTCTGGAGGTCCTAAGGCAAGGTTAAAAGCAATGGGATGTCTCAGGGGTGTGATGTTCCCAGACATCAAAAGGTTGGCATGTTTCCACCTATGTAATGAGCTATGGGTCAGTAGGCTTTCTTCATGGCCAAGATATGTGTAGTATCCCTATGTAGTGTAGTTGCATAATACAACCATTCATATGTATGCAGTCATGCAGTATAAACAAAGCATGCACACAACCATACAGACCATATTAGGAAATTTTCCTAGTTTCTGGTCTCTCTTTAGGAAGACAAAATATAAGTTAGATTGTGATTTGTGTCATGTTTTCTCTCAGCTACCTTTTTGTGTGCGGCAAAGCATGCAGACAAGTGTAGTTATCCCCCGTATATACCAGACTATGTTTTCTACATATATATACTATTAAAAGGCACACACATCATAAGTTAAAATATAATACATCAAAATAAAAGGCAGACAGTGAATAGCATGCACACACAGAGATGTCAATAGAGATTGTTATGTATGGTAACCTACATGACCTAAATAATAGTTCGGCTCCATAAGGTTGTGGGGGTGGGCGATCCCTTTAGTCAAACACTATGGGGTTACACACAAAAAAGGTAATTAGATACAAACTTCTGCCAGAGTATCTGTTTTTTGCTCAGTTAAAAGTATAAAAGGCCCCCTTCCACTTATTTTGTCAAGGGATTTCGTCCATGTAAATACCTAATCGGCTGCCTGCACACCTTGTATCTTGCCTGTGCTGCTCCGGAGTGGCATTCTTAAAGGGAGTGAGAGAGTCATATGGCAAAGGTGGAGTCACTTGATATGTGCAATGAAGCTGTGACTCCATAGAACCTGAGCTTTCTGGTGATTACAGTCATGTGACAGGGTCACATGGTCCATAGGTTTTGCCGTTTATCGCAGCCAGGGATTTAAAAATGTAACTAGAAGAATGGAGCTGCTGTGTTCCTGCATCTCCCCCTCTCATTAGAGTGCGTGGGTGGGAGTGCCTCAGCAGCATGAAAGGGGCTGTCTCTCGTTACAAGAACGACGGTGCTCTATGTCAAGTGAGGCTGGGAAAAGTAGCCCCGCTCATTGATGGAGCTCTGTGTCAAGTGAGGCTAGGAATTATGGTCCAGCTCACTGATGCAACATCTACAGCAGAAAGACTGTCTGGCTAAAATAGTCTAAATCAAGTTGTGCTCAGACGTGAATAACGTATAAAATAACACACATATTTACAGTGAGACATTTATTGTAAAGAAAACATATTATGTTGTTTATCAACTAAACTTCACCATGACCAGGAGGTTGTTCCATGCTAAGTAGGTTAACTGGAACCATTAACGAGACTCACACCAGTGTTGAAACAAATTACTGTCAACGAGGGGCGGTGCATACCTGTACATATAATGCACGCTAGCTGGGTTTCTTTCAAAACATCCAGATGGGAAGTGGGTGTTACCTGAAAGTAGAAACCATCCATCAATGTGTGGAGGCCGGTACATAGGGTTCAATTCAATGTAAACTAAGGTATGTCATAGAATGTTGTCCCATGGGATCTCATCGTTCATGCCCTTAATATGTGTGGACAGTTTATAAATCCATCACTATTCTTTTTCAAATAGAATTTTCTCTAAGTTTTTGTTCAATTAAATGCATTCTCAATGAACCAAGGTCTTCAAGTTTGCAATAGGAGATCGATTTCTGATAGAGGGGAAGTACATTTTTAATCGCCCGGACCATACTAGCCTAACTGATTATATTGTGCTGGACATCAGACTCTGGCCCAAATTGGTTGATATGTGTGTTATTCCCTGGCAGGATAGTGACCACAACGCACTAGACCTAACACTGAGTTCATTGGGCACTGCTTTGACCAGCATTTGTTCTGAACCTTTTGATAGACAACTAAGACTCATTAACAATATGAGTAGGCTGAAATGGAGCTCTGTTGTAGTCTCACTGGCAGTAATGAAGGAGGCTTATAGCATAGTGGCTGACGAGTTTGAGGCTGTGCAATATTTGGTTCTGTCCTCGGATGACCTGGATGCGGGAGATCCTTTTAGTTCAATTCTCAATGCTATGTTAGCTTCCATAAGGAATATTTTCTGTGCAGTTTAAGGCTTCTGTGAAGAAAAAGCCACAGGTATTGTCGTTTAACAAGTCTTGTAGAGTAACTAGACTCCTGCTACCCAAAGCAATCCGAGGCCAGGATAGATTGCAGATTCAAGAAGCCAGGCAGACCTTTAAGGTCACAGTTGCTCATTCAAAGAGAGATTGGGTCTATAACATTTGGGCCTCTATGTTCCATGCCATTAAGGAGAAAGACCATCACTCTTTTTGGTGGATTCTTGTCAATGGGGGATTGGATAACCCCTCCCCAATAGACAATAACAACCTGCCAGCCGATTGGGTTGCCACTTTTCAGAGCTATTCACCTGCCAAAGTGATATATCCATCCCAGAGAACGCTAGTTGGTCGGGTCTTAGATATTGATGGGCCAGTAGACTCTCATCCTGATCTGTCAGTTAATTATGCCAAACTTATAGCCAGTTCAGAGGTTAGAATTGCTCTGGATTGGATCCTTCCAAATAAAGCCCCAGGGTTAGATATGATCCCAGGAGACATTTTCAGAGCTGGAAACAATATCTGGTGGCCATATTTAGTTCTGTTCTTTAATACCAACATGAAAGGTGCTCCAATGTCCCCTACCTGGGCAGGGGCAGAGATCATACTGATTTTTAAGAAGGGCTCCAGGTCTTTTCCATCAAACTGTATGCCTATTAACCTCATAAATAGCAGGCAGAAAATTTTCAGTAAGATTATCTTAGGAAGGCTGTGTGAGTGACTTTCTTGACCCTGGAATCTTGACACCCTTGCAAGCTGGCTTCAGAGATGGCATAAGCACCATTGATCAGGTGTTTCATCTCCAACTATTGTACTGGAAATACATCACAATTGGGGGTAGCTGTTTATGTGTGATCTTTAGCAACCTCTGGTCAGCATTCGACCTAGTCTCCAGGGACATTCTTTGGAAGATGATGGCAGATATGGGGGTCCTGAAGTATCTCTTGAATATCCTTATTAGGTTACATTCCAGCACCTTTGCCCTGGTTCCCTCCGAGACCCAGGACAAACTTACAGACCCAATTCCTGTAAACCAGGGGGTCCGGCAGGGATGAGTTCTCACCCTGACTTTATTTCTTATATTTATTAATGATTTGGTAACCTACCCCAAGAGCTGTGAGAATGATGCCCTGAGCCTTGCGGATGTTAGGGTCCCAGCCCTTCTGTTTGTGGACAATACCCTTCTGATCTCTAGAAGCTCCTGGATCAGTTTGGATTCTTCTGTAAACAGAGGGGCTTAGAGCTCAACATTAATAAAACCAAGTATATGGTTTTTAACCCCTGTTCATTCTTTAGGCCTAATCCTGCACTCAATGGAGTCCCTTTGGAGCGAGTTCATGTTTTTGAGTACATAGGTGTAATGCTCTCCGAACACTTTGATTGGCCTCCACAAATCCTGAAGTGCAGGCTAAAGCTTGAACAGTATTCTAGGGGAGGTCCTAGAGGGGTTCCCTATTTCTCCCCATTTTCCCAGCTCTTCAAATGTATAACATGCAGAACCTGTGGGGAAGCATTGTATGGTGTGGAATTATGGGGCCACAAAGACATTAGTCCTCTAGAGAAAGTAGCAAAATGCTTTATATGCTCTTTTACAAGCCTCCCTGTCAGCACCCCACTCATTCCCCTTCTCTTAGACATGGGTCTGAGATCAATTAGTGATAAACCGCGCTTCAGGCCCCTTCTGTACTAGCGCAGACTCTGGGTGACCTCTGAGCTTCTCCCCTATAGGCAGGGCTTGGAAGATGTTCTCCGGTTACCTGGAGCCTGGATAATTCCCTGGGTCAGGTGTATTAAACACTCCCTCACCCAGATAGGCTGCACAAATCTTTGGGCTACTCCTGGCAATGTGTGCACAGAGAGTCCAAAGGGTTTTGTCCCTTTGTACTAGGACTACTGAAACAATTGAACATGTTCTATTTTTCTGTTCTGTTTATATGGGATTTATAAAGAAGTGGATCCTCTTGATTTGCCAGATTCTGGGTATTCATGATTACAGAGTGGCAATTAGAATCCTGGGAAGCGATGTCAGACAACCCATAGTGTTTGCAGTCTCATGGTTTCTGCTATGTATGTGGAGACTTAGGCTCAAAAAGCTTGCAGTATAGTGAGAAATTTTTTGTAGTCTGCCAGATTCTGAATCTCTCTTATTCATTTAACTCTATTGTTAGTACTTTGCACATTGTAATGTTAAAATGGGATTTAAGACTATTTTACTTTTTTATCCTATTTATGTACTGTATTTTACTGATATTATGTAACTTTTATTGTATTGGTTCTTATGTGCTTTTATGGCTTGTTGCCAAATAAAGATTAAAGATGATAATGATGATTTACGTACTGAAATTAAATATTACTTTACGTAAAAAAATATACTGAATAAAATGGTGCTCACTGTAGTGGGCAAGGCTTCGGGTCGGCAACCGAAACATGTTGACTGGTCATTTCCTTCAATAAACCACATTTGGTATTCCCTATCAGAGTCCAGTTCTCTTATTTCCTGCGTGATACGAGACAAGTTGATATTTGAGGCGTAGCAGATGCTTGTGCCCAGTGGCACCACCGGCGTTCGCCTGCACTCCAGCATCTGCCTTTGCACTATTTTTGGATGTTACGAGGCAGGTGTGCTCCCCGTAAACCTTACCTGCTGCCTGAAGATCGGAGGAGCGGCATCACATAATGGAAGTCGGAGGATGCCTGAGAGATGACAAAACCCCCTGGGTAAGTTGAACGTAAGGGAAGGGCAGGAGCCGGACTCTGCTATTATGGCTTCAGGAGTTGAAGAAGCGCAAAGTTAATACTTTGGAGCATCAGGGACCCATTTCAGTGGTTTGATAAAAAATGTGTGATGAGGAGTGTGCAGAGAGAGAGCAGGCCGCACTAAAAATATTTACAGAAACTGGCTCCATTAACGAATTGGTGGGGGCAAATGCCGAGATAACACCAGACAGTAAAGACCTGTGTAAAAAACCTTCAGCTACTAGAGAGACTTAAGAAAGAGAAATATTGAGGTGGTGGGAGGGTGCCTTCTTAAAACAATATATGAGGTACTTGAACCAGCATAAAGATGTAATTCGAAGCGTACAAGGTGACAGCCATATTGAATTGGGGGTTTTTCCTTGAAATTTCCAGCATTATTAAAAGACATCAGTTGGCTGTTATTATGCTCATAACTTTATGATCTGGAGACCTGTTTGAATTTATGCAAATGATTTGGTTCTTTGAATACCATTTAAGTAATTCCAAGTATTTGTGCTATGCAATTAAAATATCTGAACATGTTTTAAGATAGCGACCACATTAGCTTGTAGGTAGTTATAATTAGGACCTAGTTTCCATAGGAGAAGCATTTTTTGAAATTGCCAATATATTTGGCGCCGTTTGACGAATCTTCGTAAAATTTTCAAAACTAATGGCCCACTCCGGTCAGCTCCTGTCTTAAAAGTTTCGGGGTGATTCGTCAAGCGGGGGCCAAGAAAAAAGGGGGGTCCCAAAACGCGTTTTCGCAATGTTAATTTCCATAGGAACTTTTGTCGCGGCTACAGCCCGAACTGCTGAACCAAATTTGGCAGAGAGGTAGCTGTTGTTCCAGAGTACACTCTTTGGTTTAAATGGTGTATATCCATTCAGTAGTTACTGAGAAAATAAAAAATAAAAAATATTGATATCTGAGCACCGAGGAGGATTTGCGAACCCTCCCGAGCACGAGCTTCATTCTGATTGGCTGCTAACACTCCAAACCAGGAAGTGTTGGCAGCCATCTTGTGACTCGGTAAAACCGAGTCACAAAACAGTAAAAAAAAAGATAAAAAAATAAGAAAAGGGGGCAGGGTAGAAACACCCTCTCCCCCTAGGCGTGCTCAGGGGGTCCCACAAGGAACCCCAGGGCCAAAAAAAGCTTTTTTTTTTAAATTGGCCGAATTTGCGCTGGGTGCGGCCAGGTCCCGGGAGCAATGTGCAATAAATTAGAGGGGGCCCATGGGGCCCCCGCAGCCCAAGGGACCACCACCTCCCTGGGGCTTCATCCATAATGTGCGGGGGAAACGCAGCCCCCCCGCAGCCCCGGGGACCGCCACCTCCCTAGAGCTTATTTGTAAAAGAAAAATGCATGGGGGTGCTCCTTCCCCCCATGCTGCCCCGGGGTCCGCCACCTCCACGGGGCTTTCATTTAATAGGGGTGGGGGCCTCGCGGGCCCCCCAAGCCCCGGGGACCACCACCTCCCCAGGGCTCCAATGATATTAAAGAAGTGTGGGGGGGCTCCTGCCCCTCCCCACACTGCCCCGGGGACCACCACCTCCCGGGGCGCTAATTATTTAAATACAGGGGTCCATTGCAGACCCCCGGGCCCTGGGAACCACCACCTCCCCATGGCTTAAATCAGTTGGGAGGAGGGCTGCAAGGCCCCGCTCCTGGAGTCCTTGATGGCCCTGGGGACCGCCACGCCCCCAGGGCAGCTCCTGCAATGTCCTGGGGTGCCCACCCCCGGGACATTGCTATTTGCTATGGCAGGGTGGGAGCACGACTCCCGTCCTGCCATTGCAAACACTGCTTTGCTTCTTGGAAACGAGAGCAGGAAACCTGCTCTAGCTTCCAAAAAGCAAAGCAGAATTGGTTTTGGGCAAAGGGAGCTGCATGTTAGCAGCTCCCCTTGCTCAAAAGCAATGCCGGCTCCCGCAGGAGGCAGGGAGCCGGCAGGGACCATGGGGGCATTGGGCTCCCCCCACGGTCCCCAATGCTGAGGCCAGGCCCCGGGGATGGGGTCCCTGGGGCCAAAATTGACCCAGGGGAGAAGGGCCAAGTGGCCCCTCTCCGTTAATGAAAAGAAAAGAAAAAAGAGCCCAGGCCCCGGGGGATGGGGGATGGGGTCCCTGGGGCCAATAGTGGCCCAGGGGAGGGGGGCCACGTGGCCCCCCTCCCTGGGAAAATATATATAGATTTTTTTTGAAAAAACGAGGCCAGGCCCCGGGGGATGGGGTTCCCGGGGCCAATAGTGGCCCAGGGAAGGGAGGCCACGCGCCCCCTTCCTGTTTTTTTCTTAAAAGAAAAAAATGCTCAGGCCCTGGGGAATGGGGTTCCCAGGGCCCAAAAAATACTAAAAGAAAGGGGGCCACACAGCGCCCCTTCTAAAAATATTTTTTTTAAAAGAAAAGCCGGCATCTCGCCGGAGGCCCCGCCCCCTCCCTGCTCCACTCTGCAGATGCGCCTCCTGGCGCATTCTAAGTTGGGGGATTAAGACCCTTGAATCCTGAGGGTCCCTGGGGGCAACTAGCCCACCAGGTACCTCCAGTAAGCCCCACACAGTGGGATTGCTGAGAGGTGGTCCGAGGCCACGCCCCTTTTTACACCACTCTGCAAACCCGCCTCTTAGCGCACTGCTGGTGGGGCGATGAGGTCCTCTTGTGTCCTGAGGACCTCAGGACTAAAGTGGACTTCATCCCCTGAGCAGCAGTGCACCAGGAGGTACGTTTGCAGAAAAATGGGAGGTGGCCTCGGAACACTCCCTGCAATCCAGCTGTGTGGGGCTTACTGGAGATAACAGGAGGGCTAGTTGGCCCCCAGGGACCCTCAGGAGGCAAGGGGACTTCATCCCCTAACCAAGAGCATGCCAGGAAGCACGTTTGCAGAGTGGTGGAGAAAGGGAGAGTGGCCTGTGTCCAACTCTCAGCAATCCCACTATCTGGGGCTTACTGGCGGTATCAGGTAGGCTAGTTGGCCCCTAAGGATCCCCAGCAGCGAAGAGGACTTTAATCCCCATCAAAGAGAGCACCAGGGAGCACGTTTGAAGACTGGTGGTTAAAGGGGGCGTGGCCTGCTATGAGTACTTACCAATGCTGCTGTGTGGGACTTACTCGAGGTAATAGGAGGGGTAGTTGGCCCCTAAGGTTGTCCTTGGGGGCCAACTACCCCTCCTGTTACCTCCAGTAAGTCCCACACAGTGGGATTGCTAAGAGGTCTTCGGAGGCCACGCCCTCCCTTTCTCCACCACTCTGCAAATGCGCCTCCTGGCACACTACGGGTTGGAGAATGAAGTCCACTTTACTCCTGAGGGACTTTGGGGGCCAAGAAGTTCTCCTGGTACCTCCGGTAAGTCCTACGCAGCAGAATTCCTGAGCGCTGGTTGGAGGCCCAGCCCCCTTTCTCCACCACTCTGCAAATGTGACTACCAGTTGAAGAGGCATTTGCAATGTAATAGGTTTTGCATTTGCGAGAGTACACACTATTAGTACCAATTTAATACCCACATTTAGCAATAATTAACAGGTGACCATTCTAGGTTTGCAAAGGGCCTTCCCCAACGCTGTAACACTTGTCGCTGCATTTTTGGTAACGTTTGAGCCATTTGAGCTAGAAACAACGTTTGTTTTGTTCAAATCTGCAGATTATGCAGCAGACGATGGATTATGTGGCAAATGTGGAAAATGTATAACTGTGCAAAAGTTGGTGCAGCCAAACAGTCGCATAATTCCAGTGGCCCTGCTCATACCTCTGACTAGGTCCAGAAGTGCTCCTCAGTGGTTCCTTCTTTTTTTGTCTCATTGAGTTTATAGTTTAGCTTCTATGTAAACGAGGAAGACTAAACCTGAGGTTACAACTCCACAACACAGACTATCATACCACACAATTACTCTCCATAACACATAATCCCACTCTACATAATTCCTACACCTTAAATGCCACATACTTTCTATCCACATAATTTCACTGCACAACATACCACATAATTCCACTACACACAACCTACATCCGCTCCACTCCAAGAAACATTAATAAAACACTCAGTCAGAGTCAGTTACCACCAGTATCAGTCAGCAAAAAGTTGGGGGGTGCCCAGAGCACAGGATGGCTTTGCAACAAGGCCTCTTTCTGCACCTCTGTTGGTTCTTTCTGCATATCCTGTGCTTCTTGCTGCACCTTTCTTCCTCTTTCTGGACTTCTGTTGCCTCTTTCTGCATTTCTCTTGCTTCTTTTTGTGCATTTCGTCCTCTTTCTGCACATGTCCTACCTCTGTAGGCATAGTTAGAAGTTAGCATTTAAAAAAACCTTAGAAATTCACTGAAAAAACCATAGGTTTCAGGGACGTTATAGTTAGTATTTAGCATTTTAAAAATCTTAGAAATTCACTGAAAAAACCACAGGTTTCAGGGACGTTATAGTTAGTTGGACATTTGACTCGTACAAAACCAGAGAAATTCGGCCGTTATAGTTAGTTGAACTAACTATAAATCGTGCCCCCGCAATGCACTGCTGATGACGTCACATATTACATCATTCATGACATGGTCAGTGACATCACTGATGACATCACTGATGACATCTCAAATGACATCACTGATAACATCATCCACGTGATAATCTGATGCACCTCCTCACACCCTAATATAACCTTTGATACACCCACTCTAAAATACAGACTACCATTCTCGAAACCATAGACACACCAATACCAGTTACTACATACCCACTCACTGATTCCTAGGTCTACACACACATCCACTTATTCACCCATACAGTCACTCATACATGCAGTCACTCATCAATACAGCACTATCATATGCACTCATATACCTATACAGACACTCACACACCACCACTCATACATAGAGTTAATTACACACCTAGTCAGTCATGCAAAGAATCAATCACACTCCCATTTACTCACCTATACAGTTATACACACACCACCTCACTTATTCATACAGATACTGACACATACTTACTCTCTTATACAATCACTGATACAAGCACACACTCATCCATACAGCCACTCTCATAATCACTCACTCTCACATATAGTCATTTATATACTCCAACACTCACATATACTGCCTTTCACATATGCAGTTACTCACACATGTACCACTGAGACATCCATTCACTCACCAACACAACCATACACACACTCACCCACCCATACATCCCTTCACAGATGCACTCTTGAAGCCATACACCCAGTGAATCACCCACTCACACATTTATGCACAGAGTCACACACCACCACCCACCCACCCAGACACTCAGGTACCCATACAGATACTCAGACAACCAATCAATAACCCATATAGACACTCATGAATCTAGTCACCAACCCATGCAGCCGCTTACATACCATCTGACAGACGACATTCACACAGTTTAGTCACTAACCCATGCATTCAGTAAGACACGTTTAATCGCTCACTTATACAGTCAGTCACGCACCTACTAAATCATCCATTCAGACACTTATACACCCACTCATTCTTCAATACACCTTGGCATATATATATATATATAAAACATATTTAAACTTTACAGAAACACACAGTCACTGGATGATGTCATCAGTGATGTCATCAGTGATGACATTTGAGATGTCATCAGTGATGCCATCAGTGATGTCACTGATCATGTCATGAATGATGTAATATGTGACGTCATCAGCAGTGCATTGCGGGGGCATGATTTATAATTAGCTCAACTAACTATAACGGCCGGATTTCTCTGGTTTTGTACGAGTGAAATGTCCAACTAACTATAACGTCCCTGAAACCTATGGTTTTTTCAGTGAATATAAAGATAGATAGATAGATAGATAGATAGATAGATAGATATAGAGAGAGATATAAATATTACCTACTGGCGATTGCCAGTAGCTACGTATAGTTAGTACCTAGTTTACATAGGAAATGCGTTTTTCATTTCCTAATACCTTTGGCTTCGTTTGATGAATCCTCACAAAATTTTCAAAACTAGTTTGCCACTCACTTCAGCTGTCTTGAAATTTTCTGGGTGATCCTTCAAGCGGGGGCCAAGAAAAATGGGGGGTCCCAAAGGGAATTTCCCAATGTTAATATCCATATGAACTTTGAGCACGGCTGCAGCCCGAACTGCTGAACGGAATTACACCAGAATTGGCAGGAAGGTAATTTGGTATAAATCTGTTCAGTAGTTTTAGAGATAGTGACCAAAATACAAATTTGTACTTATAGGGGCACGAAGGCTCCGAGACACCTTCCGATCTCATGCTGAGATCTCATTGTCTGCTAACACGTCAAAACAGGAAGTGTTGGCAGCCATCTTGGGAATCGGCTTGAGCCGAGTCCCAGAAAAAGGTTAACAAAAAAAGAAAAGATGGCAGGGTAGAAATACCCTGACCCCCTAGGCTTCTGGAGAGGGTCCCACAGGGGTAAAAAAAACATTTTTGTAAAAATATTTTTGGCCGACTTTTACTGAAAATGCCCAAAAAAAATGAAGTGTCTTGCGCTTTGTTATTAATCAGCCCCGGGTGGACCAGATCCCGGGGGCATTTTGATAATAAAGGAAGGGGGTGTACTAGGCTTGTTTACTGATAAATGGGGGGCCTCTCTCACCAAGCCTCGGCAAACGCTCCGCTTCCAGCAAGCAAGAGCATTGAAAATGCTCTTGCTAGCTGGAAGCAGAGCAGAATTGCTTTAAGACACAGGGAGCTGCAGTTTAGCTGCTCCCTATGTCAAAAAGCAATGCTGGATCCCTCAGGAGGTGGATAGCCAGCAGGGACTGTGGGCCATTGAGGCTCCCCAAAAATTAAAAAAAGGCCGGGCCCCCTCCTCTATTTCAAAAAGGGCTGGCCCTGGGGGATGGGGTCCCCAGGCCCAAAATCGGCCAAGAAGCCCTCCTGTTACCTCCAGTAAGTCCCAAACAGCAGGATTCCTGAGAGTTGGTCGGAGCCACCGCCCCCTTTCTCTACCACTCTGCAAACGTAACTACTAGTTAAAATAAAACATAGAAATTAACTTAAAAAAACCAAAGGTTACAGGGATGCTATAGTTTGGAAATAGAATTTGAAAAACCTTAGAAATTCACTTAAAGAAACCAAAGGTTACAGTGACATTATAGTTAGGCTCAGATTTCACTTGTACAAAACCAGGCCTGGGAGTACTTCACGGTGTTTCGCTACGCGGAACTCCTTGAAGTGACAACAAACCTCTGCAGAGTTCCGCAAGTGGTGGAGTGCAGTGTGAACTGCCATTTGCACTGATCTTCCTGCTGCTCGGGTAGAAATTCTACCCGAGCGGCAGCTCGCGCTCGCCATCTTACCGTTCGTGAGCGCGAGTGGGGAAAAAACTCTGTTGCACTACGCAGAGCAGAGTTTTCTGCATTCCTCGCTCTGCAAACTCCATGAACGGAGCAGAGTTCACTGCCCAGGCATATACAAAACCATAGAAATTCAGCAGTTATAGTTACCTGAGCTAACTATAACTTATGCCCCCAAAATGCACTGCTTATGACCTCACATATTACATCACTCATGACGTGCTCAGTGACATCACTGATGACATCACTGATGACATCATCAAGTGGGTGTAAGTATTTTCTAAGAGTTTATGATAGTTAAACATATATACTAACCTAGTACAAAAGTTAAATTAGTATACTAGGCTCACTACTACTGAGTGAAACTACTTCTAACATATATTATGTGAGTGGCGGTGTGACTGTATGTATCTTTGTGTGTATGGGTGTGTGAGTGGCTGTATGGGTGTATAACTGGGTGTGTAAGTAGCTGTGTGGGTGAGTGAGTTACTGTGTGAGTGGCTGTATTGGTGAGTGAGTGGGTGTGTCAGTGTTTGTATGGGTGATTGAGTGGCAGTGTGAGTTGCTCTATGGGTGGGTAAGTGGGTGTGTAGTGACTGTATGGGTGAGTGAGTGGGTGAGAATACATTTTTCATGGTGAATTTGAAAGGGCTTTGCATGGAACCCAGTTATTTGATGTTAACTCTAAATGTTTGCCCTCTTAATATGAGACTTGTTAGACTTGGCATCCTTGGCCTGGTTTTCCCCTTAACGTTTTGCCTTCAACACTCCTGTTTTGCTGGCTTTGGAACTCTGCACTCTTTTCACTACTAACAAGTGTGAAAGAGTTTGTGTTCTCTCGTTAAAACATAGTAGAATTTGCGTATACCCAATTGACATATTTATTTACTTGTAAGTCCCTAGTCAAGTGACACTACCTGTGCCCAGGGCCTGTACATTAAATGCTACTAGTTGGCCTGCAGCACCGATTGTGCCACCCACTTGAGTAGCACTTTAAACATGTCTCAGGACTGCCATAGCTGCCTGTGTTTGCAGTTTTAAATGGCCATGTCGACCTAGAAAAAAACATATTTTGTCCTGGTAATAAAAAACTCTTAAAATCGTTTTTCACTGCTGCATGTCTACCTCTCCCATAGGCTAACACTGGAGTTACCTTATTACATTTAATAAGTGATAATTTCCAAATGGGAGCAGGTAACCAGTTCTTGTTTGGTGTGTTTGGAATTGTAATGAAAAATCCTCTTTCGTAGTGGAGTTAGATTTTAAATTATAATTTTGAAAAAGCCACTTTCAGAAAGTTGCTTTTTTCCAGCCTTAGCATTTAGTGCCTGCAGCCTGTCTTTGGGTCACATGACTAGGCGTAGTTGACAGTTTGGCTTTGTGTATTACTCCTAGACAGCCACACAAAATAGGGTGCTTACATGTGCTTGGATGGGCCACCACTGGCAGGATGGGAGGGATGAGCTGGGCCCAGCCCCACTTACACTTGAATGGGCTATATCCTGCCTCCGCACAAAATAATGCATAGCCTATGTAGTTTGTCTGGAGTCAGGGCCAGGAAGACAGGGCACCTGTGCACTTCAAAGGCATACCTCTAGAAGCTTCTCCCCACTTCAGAGGAGGGCCCAGGTATAAATCTTGGACCCAAGACACCAACTCTTCAGTACACTTCTGGACCTGTGGATACTCTGCCAGGAAGAAGGACTGCCACTCTGCTGGACTGCTGCTCTGAAGGACTTCTGCCCTGTTGTGCTGACCTACTGCCTTCTTGCCTGTGTGAGAAGGGCTAGATCATCTTTTTAACCTATGACCTCAGAGTGACTCCAGGGGCTAGTTGGCTGGACTCCTGGCTTGAGACTTAGGGAGAGAAGGCTCCAACAAGCTTGAACCCAGCAGCTGAATTCTGCCATCTGTGAGTCTAACCTGTCAAGTAGGGCCATGCAAGTCCTGGACCCTTGGATTTGGACCTAAGATGTTCTGCCAGCCTCTGTGGATCCAGTTGAACTGAACACATCTTCTCTGCTGTGCGGCGCAACCCCGAGCAGAACCCCAGCATTGTCAACGATGCATGGATTTTCCCCATCGCAAAGACCTGTATCACATTGCAGCCTGCCACCTCATCGGAACCACCCGTTGCCCAACACATCCTCGGTCAGGCCCTAGCATCCCTCGTCGACTGCAGTCTCGACTACAATGCCAGACTCCGCATTGCAGTCTTGCAGCTCCATGGTACCGGCACATCTTCTCAACTGCGAGATGCACCCTCGATGCCGGACTTCGCATCGCAAGCCCTCATTGATGGTACCTTTGAAAACAATGCAAGACCTCGCATCACAGTGATGCCGCATCTCAGAACTGATGCATCGCTCCAGCTGCGCGATGCATCTTCAATGCGGGCCCTTGCTATGCTCCTCAGACCAGGATTTAAGCCACTTTCTTCAGTGGGCCTAACTGAGTCACTGTAGCTGGCCCACATTCCATCGTGGTCAGCCTGAACTTGTGACTTTGTGCTGGTCCGGCACGTCCAGATATGCACAATTGCAACTTTTTTCTTTTTGGTGCTATTTTCTAAGCCTGGGTGGAGTTCGCAAAGTTCGTGGAACTCTGGGAAGTGACAAAAAACCCTGCCAAGCTACGCGGAGTTTTGAGAGCGGCGAAGTGGGTTACCTCGCACTGATTTTTAGTCCCGGGTGTTTGTCCTGTGCTGTAAAATCAGCACGAACGGCATCTCACACAGTGCAAATGGGCGCTGCTTCTTTCTACCACTCGAGTAGAAGTTCTACTCAAGCGGCAGCTTCCTCAACGCAAATGGAAGGTTTCTCAACGCGAGCGGTAGCGACCATCCGCGACCGCCTGCGTTAAGAAATCTCGCTGGGACGTGGTCTAGCTTTGGATTTTCCTCGCTCGCCCTCTTCAACTTACCATTGGCCAGCGCAAGCCAGGAAAAAACTCCACTATGCTATGCTCCGCAGAGTTTTGGAGAACTCCGCAACAACTCTCGGAGTACGAAAAACTTTGCAAACTCCGCGAATGGAGCGGAGTTCACCGCTCAGGCTTACTATTTTCACTGAAATCTTAAAAATTGCATATCTCTGGTTCTACTGATTACATTTTTGTCGTTATGGTCTTATGTTATTTATTACAATTTACTTCCAACTTGGTGTAGAATTCTTTTCGTACGGTGTTTTCACTTTATTACCATTGGAAGTATTACAAAATACTTTACACATTACTTCTAAGCTAAGCCTGACTGTTCTGTGCCAAGCTACCAGAAGGTTGAGCACAGATTAATTTAGGGTTGGCTTGTGCCTCACCCTGACAATGATTGTGGTTGCTGCTTGACCGGGGCTAACACCCAAGTCAACCAACAACCCAATTTCTCACAAGACTCAACCACGAGAATGAAATATAAGCCTGTAAATACTTTTTGTAACCAAGGTTATCAATTTAACAGAACAATGGTGGTTTTGTCCTTGAGAAATTCGGCTTAATGCACAACATATTCCTTTTCTGGGATCATTTGTTGCAGCAATTAATTGGAAGGGCTATGGGTTTATACTTTGCAACAAGCTATGCCAACATCATGACAGGCTAGTGGGAGTAAAATCATATATCAGTAGAAATGAATGATTATACAGTACAAAATGTTATGTCTCAGATAGATCGATGATATTTGTTTACTATGGGAAGTGACTGATATGGAGGCACATATTGTTTGGTCTTTGAAATTAAACTCATCTACCCACAGATTCACAAAGGAAATGTGTAAAGGAACTATAAAATATCTAGATCTGAAACTCAAGGGTAATGATGGTGAGTTACACCTAAGTCTAGCCTAGAAGAGAAACAGCAGGAAAGAGCTTGCTTCTTGTAGTATCCATCATTTGCCAAAGTTAAAATGGGAATTTCTTTTGAGAGAGTACTCCTTTTAAAAATCACTGTAGAAGGGTTTCCATATATGAATCTGAAAACGAAATAACCCCTAAATGCTGTTAAAGTGAGGATAGTTCTAAGTGCATGCTTGACAAAGCTGTGTCAAAGTCTGCAATGAGAACACTTCATTGACACAAAAAGGGTATTGTGAAGAGAGCTAAAATTCAAGCAAGATTAATTCACATTTTCAATCTAGTATACAATCTTTTACAAATTGGGATATTTTATAATTTGATCAATCTGTACAAATATTTCCCCCAAATATGTTTTGGCTTTTAAGTGATCAAAATCACTCAGGGTTCTCTTAGTCTATAGTGAGCTACAGCAAATTGAGAGAAAGATCTCGTTGGAAAAAAAGCCAGGATACTTATGATGCTCTGATTGCAAGGCCTGTAAGGGTAGTACCAATAGAATAATATATTCAATACCACATTTGAGAAATGAGAGGAAGAGCAACAAATGTATTACTTATAGCACTGACTTCATTTTGTGTGTTGGAATGCCTGCTTGGCAAGTAAGACATTGGTTTCACAATCTTTCTGTTACAGAGAAGAGTCTTGGACTGCTTATATGTGATAAAAAGCAACCGTTTGAATTGATTTAAATATCAAAGAAGAGATTCGGGTTTACTTTCTCTTTTTTGTTTGGATATCAAAGGAGAAATTGGGGTTTACTTTTTATTTTTGCTTCGACAGAGTAAGTAAAATATATGGGCTAGAGATAGATTTCTTCAGGTTTGTAGAGCCATATTAGATCAGTAATGTACGTAGTAGACAGCCTAAAGGCTTAAGGGGCATATTAGCAACAACAGGCGAAAATTATCGCTAACTGCGCTTAGCGCGAATTTTCTTAACGTCGCCTATCGCTGGATATTATTGCGGAGATAACATGCTATTAGCAAGGTTTATCTCCAATGCGATAAAATATCCAGCGATAGCGGCGAAATGCGTGAATATCGCTGGAAATCCAGCGATATTCACGCATTAACGCCATGGTGGACTTAGGCTGACAATCCACCTCCTATTCTACAAACAGGTAAGTCATGTTTTTAGCAGGTGTTAAATTCTAGCGATATTCGCGCTTAGCGCGAATTTTTTTATCGCTTCGCCTGCGTTGCTAATAGGGAGAAGTTGTGTTAGCGACTGTTTTCAGTCACTTTTAGTTGGGAACGCCTACCTTGCATGTCATTAGCGATATTTATCGCTGGCATGCAAGGCGATGGGAAAACGGGCCGCTATCGCCAGAAAGCTGTCGCTAACGCCTGTTAGCGACAGCTTGCTGATAGGGCGATAAAAAAATCGCCGCTTTCGCGGCAAAAAGTGCCGCTAAAGCGGCGATAAGGCCCTTGCTAATATGCCCCCAATATCGGTAAATAAGCATTCATACATCTGTAATATATCGAGTACTAACTAGAAGGTGATCAATGATTTATCTGACAGATTTTCATTCTTGCCATTGTATAGAACTAATGTGATAGTGAATTGGTGTTAGAGAGTCCTCTAGGGCTGTAATAATCTGATGACCCTGTAACAATAAATTCAGTGCAGCACTATACTTTTTAGCCCAAGTGGTCATAGTGTGGTGAATCTGTACTACAATCCAAAACTGTTGAAGGTTTTCAGACAAGTGTATATTACTTTTATACATGGGGAAACAGAGCCATGGGTTTATTAACAGCGGCTAAGATTCCCATTTGTACTATGTTGGGAGATTTGTGACATAGTGTTGTGTTGCATTCAAATGTTATAACTTCGGAGAGAGGAAAAAGGAACTCCAAACACTTTTAATGTGACAATGACCATTATGCATGAACATATTTCCCCCACAGAATGGGTAAAATCTTTTGATACAACAGGCCCTATATTTCTTCTACATATAGAAGTAACCCTGTAAATTTAGATTGATTGGATATTTCTTTCAATGTCACTTGATTTTGAAATGAATGGAAATAAATATGTCAAAGTATTTGAAGTGTGTTGTGATATTTGTGGAAGAATAACATTGTATATGCATTACGATCTTTAAGAAAGGAGGAAGGGACTCTTGTGCAAACACCCTGAAAGGAAAGTGGTCGGAGTTGTAATGTGGAGGATGAGCTGTATATTAAAATTAATATTTTCAACTCACGAATCACAGGCTTTCTTTTATTATTTGCATAGTGCACAATCTTTCATTGGTATGGTTTTGTAAAGTAACTGGCAGTCTGGTGACTTTCACACTGGATCCGAAAATACCATTGCACACTGGACACTAGATTACATAACTTTGAAGAGCCACTCAAATGTGATTCTTAATTATTTATATTTTAATTAGATCCAGAATGATTAGTTAAAGCACTTACAATTAATGATTGCATATTAGATTTTTCCCAAGTTCTTTATTCTATATTTGTGATTGAGCACCAGGACACATATACATTCATTTGCGACAGATCTACATTGTGCTAAAAATTCCAGTCACTATTGCAGACTGGAGTTTCAGTTAGCTTTTGATGATGTGTGATAGCTGTATTGGTCTCCTATTCTCGGATAAGTGGGTATCTGTTATTTATTAAACAATGGAATAATGTTTTTGAAATTTAAGGGTTAGGAGCTTTGCTAGTTGTTAGTGCATTTTTATGTAAGCAGAAAAGCCCATTATCTGACCAAAAGGAGACGTGTGTGGATGTTTTTAGTGGTTAAATCATTTGATAACAATGATAGCCAACTCTACAACATATTTGGGAACTTTTGCATTCATATTAGTTGTTCTCTCAAATGTTTTCTCTTCATCCATGTTTTATGCCTTAAATTGGAATCAGTGTTGGGTGAGCACAGTGGTAGTAAATCATATGCTATATCTGTAGCTTGATAGATGTGTGTGTAGTGTTCTGATATGGTAGCTGACTCAGGATGTATGTGACCAGTCTAGAAATTGTCAAGTTCAGCTTTGGATTGTCCTATGGGAGCGTAACAGACAGTATAAAATATTATGGCCCAGACACATCAAGCATTTGTGTGGTCTTTGCATCACACAAGGCGACACAAGTTCAAAGCAAAGGCTTCATAAATACTTACAAAGCCATGCAAGGGGCGATTTCCGCCACCTTTCATGGATTTGTAAAGAAATGTAAAGCGAAGCAGCTGCTTGTACTGCGTTAAGTTACATTTCAACTTTGGAGGCGTTACATAGCTGGAGCATGGGTGTTCCCATGCATCCACCCATGGATTTTGGCACATTCCAAGATTTACTAAAGCCAGTAATCCTGGGAATGCATCAAAGTGCGACACCTTCTCCAGAGAGGTGTAACGAGGAGAAATATCTTTATTTCTCCTCGTTATTTCCTCTTTCCACTTCTGCTGCATTCTGCAGCACACACAGAAAGAGGAAAAGGCCTCCAAGGATTGGTTTTGTGCAGTAAAGTGTTCCTTCCTGCACAAAAATAATTCTGCCTGTAATGCAGGCACCTTTGCACTATGGTGCAGGGGTGCCTGTGTTGGCACTAGGCAGCACACAGTGCACCAGCCCAAAGAGAGAGCAGAAATGTATGGAGTATGGTAAATATGGAGCATTTCTGCTCTCTCTCCCTTTCACACAATGCAGCACAGCAACTTTACTTGCTGCCCTGCGTTGTGTGAAAGATTAGTAAATATGCCCCTACATTGCTTACCAGAGATAGCTGTCATCAGGTTATGGTGAGCCTTGAACGTAACCAGTTACGCATTGTACCAGCCTCATCTCATGAGGGACGGCACTATCTTGTGATGTTAGACATTCATTGCAGTTTGATTCAACAACCGTAACATATTACAGTTAATTTATACAATGTATTGCAATTGGATTTTTCCTTTATATGTGCAGAACAGTTAGCCTATTAATTGCCTTGAATAGGATATCTTGTTCAATCATGGTTAATCATCCTAATGATCAAGGATTAAAATTGAACATTATGCAATGTCCAATATGAAGATTACTTGAGTGTGTCAATCAGTAACAGCTAGATCAAACACAAAAGGTGGAATAGCTGATCTTGAGAACCTATAAGGGAGGGACTACATGTTAGCTGTGAGTTTGTAGTAATTAATACAATTCAATTCATCTTTATTCGAGTTTGAAAAAAGAAACATGAAAGAAATACAATGCATTTTCTACAACAACATAAAAACTAACCATAGCATCATTAATATATAAAAGAGGTACTTGCTGTGCCAACCAAATGCCCAACTAAGGCCCTTTCACCTGTCAGTCCTATACTTGCAGAACTCATTATTATTTAAAATAAAGTGCCTACAAAAATTCTATGAAAATACAATCTATGGGGGATATTCTCAAGGGTGGGCGATAACTATCGCCAACGCAAGTTATCGGCAGTTCTGTTACCGCCGCCTAACCCTGAAATCTATCGCCTTATTAGTGGCGTATTATCAAGCCGACGCTACATGGCATAGTACCAGGGAATGTCGGCGAAAACTCCTGATAACATAAGCGCGATGGCGATAGTGAATCCTGCGTTAGCCGTCGATACCTAGCGATCGGCCCATTAGCGCCAGAAAAGTCCCATCTTCACTCCCGGCGATATCGCCTTGTTAAAATGCCCCAGGGTTCTCACACAATATTGTGACACAAATACAACTGAATACGTTTGAAGCTGCTTAATTGACATTTTGAATGCCTTTAGAAAATAGGGATTGTGCACGTCTTTAAAAACACCGCCAATCTACATTCTTGTGAGTTACAAATCATGCTCACTAAAAAAAAACATCGAAATGTCTGGTGCCTGCAATAAAAGAATATCCGGGCAGACTAATCAGCTATTAAGACGCCTTACTTATGAGCATGTGCAGACTAATAAACTGCCCCTGATAGCCAAACGTATTCGGATATTTCAATGCAGTGCCCACGTTGACTTCGATGCATATTGTCCTTCAGGACGTCACCCACGATGCACAAAAGAACATGCATGACAAACCAATGTTACACAGCAGAATCCCAGTCCTGTGTGGCATCTGAGCTGGTCGCCCAGGAAGTCCTGTCCAAAATCAGATTCCAGTGATCTGCCCTGAATCCGACGAGGGCAGGGCATTTCCAGATGGTTAACGCTGGCAAGGTGCCTGCCGCGCCTACAAGGTAAAACAGATAGAGGGGGGCCAAGCAGCTGCAAAGTGTCCAGCACCTTTGACAGAGCGCGCCCACTGCACCCTGCTTCTGGTGCCATGGGTGGTTCTCATGCATGAAGACTGCTGGCCCAGGTGCAGTGCGCCCAGACAACCTCCAACGGTGCCAGGCAGGGTAGGGACTCAGCCATGTCCATTTCAGCAAGGTGGGTGTCTGGTGCAGGCCTGTGGAGGGGTCCAAGCTCAGCGATGGGGGATCCCAAACTTATTACACAGAGATCATAACCAGGCCATATGACAGTCTGTGGTCTCAGCTTTAGCAAGGTGGCAAACTTTTGCCACAGATCTCTGTGTGAATTATCAGCATTTTGGATTTTGTTGGTCACAGTCTTTGGCGATTCTGCACAACCACGGAAGAGGACAAATTATTTTGGCCATCATGGCGGTATTTTGAGTATGCTGGTATAATTACATTCTTTCACACTGCGAGGATATCCTGGCAGTGTCAATCGTGTATACTTACATTGTGGTACATTGTGTCTGTTTTCTGGCCATGCCAATAAGGTGCAGGAACATTCAGGTGCATTGTAGCTGATTCTTTGCCATGACAGGGTGCCACATTGTGGTCATCTGTAGGGGTTGCCGGTATGGTGTTGGCACACTCTGGCACATTGTGCGTCTCTCTTGGCCCTGTTGGTACACTCTGGCATATAGCGGTTATCTTTTGCCCATGACAGTATGGTGTCCATACACTCTGCCACGTTGTGAGTCTCTTTTGGCCCTGTTGGTAGTGCGTTGGTACACTGAGGCTCCTGCTGGCTGATTCACAGATGTTGAGAGAGTGCAGTGGATTGCGCCACAGTGTAAATGTCCATCAATCAATCGATCAATCAGGGGTTTATAGAGCGCGCTACTCACCCGTGAGGGTCTCAAGGCGCTGGGGAGGGTGTGGGTTCAGCTCCCGGTCATTTGAAGAGCCATGTCTTGAGGCTCTTCCTGAAGGTGTGCACGGTGGGTGAGCATCTGGTGTTGACTGAGAGCGCATTCCAGGTCTTAGCTGCGAGGTAGGAGAAGGCCCTCCACCTGCTCTGGTTCTGCGGATGCGTGGGGTCTCTGCCAGGGCCAGGTCGGCAGAGCAGAGGTTCCTCTTGGGTACGTGGAATGAGACTCTTCCTTTGTTGAGGTATTTGGGTCCGAGGTTGTTGAGGGATTTGTAGGCATGGGTGAGTAGGTTGAATGTTACTCTCTTCTCGATGGGGAGCCAGTGTAGGTCTCGTAGGTGCTGGGTCATATGCTCGTGTCGAGGGGTGGAGTGGCATGCCCACTCAAGTGCGCACTGACTGTTTGGTCGGCCCACTCAAGCCGCACAAAGCAGTCATGCGCACTTCCCTGTTCGCAATGCAGGCAGCATTACAGCCTGCATGGTGAAAATGCCCACCCCTCTGGCCCCTGGCTGCATGACTTGTCCCGTTGCAAATTAGCAATCACACTGCCGCTTCGCAGCGTTGTGATTGACTCAGGGTAGGGAGCCTGGCTGCCGAATTCCTGTTCCTGGAAGCAGACGCAGGGGAGCAGGAGCTACGAAGACACGGGGCCCGGTTTCGAGGTAAGACTTCCCTCATTACAATATTTACGACACCCGCTCACACACACATCCCCGCGTCCAGGCAACATCCAGTATTCTTTCCGGCGTTTCCCACCTCACAGCTGTCCAGCACCCCCCCAGCACTTCTCAATGGTGGCCACTGTGCGCACATGCACAGCGGGACTAACACTCATGTGCCAAAGGCACATACGTAGTTACAATGCATTACATGACATTGCATTCCATTCCAATGCATACTAACACTAGGCACATTGCAACAGTAGGTTAGGCGTTGCATTGCGGAGACATGAACATCACTATTCCCACTCCAGTGAGTGCAACCCTAAACTAACCTTTGCACCCCAATCCCAAACGTGAACACAGGAATTCCTTTTTGAGGCCCCAATACACACCCAAAAATCAAAATCGACCCAAATCACACCCCATATTTCATATTTTACCCCAAATCACACCCCATATTTCATATTTTACCCCAAATCACACCCCATATTTCAGATCCGACATCCGACACACATACCCACACAAAATACTTAAAATGACCCCATTACTGACCTCACAATGTGTTGCACTCAAATGCGATGTAAAGGCACCTGCATTGTCGGAGTTGGGTAGTTAATGATGTACTGCCTGCGTTGTACTGGATGTCTCCCATGCCGAAGGCAAACCATAGGCTAGCCCATCTGCGTCAGTCTGCCCCTGGACCACGCTCAGCACCAAGGAACCTTCCTCTTGGACACTCCAACGCTCCGACGCCAGCACCCTCCTCGCCATCAACCCTGGACACCACCTCACCTGCCAGGAACAACCTCTGCTCCGGACCGGACATCGCCATCGCCATCACTGACGGCTGCAGTATCACCCACAAGGAGCAGCCCGACCTTCAAGGACAAGGTATTGCCATCACCTACAGAGGCACACTCCAACTGACCACGCGCTCTAATGACCCAAGGGTGAACATGGACCACCTCAACTCCCAGATCCCGACCAAGCCCATGCACATCCACTGCAGCACCCTCATGTGCAGGCCCCCTGGCCCTTGGCCCCCATTCAAAAATACCATTGTTGACCTCATTGCACCCCAGGGTCTCCCATCCACCGACGACATCCTACTCGGTTATCTCAAGTTCCACCTGGACAACCCCAGTGAGCAGAACACCACCGCCTTCTGGGGAAGGTCCCCAACATCAGATGCAAGCAGCAACTCACCTCAACAGGCCACATAGCAGGACACACGGTCAAGCACGTCACCTCCGCCAGCGGGAGCTTCGACTTCAGCCACAACACCGGACTCTCCTGGACCGACCATCATTGGATACATCACGTATTCACCTTGCCCACCAGACGCCACCGCCTTCATCGCAACCCCTCGCAGCTGGACAAGGCCACCGAAGGACGTCTCCTCAACCCTCTCTGCACCAACACTCCGCCACTGCTTCCAACCGATGACACCGCTGCGTGCAACCACCACCGATGGTCCTCCAACAGCGCCGACATTCGGGCACCCCTCATGAACTGCACTGCATCAGTACCTTCCACCTGCCTGATGGCAGGCGTGAGGGTGACGCAGTGCCACAGGGATAGGCTGGCCCCATGCATTGTTGGAGTTGCGTCATGGTTGTGACACAACAGCAGCAATGCGTGACTTTAGCGCAGACAGATACGTCAGGATTCCAGACGTATCTGTCATTACTTGCATCATGGAGCGCTGTCCAGTGGATACAGCGCATTCATGGTGTTGCAAGTAGGGGATAGTGAAAAGTGTTGCAACGCTGTCTTGTTGCAGCGCTGCAACACTTTTCATTAGTGAGGCCCAGGAAGGCACACTATCTTATTGATGGTGCGCAGTCCTGCCCTGTAATTTTGTAGCAGGGCAGCGCAGCAACATTGCTTGCAGCGCGGTCCAGCAACAAAACATGCAGAAATAAGGCCCCAATGGTTATCTCCATTTTAAGACTAGGCCCAGGCGGTGAACTCCGCTTCGCTCGCGGAGTTTGTGGAGTTTTCTGCACTCCGCGTTACGCGGAGATCGCGGAGTTCAGAAAAACTCCGCTTTGCGGAGCGGAGTTTTTTTCCTCGCTCGCGTTTATCAACATCAAGTTGGCGACCGCGAGCAAGGAAAATCAACCTCCCGGTGAGATTTTTCCTCGTTCGCGATCGTCAACATCAAGTTGGCGAGCGCAAGCATGGAAAATCACCATCCCGGCGAGATTTCTCAACGCGGGGGGGTCAGGTTTCTCATTGCGAGTGGTCACGTATGCTCGCGACCGCTCGCGTTGAGAAACTGCCCGCTTGCGTTGAGAAGCTGCCGCTTCGAGTAAAAATCTACTCGAGCGGCGGAAAGGAAGCTTGCACTGTGCATGGTGCCGTTCGCAATGATTGCACAGTGCGGACAAGCATCCGGCACTGTGCAATCACCGCGAACTGCATTTTTCTATCATACTCCGCCGCTCGCGGAGCTCTGCGTAGTGCGACAGAGTTTTTTATGCACTTCGCGGTGTTCCGTGTAGTGCAACTCCGCGAACTCCGCCCAGGATTATTTAAGACCAGATATTTTCTGGTCTTAAAAAACTGCCTCTAGTTGCAGTTAGAGCCACTTTTTTTGGTCCTCTGGACTTAAGGAGTCCCCTTGTGAATATGGAGATGTTGGGTTAACGGCAGAATTTGCACGGGAAAGCCTCCCTTGCATGTAATTAGCAATAATTATCGCTAACAGAAATCGCGATCTTTAAAATGGTAGTTTTCGCCTAAAAGCTGTCGCTAACGGCTGTTAGCGACAGTTTGTGAATAGTGCGATAAAAATATTGCCGCTTTAGCGGCAGAAAAGTGCCACTAACACGGCAATATTGCCTTGTGAATATGCCCCTATGTGCTTTAATTGCAAATGAAGATACTTTAAAAAAAAACTAGAATACAATCTTCTTTTTTTTTTTTTCTTTTTATCCTCATCTCACCAATAGGCTTCTGCAGGTTTGAAAAGCCGTCATATCTTCCATCTAGGCGCCCCAAGGCTAACTGCATTAGCCTAGGTCAACCCGACCGGCCCCGGGTAGTAGGGGCTTGGTGTAATCATAGGACCCGGGGGGGGAGGGATAGGGATGGCACAATATCAGGTACTCTCAAGGAGGAAAAACTAACCTCAGCTCCCTGCCCCATCTCAATAGAGGCTGCCAAATATTGGTCAATGTTTCCCCGTTCCCCTCTTGCTCTAATCGTGCCATGGCAAAAGAGGCTTTAAGCCAATCCTCCCTATTTGGGGGGGTGGGGGTCTTTCCACTTTATACAAAGCTCTCTCCGCGCTAGCAGAATCAGATATAACAACAGCCCCCTATGAAACTGTGGTAAAACAGAATTAATCAATCACGGCATTTATAGAGCGCGCTACTCACCCGGGAGGGTCTCAAGGCGCTGGGGGAGGGGGTAAGTTACTGCTCGAACAGCCAGGTCTTGAGCTGCTTCCTGAAGGAGAGATGGTCCTGGGTTCGCCGAAGGTGAGTGGGGAGGGAGTTCCAGGTCTTAGGAATTAGATGCATCGTTGCCCCCAAAGAACACCAACGGGTGATTAACCTCTATATTAGTTTTGAAGATACCTGACAGGGAGTCTCCCACCTCCTTCCAGTAAGGTCTTAGCTCCGGGCACTCGAAGAAAATGTGAATATCATCAGCAATAGGTAGTCTACACCTGGGACATTTCGGGGGAGGTAGCGGGGCAAACTTAGCTATCCTGGCCGGGGTGTAATATAGTCGATTTACAACAAAAAAATGATTCTTTTTTAAGCTAGCTGGTTTAATATATCTGTAGAGCAATTTTAAAGAAGACTCAAAAAGAACTTCAGCGTTGGACTCAAGGGGAGATTGGTTCCAGACTGATGATTGAGGTGGGAGGTCCAAGTCTTCTACATCAAGGAGCCTCGTGTACCACATGGATATCTCTTTCTTTTTTGGTTGAACACTTTGCAGTATCCTCTCCAATTCCCAATCCCCCTGATTTCTCTACCTTCTGCCTCGTACCATGATCTAAGTTGTAAATACTTAAATTTGGAGAAGGCAGGACCTATCTTCGCTCTTAATACCTCCCATGGGAGGATTCCTTCTACATCCATTAGATCGGACCAGACAGCCACGCCCGCTCTCTTGATTGACATCGCCAGGCTATCCTTAAAGCAAAGTGGTGTCCCGGGAGAGTCCCATATAGGGGCAAAATCAGAAAAGTATCCCAGCCCCCATCTGCATCTAACTTTATACCATGTTTCCAGGGTGGCCTTAAGAACCTTAAGACGCACACGTTTAAAGTATCTCGGGGCCCCGAACCTTATAGAAACCCTCCTCCTCCGCTCCCCCTTTCAACCATAGCCATCTCACCCAGAAGCCTACCCCACGACGTCTCATCTGGATTTGAGAGCAACATCCTGATACCCTTGAATTGAAAGGCGATTAAATACCATCTAATATCCGGGAGTGCCAGCCCTCCTTTGTTTAGCCTCCTCCTCAGCTTCTTCCAGGACATCCTGGCGCCTTTATCACCCCAGATGAAACTCCCTATTTTACCCTGGATCTTGCTGATACTCTTACTAGGGAAAGCCAGGGGAACTGCATTAAACAGGTAGGTCACCTTAGGGAGAATGACCATCTTCACCAGGTTGACCTTCCCATAGATTGTCAAGGGAAGGTTCCTCCATCTGGCGAAGAGGTGATCGATCTCCTTTGTGATTTTTTCCAAGTTGATCGTCGTGATTTTGTCTAGATCTTTAACAATTTTGATAGCCAAATACTTGAATTCGTTACTGATAGGGCCTCCCCAATGATTAATATTCCAGCACATTACTTCCGTTTTGGAGGAATTAGCTAGGTAACCAGAAATTGAGCCAAATTCCTCCAAAAGGTCTTCGAGCCGTGGAATAGATGCCTCTGGGTCACTGGTATAGATGATAATATCATCGGCATATAGTGCTACCTTACAGTGATAAGTTTGCGATCTAAAAGGATGGATTAAGTCATCTAGTCTAATGGCTTGCGCCAAAGGCTCTATGTAGATGTTAAATAACAAGGGGGATAAGGGCACCCTTGCCTAGTCCCCCTCTGGATATCAAAACTTCGAGTCAGCATACCATTCAGCAAGATCTTTGCTGAGGCTCCCTGGTAACATTTCTTCAGGGTTTGGACAAAGACAGGGCCAAAGCCCATTCCCTCTAGTACCTCCCAAAGGTAGCTCCAACACACTCTATCAAAAGCCTTGGCCGCGTCCAAGGCCACCACTGCCAAGGGATCTGATCTTACCACGGCCAGGTCGATGTTCCCAATCAACAATTGTTTTTGTTCCTGAATATACCTCCCAGCTATAAAACCCTTCTGATCGATGTTAACCAGACTAGGGACCAATTTAGCCAATCTCCCCGCCAGAATGCCCATAAAGATCTTATAGTCGGCATTCAGCAGGGAGATCGGACGATAGGAATCGGCTTTTAGTGGGTCCTTCCCCGGCTTCAAGATCAGGACGATGGTAGCTTCCTTCCAAGATCTAGGGATCTCACCCACTGATCTATATATTAAGTTAAATAGAGTTTCCAGCACCGGGGCCAATTCATCCGACAGAAGTTTATAAACTTCGTTCGGAAGAGCATCCAACCCGGAGGCTTTATTTTTTTGGGACTTCTTAATTTGGTTCCTGATCTCTCCTACAGTGATTGGGGCTTCCAGAAGGGCCCGACTAGCTTCGGTTAAAATTGGCAAAGATTTGCCCGCTAGCCAAGATTGTATTTTATCTTTTGGGGGGACCAGGTTCTCCTTATAGAGGTCCGAGAAGAGAGCAAGAAGACACGTTTGCATTTCTTCTACCTTGCTGGAAATATCTCCGTTGTTGTTAATTATCAGTTCGTTGATGTTATTTATTGATCTATCCACTCTGGCTTTCCATGCTAGCAGAGCGCCAGCTTTTTCCCCATATTCAAAGTTTTGTATGTTTTTAACAAGCCATTGTGCCCTACACTTCTGGTCCAACAAGCTCCTAAACTCCTGCCTAGCCCCCTCCAAAGCCTTCTGAATTTGTATCGATCTATCAGTACCCTCCTGGATAAGGCCATTTCTTTCGGCTTCTAATTCCAAGATCTTTTTCTCTATAGCATATAGCTCCTGGGCTTTAACCCGGTTTTTAGAGCAAATTAGACCAGGCAACCAGCCTCTCAGGCTGGCTTTGTACGCGTCCCATACGTACTCCATGGTCGTAGAACCAATATTCAAAGTAAAAAATTCTGACGAAAATGCTTTTATAGACTGAATGATTCCAGAGTCTAACAGCATTGCTCTGTTCAGCGTCCATCTAGTTTGTAAAATATTACCTATCCTAGAGTATGAAAATAAAACTGGGGCATGATCAGAGAGGTGGCTAGGTAGTACAGATATCCCGAGCAGGTTGCCCAATACATCTCTGTTAACTAAGATGTAATCTATTCTCGAAGCATGGTGATATTTTTTACTATAGAATGTGAATCCCTGGAGATCTCCCTTCTTAGCCCTCCAAACATCGACCAGATCCATATCATGCAGCATGTTTTTCATGGCCCGACGGGTTCTCGGTGCTCCTATTATACGACTCAAATTAGACCTGTCCTTAACTGGGTCAAGGAGAACATTAAAGTCACCTCCTATCAACAAAGGGGGGGTCCCCGATATCAACTTAGCTTGCAATTTACATATATATGAAGGGTCATCCACATTAGGACCATAATAAGAAGAGCAAGCTAGCTCTAACCCCCCTAAATCCATCTGGGCCACTATCCATCGCCCTGTTTGGTCCGTCTGGACAGATTTAATTACACAAGGGGTCCCTCTCTTCACCACTATTGCAACACCTCTGCTATTAATTGATTGCTGTGAAAAACAAAAACAATCTATCCAAGGGATTTTGGAAAAGATTGAGCGAAATTCTGCAGGTGTCAAGTGAGTCTCTTGTAAAAGAAAGACCTGAGCTGGGCAAAGTTCTAAGTATTTAAGTCTCAACCTTTGCCTGCGGGGGCACCTTAAACCATTCACGTTCCAGGAAATAAAGCAAACTTTACTATCCTTATTGGAATTACCTGCCATCAGCTAATGAACCCCCTCTCCCCCACTATGCAGCATTTCTAAAAATACATAAGAGATGAGGAATATTTTTTTGTTTTTTTCCCACTGCTCCCCACCCTGTGAACCCCACCACCTCCCCTCCCTCCCCTCTGTGACCCCCTTCTCCCTGAGGAACCCTCCCTTCCAGTAGGCTAAGCCTATTCGGTCGCCCCTCCCTCGGGTAACACTTGAAATCCAATACATAACTCAAGAAACTAGGGACTAAATGCTAAGAGCACTCTTAACCTCTATTCCCCTCCTGTACTGCCCTCCCTATCCTTTTTGATTTTAACAATTAGGGCATCCACCTCTTCTGTTGTTCGAATCATATGCATGTGGTTGTTCCACATCACACATAGTGTGGCAGGGAACCTCAATAGAACCTTTTCCCCCAAGCTATTTAGTTCAGCAAACCTCTTTCCCATTTCCCATTGTCTCGTTGCAGTTATGTGGGAGATGTCAGATCTAATAGAAAAGGAAAAGGGGCTTAAGTCCGAGAGTGTAGATGAAATCAGACCTTCCTTAAGTGCAGCAGTTAAAATCAGCTCCTTAACAGAGTAGGACAAAAAGTTCACCAACATTTTCCGAGGCTTCTGTCTCCCTGGATTTCTCTTAAAGGGGTCCCGGTGCACTCTTTGGATCTCGTGAGCTAGATCAATGCCGGGGAAATTCCTTAACACTGAGCCTTTTAATAAGGAAATCACAAACCCCCTTATGTCGGTCCCCTCGAGACCTTCCGGAATATTTAGGAACTTCAGATTATTTTTCCTGGAGTCATTTTCCAACCGCTCAAGGTCATCTTTTAGTTCCTTATTTTGAGCTGATAGCTTCACCAGGTCTGCAGAAGTCGTTTGAATAGCGTCTTTTAACTTGGGAATCTCGGCCTCAATTGCGTCGGTCCTCAACATAACTTCCTCCAGTTTCTGTGCCAACACCTCGCACGACGATTTGATAGCGGCCTGGTTCGCTTCAGACACAGCAAACCTACTAGCCAGCTCAGCTTGATTGGTCTCTGATATTATAAACCTGCTGGTCATCTCTTCTTTCATGGTCATTAGTATGTCGACTAATGAATGCGTAGTGGAGGCCGGGACTGCGCGTTCCTCTGTGGTAAGGGTGCTGATGTTTTTGCTGACCCTTTGCTGAGCTTCCTGTTCCTGCTCCTGCTCCAGCGCCTGCTCGTCCCCCCACTCCGGCCCCTCTTGTATACCCAAAATGGAATATCTATTAGAAAGGCTCACCGTTGGGTGGACGTCAGTCTCAATTCCAGAAGACATAGGAAGGAATATAGGATCTATAGCCACCCCTGCAGAGGTAGGCACCTGATCATCCGATCCCTTAGACTGAATCAGCGGTGCCAATGCTTCCCGCCTTCTAGGGCTATTTCGAGGCTTAGGCTTAGGGGAAGTGACTTCATGGGCTCCCAAGGTTTTAACCATTAACTCGCCTACACTGCCTACACTGCCTACACTACATGCCCGGGGATCCTGGGGCCGGGCTTCCCCCCCGCTGGACCGTTTAGAGTGGTGTTTCCAGAAATTTCGCTGTTGGGTAAGGCTACTGACTTGGTAGTAACAGGAGTATGGGATGAAGATGTAGACAGGGACATAACTTGATAGTAGGTTTTTAAAGATGGAGTAATTTTTGTTTTTAATGGAGGTATTTTCTTAATCCTACTGCCTCCTTTGCCCCTGTTAATCCCTCTCCCCTTGACAGCAAGCCCACTGTTAGTTATAACCCCGCCCTGCCTGCGTTGTTTATGTGATGTTCTGACTTCGGAAATGGGGGGGGAGACCCGAGGAGGCAAAATGGGCTGAGTGATGGTCGTATTTGAAGATAAGTGAGCCGCTCTAGCTCGCAGAGTGTACCTGCTTATTTTTGGTGGAGAGGTGCCCGCTTTGGTTAAATCGCTTGTCTCCATACGATAGAGAGGCACCCCTCCCTTCTCTTCAGAGGACCAGGAAATCACAAAGGCTCTCACTTGGCAAAGCGGGGAGCTATCAGCAATACACTCCCTTCCAGGACAAATTTTTAAACCCTCCTTACCTTCAGGTAAGCAACAAGAGCATTTTGGGCCACTTTTACTGGAGCAAAGAGCTCTTCGCTGGTGTCCCACCCAAAAAAGCTCTCCCTGCTCTCCCCACTGCTCTGCGTCTGCCTCGCAAGATTCACTTGCCGCGGGGTCCAGGCGCACGCTGAAACAAGTACTGACTCCACCCCCGGTGAACCGAAGCAACAGGGAAGCAGCGTCTCGGCGTCTCCTCTCATGCGTGGCCTCACCCCACCTCCAGCGTCGCTCTGCAGCCTCCGCCCTGCTGCGGCGAAAGTCCGTAGCCGCCGAACCACCGTTGCCGCCGCTGCCGCCGATACCGGGAAAAGAGGACAGAATCACCTGCATAACCTTCAGTAGGTGAGGGGAAGTGGAGGGAGGGTTTAATTGCAAAAAAAAAGGAAGATTAGTGCTCCGGCATTAGTCCCGGTGGGGAAACGCGAGGGAGCATGACCGCGGCCGTTAGCTAGCGGCCGCCATGTTCCTCCGTCACCTCTCTATCCAGAATACAATCTTCATAGGTGATAATGAAGATTACAAGTTAAGTACTTGCAGCCTAGCAGATAAAAGTGCAGCAAGACAATGGTTCGAAACCCTTAGTCCACGGAAACACATTTTTACTGGATGCCCTGAGTATGACCACTACACATAACACACATATGCAGGTGGACCCATGACTCAGCCCTCCATCGCTTTGAGAAAAGAACACACTCTATAACAGATATCAGAGCTGCCTAGGAGCTGGAGATAAAATAACACATCTCTGCACTTCCAAAGCTCTAGATGCTTTAAAATTGGCTTATGATACAATAGGAAAAAAGAACTATAAAATTTGCAAAAAAACATAAAATGTATCAGGGTTTGGCCAGACAACCTGTCACATGGGCAAGACTATGCGCAAACACCCAAATAATTTTGCGCCTCTAAAATACACAAATGTCGCCACACAGTACCAGCCATAAAGAGGAAGAGAATAAATCTCTCCCGGCGTGAGAGTTCTAAAGATATGTCGTTTGTGGGATCCACAGATGCAGAGAACGTAATATAATCTCTGATGAAGATTTTACTGAATTCAGAATGCAACCTTTGGGAATAACAGAATTCTTGAAAATGAGACTTGACCACCAATGTGTCAGTCTTGAGTGAAGTGACGGGTGCAGAAAACATAGCGCTGATACCTCATAGGCCCCTCCACCCCCGACATGCAGGTCACACATGAAATGAGTGACCAAATAAAAAAAAGAACAGGACACCATAATTTTGTTGGAGGGAACTTGCTGCAGCTTTATTTTGAACATGTAGGCAAGACAAAATTGGATTCGCTTATGGGCGATCCAGGACGGCAAGTGGATGAGCAACCTATACTGACCGCCCACCTGATTGGCCAAATAGCCCTGGACTACATACCAACAGGCGCTGTAACTTTTGGGGGTCCTCACCCTATGACCTCCTAACAACCAAGGAATAGATAGACCCCTGTCAAATTTGAGGCAGTCTAGAATAATGTACCTATTTAAACTAGACTCTACATTGGCCCGAACACTAACCCAGAGCAAAAGTGGGTTTCAACCTTGCTTTATCAGAAGTATATAGCAAATTTAGCTCCAAGTGGATGATAAAGTGGAAGCTAGTAGGAGTAAGATAGAGAAGATTCCTCTGTCTGTAAAGAAGAGATGTTGTGATATCCCCAAGCCCCTGCACCATACGGAGGGACTCACCTAGAATTATATATTGTCAGGTGGGGAGAAATAGTCAACCTGCCTGCAGTCTGAGAGAGACTGAATATTGCACCGGCCGACCTGCTTAACTTCAGGTGCGAATTATTAACCTGCGGCTGCCATGAATCTGCTGAATTAAAGACAACACCAAGGTAACAGAAATTACTCACGCTACTCACGGATTAGCTACTGATTGACAGAGTAGAAACCTTTTTCCTTCCCGGGCCATGTGCCATAATATGGGATTTCCCAAAGTTGGTGATCAAATCTAAGTTGCTCATGATAGTCACAAATGACTCCACCAGAATACGAAATGGTCTCGGGGTCCAGGCCATAAGAACTGCGTTGTCTGCATAAAGTAATGCATGGACAGACAAATTAGCTATTCTTGGGACGTCACTGCTGACACTTGCCAGATAAGGACTCAGATTGCTAATATAAATGACAAACAATAAAGGTGTCAGAGTGTAACCTTGACGCACCCCTGTGGCTAAAGGGAAAATGTCTGACGTTTTTCCTGCTGAACTATATTGCACTTTAGCAGCTGAATTGCAAGAAATGACCAATACAGCCTAAACCCTCAGCCATTGCTTAGACCTATTAACATAGTCAAATGCTGTTGATAAGTCCATAAAGGACATGTGCAGTGAGCAGCACCTGGCAATGGTATGCTTGCCAACAATCAGATGAAAGTTCAGACACTGTTCCACCGTACCCAGCCCCGAACTGAAACCAAACTAGTGGTGGCACAAGATGTTGTTTTAGTGTGCCCAGAATCTTATGCCATTAAAAGTTATCCATTCTAAAATCTTGACGGTACTGTCAACTAGGGAGATCGGGTGATAGCATTTGAGTGACTTTTGATCCCCTTTTTTAAAAATGGAAACTATAATTGAAAGGGCTCAAGAGCGCGGGATCTTATTGCACAATGAGTTATTGAATACGTTTGTAAGCATAGGGCCCCACAAGTCAATATTGCATTTGATGAGGTCCATTGGCACCCCATCCAGCCCTGGGGATTTACTGCTTGGGCTTTGCCTTATGGCACCCATCACGTCCGATCAGTGGCGTAACAAAACCTAAAGGGGCCCCCCTGCACACCATGGTGAGGGCCCCCTCATAAGCTCACTCTGCACCTGCCATGTTCAAGAACCTCTCCCCTCAAAGCCACCGTCTAGCAGAACTTTCAGTGATACAATTAGCTTTAAAGAGACTTTGTGAGGAATGTGCAGTTATAAGTAAAATCAATTCAACAGGAATTAAAGACTAACCTGCCATTGTCACTACTTTCATTCCTGGATTAAAAACCAGGGGTTTCCTCACTTCTCATTTACATGTGCATTTTCCTCAATCTGTATTTTAGTTTTTAAAGAATAGTGCACGTGCTGTGTTGCCACCCATTTCCCACTAATCAAGAAATACTGTCTGACTGGGGTACAATATCAGCTAATAGTTAAGTGGTATAGGAGACCTGGGTCCAAATCCTAGCTCACTAATTCACTACAGTGTGTGATCTTGAGGAATTCAATACATTTTCCTGTACCTAATTTGGAGTGCCTGGAGTTGATTCAGTGTGCAACTGGGGCATACATATGAATGACACATTGCAATGAGTGGGAGACATAGACTTTCCAGGAGGTGTGAGTCAGAACCAGAGCCAAATGGTGTTCTTTACAGCACATTTTGCAAATTTAATTAGCTAGAAATGTATAATGTTTTTATAGACTAATGTGTAGAGGAAGCCATAAAATACACTACATGCTGGTAGTGCCTCAGTATAGGACATGACTGAAAATATGTGGCCAGCAATTATTGTTTCCATACCAGTTATTATTGCACAATGATAATAAATATGGTGTTATTTTCTTGCACACAAAATTGTATGCAAGGGTATTACCAATATATGCTAAGAGCTCCCAATAAATGTGAGTGGGGTGCTCAAATATCCCTGGGTCTAGCTTAACTATTAGAAGTGCTACAAATCACATAATGCTCAATCCGTCAAACAGCCTCTCAGAGATTCAGCATCAATAAGATAGTGATCATCGATGGACTGATGGCCCGCTACAATTTGTCTGGTCTGCTTATTTTGACTGGGGTTGCCCATGATCCCATGGCTAGTGGCTCTTAAGATTCAACCTTTGAAAGAGAGATGTTAAAGGTAAAGACGTTAATGTGTTACATTACTGTAACAAATATTCCCTTGATGCCAGTTTGCACTCCATCCAAATATATCCCACATTGTCATACACACTACCCCATAATGTGCACAACAAATCTCAAAGCAATGGGAGCAGTGCTTAATTTAAGTCGATTGGTTTCTGGTGCCTGGCACCGGCACTTAATTGTCAACACCGGCGCTAGTGACAGTCTGTCATAAGGTGGCGCTGTCTGGGTAATTTAGAAATGACCCCAAAAACAGTTAATTATTAATTTAATATACGTTAAAAATGACTATTACCTGCCACCCAAGCCTTCTTATAGCTTTGGGAGTCTGAAATAGTCCGAATTGTCACACTTGTAGGAGTATGATGGCTAGTAGTTGTGTTGTTACTATCATTGGCAGCACGGCAGAGACAATGTGTGGTGCAAACTGCAGTGGCCTCCTGACAAAAGCCCTGACACTTATTTTTTTACAAATTTAGCACTGAATGGGAGACGAGCACATAGCCAGACATTCAAGAGCTACAAACAGGGTCAGACTGGCCAACCGGGCACCAGGCCTTTCAGTGCTGGTGGGGCCAGTTTTGTAGCTGAGGCCCTGCCGGCCACATTCCTAGTTGCAGCAAGTCTAAATAAACAGGGCAAAAACAATACCTTTTAAAGAATGCTTTAAGCACACTTGAAAACCATTTGGTTTTACATTGTTTATTTAGAAGAGCTGCAAGTAGGAACATGGCCGGCAGGCCCCCAGCAACACAGCCAGCCCCAAGGCAGTCAAACCAGCCCCCATCCATCCAGCCTACTGGATGCCCAGCCTACTGACGCCCAGGATGCCCAGTAGCCAGTCCAGCCCTGGCTACAAACAGATACAACTTATCAGTATTTAAACATCCCACCCCCATTCAATTTTACCCTTAAAACACGTTGCATATTTCTTCAGCAAGGTACTTTTCTATGATTTTTCCAAACTTCCAAAGTAAAGCTGAACCTTGTTTACTATATCTACTTTGTAAGGGCAGAACAAGTCTCAGTACTATGGCAGGACTTGATGTTCATGCTTTAAAATTCTCAAACGGAGCAATGAGTGGGGAAGCGTTGGGATGCCAGAGCAAAGACATGTTGATAACTGTAATTCCAATGCATTAATACATCTTATGACAAATCATCATTTCTCGCTTCCATCTTTCCAAGTTTAGCTTTCATCATATCTTTACCTCTCATTATTTTACTACCATTTCCTCCTTTCTCATCCCATCCTGTCTCATTCTTTCACTGTCTCTATCTCTCTCACCAACATCTGTGTTTAAGTCTCCCTCTCATCTTCATTGTAGTTCTTTTATCCCTTTTGTTGCACGTCTTTCTCTCACCTTCACCTCTTCCTGTCATATTGTTTCTTCTTACCCTGTCCTTCTTTTCTCCCTCTCCCAGTTTCCCTCTGAACTACACCTATGTTCTCTTCCTAAATATGTCTATTCTATAAATCCATTCATGCTCAGATGTATGCATTTCGTTCCCACTCTTTTAGCACGTTCCCACAAAACTCCACCTTTCATTGTCTCACATCTCTATTGCAGTCTTACTCCTCCCTTTATTTCTCTTTTATTTCTTTGTGCCTATATATCTTCAAGTGGTTCAGTTTATGTTTCCCAGTTTGCTCTTATCTCCATCTCTAACAATCGTTTCCTCTCACCTCTATCACTAGCTATGCCATGCTCATCTCTGCATCTCAAGTTTTCTTCCCAATCCCACCTTTGGCACCACCTCCATTCTCCCATTTCCTCTAATCTACACATCTCAAATCTGCTCACCTCTGTACCCTTCACTCTCTCTAGCAACATAATTTCTGTCATTTAGTACTAATTATATCTCTCACTTCCAGCTTTATTCCTCTTATTATGTGGCCATCATTGCTCAATGTCTCTTTCAGCTCCATCTTTTTACCTCTGTAATCTTCCCACTTTTGCATCCCCTCAGTTTTCCACCACCTTTACTTCTCACATTTGTTGACCCCTTTCAGTTCAGTATTTCTCACTTCTACTGCTCTCAGTTTTTCAAGGACATAATCCACCTTTGTATATCTCTCCCCATATTCCTTCTGTCTTTATCTATAACAATTTTCCTTTCAGTTCACTCAAGTCCTCTCTTATGTCCATATTTCACTCCTATCTCCTGCCCCTCTGCCAGTTCTTTTCCCATCTCATCTCTCCTCTTATCCCATTACATCACTGTCCATTCTGTCTCACCTCCTTATCCACCATGCTCAGGATAGCTCTATTATGCTTCTTTTGTCTGTCTGTCTCCTGCTTCCTTTTGCTCCCACTCTTATCGTCTCCAGTTCATGCTACCTTCCCTATTTGTGACTTTTCTCTTACTCTCTCTCCTATCTGCCCTCAATTATTTTTCCAAGTTCCTTTGTCCTTTCTCTATTTTCTTTCTATTTCAAACTTTTCTTTCTCATTTTGCATTTCTTGGTTCATTATCTCACCCCTTACTACCTCTACTTATTTTTTGATCTTGTTATACATCTCCTTTATTTTCGAAATAGGCCAGAATGGTATCCCACATGGAGATGCTATTTTGGCCTACTCATAATTGGGAATGTATAATTGCTAGTGATTCAATGTGAATTATTTCTTTCAAGGATGTGCACACTTGATAAACTTTCCCTTGCATTGTGTAGCTGAGTGCACTAAGCATGAGACAGTCATCTGATTAAGCTCTGAAATGGCTGAGCTAGCTTGTGCCTCTCTGTTTCTCTATCAACTCTCTGTCACACAAAACCAATACAGAGAGTTGCCAACTAAAAACAAACTAACAATAAGCGACTGAATAAACTTCCATTATTAGACCAACCCCTAAATAAGTGCTGAAGCAATTTCATAGTTGAAAGAGCCAGCATATGATTATTTGTGTACCAAGGACATTAGTGCAACAGGACCACCAACTGACCATAATTTTAGTGTGACTATGCACCCCGGATCACCCCAGACAGTCCTAGTTTTCAGAGGACTCTCTCGGTGTCCCAAGACTTTCTTTAATTTTAAATACATGTTTCAGTTTTTGGGACAAAGGTCAAGTCATATAGCAAAGCAGAATTGAAACGTATACTGCAAAGGCGCCTCTGAAGTCTGAGACAACTTTAGAATTGTATCCGTTTATTGGGGGCTGCATATTCCCAGCAGATGGGAGACAGATGTTGGCAGGGAAGCTCAAGGTGGAGGTTCTGCCATATCTAATGTTATGTAAACAGAGAGAGAGAGAGAGAGAGAGGTAAGCACACATTTACCCATTTTGTAAACGTGTGCATTTGGGACACATTTACAAGGCTATGCAAGAACCGGAACAGGCCAGAGATAGAAGTAAGTCTAAAGCCTTTAATTCTATGTTTATGTCAGACCTGTCCTGGTTTTTGCCTCTTAAAATCTGGTCACCCTACATAGGGCCCGATTCCGATCTCGCTAGGAAAGCCCTACGTATGACTCAGATCCTGAGGGTTTGCCGTGCGAGACGTGCTCCTGGAGTTCGACCGAATGAGCACGATGCAGCCATATGCTGACGGACTCGGTTCGCTTGGACTCCCATTGAACTCCATGGGAGCCTGTGTACAGACGCGTACACAGGCTCCCATGGCAGAAAAGGGGAGGGTGGGGAAAAGCGTTCACCCTGTGGCGGGCACCCCATGTTGCCTGTCACACTGTGCATGCCTGGATCATGGGGACCCATGGGCACACCCCTGTGACAGTATTGGAGGGCCCCGGGTGCAGGGGGGCCTGCTACGGCCCCCCCGAAGTACGCTTCCGACAGCCGTTTCGTCTCGCTGACACCGAGGCGAAGCGGCTGTCCGAATCGTGCATCGTACTCGCTCGGTCGCCATTTGGCTCCATTGCGCTATATGATCCGGCTGCGAATGAGTCGTATGGAGCGGTTCGGGTCCAGAAACGATTCGGTCAGTGCTTACGCGATCTTCGCATCGTACTTGGTCGCTCGGACCTGTGTACGATTCGGTCGTAAACAAGGGCTACGAATCAGATCCGGCAAAGCCAAATCCGATTCGAAGGCCTTCTGAGCGAGATCGGAATCGGGCCCTTAGTGGTGACTGTTGTCTTTAACATAAACTCACGCATTGCTTAGTCAAGTAAAAAGTGGATGCCCCTGTACATATTCCTCGAAAGCAAGAAATGCATGGTGGAATGGCTAAGTGATTTCTTCTTTGCTGTGGCCTTTGAGGATTTGTTTGCTTACACCCTGAAGACTTTTCACAACCAACTCTCTAAATGATCAGGAAATGTACCACCAAAGAGCTTGTAGTTTGTACTTTTGTGCTTCCACATTAAAGACCCTTACTGTTCTCATAAATTTGCATGTTTTAATTTTGGGGAAATTCTCTGGGTTTCGAATGAGTCTGTATTGTGGTGAGGATGTGGGTAGGAGGGTCTTTCTGGCCATGCACTTCCGGCAGATATGTGAGAACCATGTAAACAAAGGATTATATCCAAGGTCAATTATAATTATGCATTTCATTCAAGTCCGGAAACAATTAAGTTAAGAGTGGCACAAAGTTAGGATATTTCTAGGATAAGAACATCAAAAAGGCCGAGCTTTCGCAGTTGAAAAAAAGATTATCTGGCCCATGCATCAAGCAAAATATCCCTCGCTAAATTTCCGAATCGTTAAAATAGGCCGTTACCGAGCGCAAAACAACATATTCCAATGCATCAAGCCCAATAGCGAAAAAACTACATAATCGCAAAAAAAGCCCCCGGTAATTTACCGAATCGCAAATTAGCGATTCGAAAATAGCGAAATCATCATTTGCGCGTGCCAATAGCGATTAGCAAATAAAGAATCGCAAAGGAATGCATCAAAAGTGCAAAATACCGAATTTCAACTAAATCGCTAATTAGCATGAGCAGAATAAGGGGAATCTCAACCAGGAGGTAAAGTTGCTGAAACACAAATAAAACATTTTTTTTTTAAAAATCTCACAGGTGTAAACTATCTGAAACCCTTCAAAAATGCCACTGGAGACCCCGTTTGTTTTTCAAAATGGCAGCCCTCTACGTGCTTGCAAGGAGGATGAGAATAAATGCTGCAGCACAGCACAGGAGGAGGATCCAGGAGAGGGTATTCAGAGTGCGCATTACATTGCTGGGCCAAAATGACGAGGAAGTATATGACAAGTACCGTCTGAATCGTGCCATGATAATGCACCTAATTGCTGACCTGGAACCACTACTGCAGCACCAGACCCGTAGGACAAATGCCATTCCTGCACACGTCCAGGTCCTATGCAGCCTGCACCTACTGGCGTCCGGGAGTTTCCAGGGTGTCGTAGTGGTAGCCGGAGGCGTCTCACAAAGCGCACTTTCACGCTTCTTCCGTAAATTCATTGATGCCATGCTGACAATGATACATACCCACATCACCTTCCCCACAACCCCACAGCAGTTGAACCAGACCAAACTGGAGTTCTACCAGGTGGCACAATTCCCCCATGTCCTAGGATGCATTGACTGCACGCATGTCCCCATCTGTCCCCCCTCAGCCAACGAGTACATATTCCGTAACAGGAAGTCCTATCACTCGATCAACGTCCAGGTCGTGTGCAATGCCAAGCACATAATCACGGACATAGTGGTACAGTTTCCAGGGAGCACACACGACTCATATATATTCCGGCACAGTGGCATCCACAGGCGTCTGCTCAACGGTGAATTTGGAGAGGGACACCTACTTGGTACCTACATATACCTATTTGTTACATCATTATCCCATATGTAATTGCATTACTGTGGCTAACCCTTTGCTCCCACCCTGTAGGTGACAGCGTATACGCCTTGCGGGAATATATCCTGACCCCCTACCTCAACCCAGCAACACCACAGGAACAGCGCTACAACGCGGCACATATTAGCACAAGAAATGTGGTCGAGAGAACATTCGGGATCCTGAAAAGTCGCTTCCGGATCCTACATAAGACTGGTGGTGCATTGCAATACAACCCCGAGACCTGCTGCAGGATTGTAGCAGTATGTGCCATGCTGCACAACATTGCAACCAGAAGGGGGATTCCCATCGAGATGGATGGAAATTAAAACGATCGGGATGACCAACCACCCGCACAACACCAACAGACACACGTGCCAAACACAGCTGAAGGTCATAGGAGGCGGACATACATCACACAACATCACTTCTGAGCCTGGTAAGAATGAGCCATTACACAATATCTTTGAATGCTAATGTTTTATTCACATAAGCACAGGTCAAAGTAAATATTAATGTTAAGGAAACATGACGATGATTGCATTGGTTGATGAAATGAAATCTAATCGTTAACAGCACGGGAGTGCAATCACAATATTAAAGTGGAACATGGTTACACCACCATGGACAAAGAGGCAGAATTGCATGTCTAGCGCCTCTTGCCACGTACCCCCAGCCTCCTGTCGCATGGCTCCTCGACATCACCCTGATGTGTGCCTGTGGCTGTTGAGCTGCGCGAACTGCGCCTCCTGCTAGTGGTCTCCGGCACGGACACGCAACTCATGCTCGATGCCTCCTCACTACCCTCCTCCCCTTCCAAGTTGCTGGCACTCACTGTCCCAGACTGTAGATGTTCCACAGCAGTGGTCACTTGGCCTAAGGCCTTAGCAACATCCCCGCAGAAATGTCCTAGGTCAATCTGCAGTGACACGGAGCGGCGTGACAGGACAGCAGTGCTGATGCAGAGCTTGGTGATGGCCCTAGTATTTGCAGAAAGACGAAGCAAGCCCTGCCAATGCCTCCTGCGCTTAGTGCGTTGTCCTGCTATTAAGGCACGGGTGAGCTCCTGTAGGCTCTTGTTTATTTGCTGATTCCCCTCTGCAACAATTGTCGTTAGGTGACGCACACAGTCTGACATCGTGCTCATGTTTTTGGCCAGCTTGGAGATCTGTAGGTTTATTGTGCCCATATGTCTCCCCTGCAGGCGCTGAACACGTAGCATCTGCGACTCAACCCCAGCATAGACATTCGGATCCTGTCCTGAATCTGACGCAATACTGCTCCTGGACCTGCGCCGTTGTCTGACTCGGCCACGTGCTGGTGTCGGAGCTGCTGAAGGGAAACATGTCTGGCTGGGGACTGTTGTGGGTGCTGGGGTCGGCTCAGTTTCCATTTCCTGCAGTGCAGGTACAGGTGCCCTGCGTTTTGGTGGTGGTGGTGGTGGTGGTGGGGATTGAGGGTCCAGCGGAGTCTCTCCATCCGTCTCTGCTGGTGTCTCAGAAATGATGAGGAGCTCACTGTCATCTGAGTCCACCGGAGATGCATCTGTGTGTGGAACAGTGCATTGTTATATTAGTTTGTTCCTCTATCTGTTTATCATTTAGCCTATTGTACACATTATAAATCACAGATTTAAACACACTGTCGGACATGTACTGCTGGTGTCTTTTCTTGCGCATTGGCGATTATCCATGCACACTTGTCTAACATGACTACAACTCCCATGATGCTATTCGTATGTGAGGGTATATGTGTAATGGACTTCTTCCTGCCCACTGTGATTTGCCTGGGGGGATGTGCATGGGTATACAATACGCAGCGTATTGTATAAGGCATGCTTCTTACCTTGTTGTGTGGTTGCTGTGCCGGAAGTGTCCATTTGGGTGACTCCCACAACTGCCTCAGGCTCAATCGTCCCCTCAACGAGGTCCTCCAGGGCTGTGTTGGCAGGTATTTTGGATGGTCCCCCTCCTGTGCCAGGTGCTTCCTTCACCCTTTCTGCTATGCGCTCCTTGGCACGTTTCCTGAGGTCGTACCACCTTTTCTTTAGTTCGGCAATGTTGCGGTGTGTGACTCCCACAGCATTTACCTTCTCCTTAATGCGCAGCCATATTTTGCGCTTCTCAGCTTCTGGCACCTTCAGGGACAACTTGCCAAACAGTTTGTCATGGCTGCTGCTCACCCCCTCTATACGGTGTTCCAGTTCCCTCTCTGAGAACTTTCTCTTCTTCTTCCTGGGCGTGGCAGTTGTCTTAGGAGCATTTTTGTCCATCCTGGCTAGGTGTGGTGTAGCTGGATTGTGAGGGTGAAGTCTCTCAGCTCGTCTTAAGTCCTCTGCCTCCTCCTCTGAGCTCCTCAGGGCACTGAATGAAGCATGGGCTGGATGACTTCCTGGTTGTGATGTCATCAGCCTGCTTCCTGCGCCTCCCGTTTTTTGCGAATTCGCTAATACCGATTTCGGTAATACCGAGTTCGGTAACACCGAATTCGGTAATACCGATTTCGGTATTAGCTAATTTGTCTTTTTGCGATTCGCAATCGTGTATTCGGTCTTTTTTAGCGATTTGTTGTGAATCGCTATTTAGTACCGAATATGTACATGCATCCCGATGGGCGAGTCATTATTTGCGATTCCTTATTTTTCGCTAATAAGGAATCGCTTTACTGAATTTTGATGCATGTGCCCCTTAATGTGGTAATTTTAAGAACTGTTCTTGGGAAGAAGCGAGCGTATAACATGTAAACCCCCTTGACACCTCTCCCTGAGTATAAATATTCCTCTCAGAAATCAGCATTCCATTTAACTAAGAAGGAGCATGTCCTTCTGGAATTTGGGTCACGAGCTCAGCCACCCATGGCTGGAAATTAATCCAACTTGTCTCCACGTACATTTTCATCATGTCCCTGCAAGGCTTTTACAGCTGTTGAGGGCGAAGGGCTTGTCGAGATGAGCTCTCTGGCTCACAGGGCTGTCTCTGTTGGCCTGTTACATCCCTTTCCCCTCTGGCTACAAGCAGATGAAACACTGCATTTGTCTTCTACTTCTGTCCACCTAATGCCTTCCTGAATCCCGCAGACAACGCTCCAAGTTTTTTTTAAGGTGAAAATTAACTCTACTTCTTCGGGAGCGTTGTTAAAAGGCAGTGGATATATTTCGTGGCTGCGAGAATCATTTGCGCAAGCCGGCCATTTGGCATTTTTAAAAGGAATATGGGCCTCATCGAGTTAATACATTTGTGCTGGTGATGGTACACTTATCAGTGGTAATTGTTGTGTCTTGTTACTAAATTTGTGTCTGTGGTATTTGGATTTGTAGTAGCACACCTATGGTAGTTTAATTTGTTGTGCAAAACGTTTTCACTTAAGTACCACTTGCAAATGTGGAAAATTAATGATATGGTGTAATACTGTGGCAGAATCCAGCTTTGTACACTTAAGACTGAAAAATTAAGTTATGGCCGCTAGTTTTTCCACAGGCCACTTTTGAAATATGCCTTAGACAAATATTTTTACATGATAACGACCATTTTGGAAACAGAACTGTTTCAGAGAAATAGGATGGTTGTTGCAACAACACATCATTGATTGATGAAAGCTGCTGTGTACAGATACAGACACTGATTTATGCACTAGTGCCAGAGCGTGCGCAGCTTCCGCTAGTCAAAGGTAATACCCTGACACTGCTAGGGAATAGTAGCAGCTTTGTGGTGGTGGTCGGTAGCACCACGACCGCTGTCGACCTGGACTGTCGTTTTGATCCACCAACTGTGCTTTGAACGATTTCCTGCCACAAATACACCCAGCCTTCTGGGACGTCAACCAAGCTGACCCTCAAGGGCAGACCCTTATTGAGCTTTAACGTCATCCTTGACAAAGTCAGAAAAGCTTATCTGTTTTCCAGTGGCGGCTCGCAGAGGGAAAGCTGTGGAGCGGTAGGGCAGGGTGGGGGGGGGGGTAGTGGAGTCGGACATACGACGGCAAGGAGTAAAGTAAGTAAATAAATAAATACAACTATTTACCTTGTGCTCGCTGCATCGCCAACTCAGCGATGCAGCGAGCGCAAGGTAAATAGTTGTATTTATTTATTTACTTACCTGACTCCTTGCTGTCGTATGTCCGGCTCCACTACCCCCCACCCTGCCCCGCCCCGCCTCACCGCCCAACATCATTCCCTCTGCGAGCCGCCACTGCTGTTTTCACAAATGGAGAATTTCCCCACTTGCTTGGATTTCACAGTAACAGTAAACTTTGGATTCCCTTGGCCCACACCCAGCAACCATAATAAGGAATCCTAACTTCTAGCTCGGCAAGCTTTCTATGGCACTTCTAGGGAGGAAAACATTTGCAGTGATCATTTAGGCGATCGATTGCTAACTTGTAAGCTGAATCTTTGGGCCACATTTATGACCCAGGTCCCGTAGCTCTTGCACCACGCAATGTGGTGCAAGAGCAGTGCAAACCTTAATTCAGATTTTTGAAGCCAAGCAAAACCACTTTCTGTGGCTTTGAGAGGCTCCAAAAATCTGCAGTAACGCAATGCAGCGTTACTCTGGCCTGGGAAGGCATTCCATGGGTGTCGCATGGGTGTTCCACGCAACTCCCATGGTTTTGTAAACCTGTGAATGCGCCAAAAAGATACGCCTCCCCAGGAGAGGCGTAATGAGGAGAAATATTTTTATTTCTCCTCGTTACTTCCTCTTGCTATGTATGCAGCATTCTACAGCACACATAGATAGAGGATCTCAGGATTGTTTTTGTGCAAGAAGGTGCCCCTTCCTGCGCAAATACAATCCTACATGTAATGCAGGCACCCTTGCACTGGCGCCAGGCAGCCCATTGTGCATCAGTGCAGGGGGGGGGAAAGTCAGGAATTCTCCGTACGCAGGGGCAGCTCCTCTGTAATAGCGGATGAGCCTCGCCCCACTGCTCAGAGGCAGTCAGCGAAAAATAAAATAATAATAAAACAATATCATCATTTTATTTTCCACTGACATGGAAACTAGGGGCCCGATTCACAGAACTAACTTAAGACAAAATCCTAAACTTTCTACCATTTTGGTATTCACAGAAGGCACTTACTCATTTTGGTATTCACAGAAGGCACTTACTTACTCATTTTGAGTAACTTACTCATTTTGAGTAACTTACTCATTTTGTGTAACTTACTCATTTTGGTATTCACAGAAGGCACTTACTCATTGATGAGTAAGTACCTTCTGTGAATACCAAAATGAGTAAGTTACTCAAAATGTTACTCAAATTGAGTAAGTTACTCAAAATGAGTAAATTACTCATTTTGGTATTCACAGAAGGCACTTACTCATCAATGAGTAAGTGCCTTCTGTGAATACCAAAATGAGTAAGTTACACAAAATGAGTAAGTTACTCAAAATGAGTAAGTTACTCAAAATGAGTAAGTAAGTGCCTTCTGTGAATACCAAAATGGTAGTAAGTTTAGGATTTTGTCTTAAGTTAGTTCTGTGATTCAGGCCCTAGGGTGGGCCGGGCTGGGCCATGGCAGGGAGGAGGAGTTATTGGCACTGTAAGTGCACATGATGAAAGCAACATGCGCACTTACATTTCACCAACCCTGCTGTGTTGAACAGCCAGGTGGAGAAATGGCACAGGCTCCCTATGCCTGAGCGAGTGTCAGACCAGGTTGCTCAGGTCAATCCCGGCGCTTCTTTCATGCTTGGTTTAGCAGGAGAGCAGCATCTGGATTGGGTAGGGAGCCTGTACTTTGTGCCCCAGTGACTGCTGGGAGGAGAGGAGCACCGAAGTGGCTGGCATGGTCAGCGTCAGCGACAGGTACTTTTAAAAAAAATTATTATTCCCCGAACACCCCCACCTCACCACTTTAGATTTGCAGCAGCCGCCACTTTCTGCATGCTTTAAATACAGCACATTTCTGCCCTTTCCCAGCAATGCAGTGCAGTGAAGCAAGGTGACTTGCTGCCCTGCACTCAACCACCTTTCCATATATATGCCCCTTTGTTTCTAATCCCAACATCAACAGATAACTGAAGACTCGTATGATTCTTGGCAAATTATAGTACCACGCATTGCTTAAGATCATACATTTGCAAATATGTTCTCTACCACGATGCCCTGCCTCAACAGCAGTTAGTGGTTTCCATAATGTGGTCTTAACCGAGCACCATAAACCGGACTCAACTAGATAAAAGGCCTCATGTTCGAAATACCCCTGCTGCCACGCCTTGCAGCAAGCTCTAGGCTTAGGGAAATATGTATAATACATAATTGGATGCGCACTAATAACTCAACTTTTCTTAGCAAAAGGCATGGCAAAAAATGATGGCGATGTGGGGGACCCGAGAGGACGCTGTCACAAATGATGCCGTCACGCTTCCGTAAACTATGCATGATTGCGGGCAGCCATCGCCCATCGTGTCTTAAAGGCAGTCTACCGCCCTTTCATTATGCAAATCTTCAAGCCTGATGCATAGCCGCACTCAAATTAGATGCTACAGGGCAACGGCGATCGACATTCCTCCAATCAAGTCATAGCAATTTAAAACAGAACATTTTTTTAAAAGATGACATCATGGTGGCAATTTTTTTGATCATTATTAGGAAATATAAGCCTTGACTCAGACGCATCTATAAACTAGCTGTCACAACCTCTGAGAACAACGCAACAGCAGATATAAACGTGGTTGTCTTCTGTGTTTACAAAACGGCTTCCTCCTGTGTTCAGCTCAGGGGAATGTTTAAAGAGAGGCTTAGCAGTGGCCAAAATTAGAACATCATTGTACAAATGTGGACGTTTTTAAGCCTGGCCTACCGGCTGCTTTAATTGTCTTGCCTAACTCATGTAATTATAAAAATCACAAATAAAAAATACATAGAGAAAACGTACACAGAAGTGTGTTACATTTTGCTTCCACCCACCTCAGCGTAAACCATGGGGCAATGGTTCAGATAACTTCAGCAATTGGCCACCTTGCATATTGAATGACGGAATGCTCTGATCATAAGTGCGCATCACTCTAAAAAGAAGTAGACTTCAGTGCCATCATCAAAACTTTACTTAAGCAGTGAATTTTTTTCTTTATAGTTCTTATCCTTTTTTATTTATTTAAACTGTCTTCATATTAAAGCAATTAAAATCCAAAAGAACCTTTTCCCTTCCCACTAGTATTAGAACTTGTAGGAAGCTGGCTCTCTATATGGTATGCCAAACAGAGGTATACAGTGCAAAGAGTCCAGGTATTCCCTTACTAGTGGACAGGGGCTTGTTCTTTAGGGCGTAGTGTGATTGAGCAGCCTTAGGCTTATTAGAGAGGAGTGATAGACTTCTGCACATTCACACAATAGTCAATAAATGATGCTCACGACTCAATAAGGAGATTCACACCAATTTATAAAAATAACACATATTAGTATATAACTTTAGGCACCAAGATCATCAAAATCAGGTAAGTATTTTTTAAAATAGCAGGTTTGAAGTAAACAGGTTTTTGATACTTTAAATCGTATTTGAAGCACTTTGCAGCAATGTTAACTTAGGAAGAAAACATAAGCTGCATATGGTCAATTAACAACGATTTACGAGACCCTTCCCACGGGTCTTCAGGTGAGTATGGGGCAGGGGCCAAGGCAACACCAACAGGTCACCTTAGGAGGTACTGGGGCATCCGCGGGCAGAGGTCTGTTTTTCAGTGTCGGGTGAGTTTGATACTTTAAATCAGAGTTGAAGCACTTCATGGTATTGTTAATCTCTGGACGAAAAACATGTATTACATTTAGGCACTCAACAGTGACTTACGGGACTAATCGTCTGGACTTAAGGGGAGTTTGGAGCAAGGTCCAAGACAGCACCAAGAGTTTACTTCGGGCAGCACTGGGGTGGTTGGGTGCAGAAGTTCCTTACAGCTTTGGGTGTCCCATTCAAGTCTATGGAGATCGGTCCATCACAAAGAGGCTGCAGGCTCAGACTGGGGGACAAGATGGGCTGATTCAACAGGGGGCTCAACTCTGGCAATGCTCGGGGATGTGGGGATGCCTTTGCTCCTTTCGTCCATGGGCCAGGGGCGACTGGTGCAGAAGTGTCGAGCACTCGCGGTAGAGGGGGTCAGCAAACAGAGGTTGCAGGTGACATCGGGAAGTCCACAGTGGGCAAGTTCAAGGTGGGATTTGTCTCTTGTTGAGCCGGGGACCACGCTGGCACCATTGGCCCACTTCAGCTCAGGCTAGGAAGCACAGGTGTAGTGGTGTTTGGAGGTGTCAGGCTTTTGCGGATCGGAGCATTAACAGTCTTCTTTGGGGTGTCTGCAGGATGCAGGGAAGCAGCTCCACTGTTCCATGGGAGTCCTTGAGTCTTTATTGAAGGCAGGCCTCCCAGGCTCTGGAGGTACAACAGCTACATGACAAGATGTCTTTGGTGCAGTTTCGACGGAGTACAGCAGACATGCCGGAAGGGCTGGTGTCAAGTCAGTTGCCCCTCCCCAGTCTTCTGCTTTTGCGACTCTTCTGTGTTCTTTGTGGGTTGTCAGGATCTTTGGACAACGTTGGCAATGTTGGCCCACTTCAGCTCGGTCTCAGGTGCAGTGATGCTTTCTGGTGTCGAGGTTTCACAGTTTTGGAGCCGTACAGATTAGTCTTTGGTACCTGCATGATGCAGGGGAACACTCCTCTGTTCCTTGGGAGTTCCTGAGTCTTTGGCAGTCCTCCCAGGCTTTGGAGGATCAGCAGCTTGTGGGGCAAAATGACTTGGATGCAACTGTCAAGAATGGGGAACAGGCCGGCAGGGTTGGTGCCAAGTCAATTGCTTCTTCTGCAGTTCTTGATTTTGAGGCTTTTCGTCCCTTCTTCTATTGGTCTGCAGGATCTGATTTCCTGGTGCCAGGGCTCTCGTAATACTGAATTTAGGGGTGTTAGGGGAGTGTAGAGTAGTAGCCAATGGGCTACTTATCCCTGGGGTCAATACACCCCCTGTATGACCACTCCCTGGGGGAAGTCGGCATACACTGAGATCCTAAATTTGCAATCACCAAGAAAGTCACCTCTGAAACTTTGCATCCACTTCAGATGGCCCTGTTCTGGGGTGGTGCTCGTCTGAGGGTTGACACACCCGTCTTGCCTAGCTAATTTTCCTGCCTGTCCAGGTGCCAAAGGACTCTGGACAAAGGGGGTGAATTTCCTCTCCTGTGAAAGAAGCCATATTCGCATACCAAATGCAATGGGCCACTTTGAAACTCACCAGCCTTGGAATGCCAATTTGCAGGTTATCCTGTGGGAGAGGGTACAAGGCACCCCCTGCTAGAGCAGGCTTGGTTTATGGCCCCCAGAGAGCATGTGCCCTCACCCTTGTTGGTCAGAAACTCATCTCTGGTGGCTGCCTGGTTAGAACCAGTCAGTCAGCACATCAGGGGATGGTAAGTTTTCAGGGGGCACCTCTAAGATGCCCTCTGTGTGCATGTGTTACTCAATCAGACAGTGGCATCGGTGCTGGTTTAGTAATGTGAGATGTGTGATACCCAACATCCCTTTTTTTCAGTAAATCCACCATGTAGCTGGGGAACTCGTTTCTAACAGTGTCCAGCACATAACATGCTTGTAAAATGGCTTCCCTTGTCACTTGTGCTGGCAGCAATGGAACTGACCAGCACAGGGGCATACCTGCTCGTGCAGTGATGCTGTTGAATTTAGAATACTGCACCCTGCCTTAGGGCTGTAAAGCCTGCTGTAGGGGTGACTTACCAATACTGCATGCAGTGTCGGTATACATGGCACAGAGGCTATGTGCCATGTCATGTTTTTCCTTTCATCTGTCTTTTGTGGGTTGTCAGGATCTCGGGACAACGTTGGTAATGTTGGTCCACTTCAGCTCGGGCTGAGGTGCAGTGGTGCTTTCTGGTGTCGAGGTTTCACAGTTTTGGAGCCTCACAGATTAGTCTTTGGTACCTGCAAGATGCAGGGGAACACTCCGCTGTTCCTTGGGAGTCCATGAGTCTTTGGCAGTCCTCCCAGGCTTTGGAGGATCAGCAACTTGTGGGGCAAAATGACTTGGATGCAACTGTCAAGAATGGGAACAGGCCAGCAGGGTTGGTGCCAAGTCAATTGCTTCTTCTGCAGTTCTTGATTTCAAGGCTTTTCGTCCCTTCTTCTATTGGTCTGCAGGATCTGATTTCCTGGTGCCAGGGCTCCCCTAAATACTGAATTTAGGGGTGTTAGGGGAGGGTAGAGTAGTAGCCAATGGGCTACTTACCCCTGGGTTCAATACGCCCCCTATATGATCACTCCCTGGGGGAAGTCGGCATACCCTGAGATCCTAAATTTGCAATCACCAAGAAAGTCACCTCTGAAAAGTTGCATCCGCTTCAGCTGGCCCTGTTCAGGGGTGGTGCTCGCCTGAGGGTTGACACACCTGTCTTGCCTAGCTAATGTTCCTGCCTGGCCAGGTGCCAAAGGACTCTGGACAAAGGGGGTAAAGTTCCTCTCCTGTGAGAGAAGCCATATTTGAATACCAAAGGCAGTGGGCCACTTTGAAACTCACCAGCCTTGGAATGCCAATTTGCAGGTCATCCTGTGAGAGAGGGTACAAGGCACCCCCTGCTAGAGCAGGCTTGGTTTATGGCCCCCAGAGAGCATGTGCCCTCACCCTTGTTGGTCAGAAACTCATCTCTGGTGGCTGCCTGGTTAGAACCAGTCAGTCAGCACATCAGGGTCTGGTAAGTTTTCAGGGGGCACCTCTAAGATGCCCTCTGTGTGCATGTGTTACTCAATCAGACAGTGGCATCGGCGCTGGTTTAGTAATGTGAGATGTGTGATACCCAACATCCCTTTTTTTCAGTAAATCCACCATGTAGCTGGGGAACTCGTTTCTAACAGTGTCCATCACATAACATGCTTGTAAAATGGCTTACCTGGTCACTTTTTATTGTCAGCAATGGAACTGACCAGCACAGGGGCATACCTGCTCGTGCAGTGATGCTGTTGCATGTAGTATACTGCACCCTGCCTTAGGGCTGTAAAGCCTGCTGTAGGGGTGACTTACCAATAATGCATGCAGTGTCGGTATACATGGCACACAGGCTATGTGCCATGTCATGTTTTTCCTTTCATCTGCACCAAGACACGCAGCCTGTAGTGGCAGTTTGCATGACCTTGGTGCGAGAGCCATTAGGGTGGTACTATTCGTGGTGACTCCCTTAGGGACCCTCTTTAGTACATTAGGCCATATGTACAAGGGGTACCATTTACTAGGGACTTTCAGAGGGTACCAAAGGTATTGCCAATTGCAGGAAACAATTGTACGGTTTTGGGAAAGAGATCTGGCACTGGGGGCCTGGTTAGCAGGAATCCAGTGCAATTCCATTCAACATCCCATCAAATACCAGGCAAAAAGTGTGGGTAACCATGTCAAAAGGGGTACTTTCCTACAGAACTTAAAAGGGTTTCTATTCCTAAGCTAAGTACAATACGTGTGTGCTAGGATGCGCCCATACAATTTAAAAAAAATTATATGCACTGGTTATTTAACATTTTTATTCCCAGCATTTTGGCACCATGTTTTGAAAGGGATATGTTTTCTTTTTTTTCTTCTTTTTATTTTTGCAGCATATGAGTGGAATTGAAAAATAAAATAAAAGGTAAGCTTTGCACAGGTTCTTCACAACCAGACATATTGGTTTTGTCAATGCTTACAAATGTGATCCAGGGTGTAAATCATTCAAAATGAGAAATTAAAATTAGAATAGCATTGTTTTACGATAAAAATGGAGACTACAGAAAATTAAGTGCAGCAGCCAAAAGACTGTCTTAGGAACATGCTGCCTGTGCTGACGAAATCTGGGATTTAAGAATACCAAAGCTGCCTAATTTTGATTGCATCTCATGTTATGTTTTTCTACCACTCTACACTACCTGCCTCTTTATTTTACTAATGCAGATTCTTTTTGAACTTCTGCCTTTGTCAATTGGTTTCTCTTCCTCCTTGTTTCTCCTCTTTCTTCCCTTTTGCTTTTCTTCTGGGTCTAAATCTGATGAAGAAAAATAAGTCACCAAAAATTAGTGCCTGTGCCCCTTATGATTCTAGAAAGGCTGCCTCATCTAAATTGGCCAGCGGTTTCCTCAATCTTAAGCCTTCGGGGGGCGGGGAGTACGAGTCATACTGGGACCAGGTGGCTGTCCCTGTAGACGGGAAGTTATATTTCAAACTTAGAGTGGGCACTCTCCCGCTGAGAGTTTTCAACTCAGGGGTGCGGGGGGGGCACTTGATGTTTGCCCAACCTATACTTCCACAGAAGAGAGTGTTGCGCATGTTTTCTTCACTTGCCCAGGCTATGCCCAACCTTGCAGAACTTGGCTTGCTCCTACTTGTAGGCGCTTAGACGAGCATAGTCACTGTACTGCCTTTGAATTCTGAGGCCAGACTGCAGTGTACCTTTAGCTATCCCAGTAGCTAAATTCCTGGAGGCTATGTGGCTACTCAGAAGGAAGGCTCCTCCCCCCTCTTAACATTGTGTTGCCTACATTGTTTACCATTGTTTTATTTGCGTGTCTGTAATATTTAATGGCCCTTTCTGAAGTATCGTTTATTCTGTATATGCAAGTTGGCATCATAATTTTATTGTACCAATTCTGAAATCCATCATCATGAATTATGACTTTGTCAGTCTGGATGTACTGTTTTAATTATTTATTTATAATGTAGTGTTTTATTCGTACGTGTACTTTTATGGCCCTGGAGTCTGAAATAAAGTTATTTGAACTGAACTGAGTGCCAGTGCCCACCATTTCCAAACAATGGCACTCATTGAGAATTGACTCCTTTTAGACACAACAATACCTTTTATGGGTGTGAAGTGGTCTAACATGATTTGACTGTGCTTGGCTGCTCCTGAGTACACTTGGTTGTGACAGGGATGAAGCTTGTATGTTTGTCTGAATAGAGAGCTGCATGAGAGCTCTGCAAATCCATACTGTTGTGATGCATTCCATGTATAAACATTTGCTGGCAGGAAGGTCCATTGCCTATTCATCAACACAGTTTGTGTGGACCCTGGCAGGTCCATGTTCAACCTTATGGACAGTATGCAGTTGTAATTCAGATTTTAGGAGAAGGAGCAGACTGACCATTCACTCAATCTAGCAGCTGACATATGTGATGGGCTGTATTAAACGGTATCGGCTGCTTTCCTACGACTTTAAGGCTTCTTAAACTGACTGTGTTGTGTTCACATAACTCCTTATTAGCATCACTAAAGGTAAAACATATTTTTAAATCAGTATTCAACAGGGAACATAATGTACTGCACTTCTGCACAGGTCATGTTCACAGTGTTAACCTGGCTGATAAAGGGACATCTAACACAGGCCACACCTTTTGTCCAGGTCCCAAATCCAGCCATTGCTGGTAAAGGCTTCCCAGTCTGCCTATCCTGAGGAGTAGTGTGTCAAGTCAGAAAGAAATGCTAATTTTGATTGAATTCATAGTTGTCCAAGCATTGTACAGGCAGAGGGTCTGATTCACAATGGTAAACTTTCACTTTTGTGTAAGTTTATGATTGCTTGCTATTCGCAAAGATATTTTACTATTAATATCTTTATGATCTCTGCGCATAAAAAGATAGGACAGCCCTAAAGTGGTACTAATTAGGGGTAACCTTTACTAAGACAGTGTTAACATGGGTAAAAATGACCAAACAATGAAGTAACACTGTAACAAAATTGCTGCAATAAGCCACGTAATTTATCTTTTCTTAGAGTATAATTTAGTCAACTCTGGCACATAATTCAGTCCTCTGCTGCCACATAATTCCAGTGGTCCTGCTCTTAGGTGGGCAAAGCCATCCGACCATCATGCTGCCATTATTGGTTTTGCTCAGTCGTTGTTGCCTCTTGAATATTTGTTCCATTGCTGGAAAAATCATGGGCCATGCATGAAATGATTTGGCACAAGGGGTACCATTTCTATGTGGTGATGCCCTTTAAACCTATAACTTCCTTAAAAATTCATATTAGCTTTTATTTGATACAGAGGATGCACACTATCCCCTCTATGAACCAGAGAAAGGCTAGAATTGCTACTATCAATGTATCCCATTAGATAGCTGCCCAGTGCTAGGTACTGATAGATCAGTAATTTTAGACAGGTTCTTAGGATGAGCCTATTTTATGTAACACAATTTTTATGATGTTGATTGATTTCTGTCAATATAACTTTATTAGTATAGCCCACGGTGCCACTTCACGTTGTGCAAAGAGCATGATTCTCTACTCCAGTGAACCTATTAACTGTGCTGTCTTTGGGATGTGTGCCAGAGTTTTCTCCCTATTCTTACTGCATAATCTCTATGCCAGACTGTGATTTGCCTCAATATTTAGAATATTTCTGGAGGGTGGCCTTATGGTGTCCTCTAGCTTATTATGGATTATTGAATTGCCTCACTAACCAATTACCTTTTGCCTTCTGTAATGATTCTTAATTTTAAATAAACCTCCATGGTTTGAACTTGAAATCTTAACCTGTGTAGGTTTTCTTAATATGGCTAGTGCACCGTCCTTTGGGACTCACATGGCCTGATCCTTCTAATAGACATTTTGGTAATAGAGATAAGCAGCAACAGATTTTTGGTAGCAAAGGATTGTTAAAGGCGAATGATTAAACAAATGAGTGCAAATTTGTTGTAAAATTTAATTAAAATTTGCACTTCCAAAAATTGTCAATGTTAGGGAATCCTGAAATCTCATGGAATATGCTGAATATCTGACCTGTTGAAGTTGTTGATAGTTACATTACATGAGTATAAATAGGGTTTTGTGAAGCGAGTTGCCTTGTGTGAGTTATGTTTGCTATCTACATAACAATCTGGGTTGTGATAATTTACTTGGGTTGTCTTGTAACATGTGGTGTGGAGTGAATTAATTGTTTTGCTGTGTGGTGCAAATAGTATTGTGATGTTAAGTTAATGGTGTGCATGAGTACAACAAGTGTTGTCGAAATCTGTGCTGCATTGTAATGTTTTGCGCGAATTGCTGAAGCTGGTTGAATTGTGATCTTGATGGAATATTGTGATTTTAATGAGATTTCTGGATTGATGTATAAGGTTAGTGGAGTAATGGAAGTTCAAGATCTGAAGATAAAATATTAAGGTTGTGAGCTGAAAAGGCATGTGGTGTTACGTCAGGTTATAGATTAAATTGCTTTGAAGTCTTTAATCGTCTAGCTGTATATGGACTAGTCAAGGCAGTATTCATTTCTTTGTGCACAGGAGAGAGACACACTGACTCTAAGATGGATTGCAGCTAGCGGAGGACCTATTTTAGGTTGATTTAAAACACTTGAAGTACTAAGGGGCAGATTACGATGTCTGGTAGTTTGACCGCAGCCCACTATCGCAGCGGTCATAAAACCGCCCGACCTGCAGACTTAAAAAGCATGGTTGATGCTGCTTTATAACCCTCGAAATGTATACATCTGTGCTTTTTCTGTTAATATAATGTTAATATAATTATGTTGAAACAAAAAATTGGGACTACATGTTTTGTGTAATTAATTTTCTTTCTAAATTGTATCCCCTCATTGACTCCCTTTGAGACATTGTTGTATGATAATGTTTGAAATGCAGCCGCAGCATAGACCTGCACAGTTTGAAGCCTTGAAAGAGTGGGATTATGTGGTGAATGAGAGAGCACATAAGAAAATGCTAAAAGGACAAATTGGTAAGGCTGTCAACCATTGGATGGATGTGAGACTGCATAAGTGGTTTCCTGATGATTACTGAAAAGACAGACAAAAAGAAAACAAAAGATGGCAAAAAGGAGGACATGATAGAAACAGAAGAGAATGAAAGTGAGTCAGAGGGAGAGGATTTGTTGATGGCTAGATTGTTGACTGAAGCAAGACCGCCTCTATATATTGAGGCTCATGTGCAAGTGCAGATAGAGGAAATAGGGACAGGAGAGCCGAGTGTCAGGAGTGATGAGACAGTGTCCAGTTCATCTTCACAATGTGAGACGAGAGCAGTGAAAATGAATACTTTTGATCTGCAGGAGATTCAAATTTAATGTCGGAAACTGGAGCAGAGACATAATTGCAAGATATAGTAAAAATTATTTGGCATGTTTGGGTGCAGAAGCAGGGAAACATGCTCCTCAACTATTTGAAAAATGTGAAGAACTAGCCAAAAGTCATCAGGTGAATTTGTCATTAAAGATAATTTGAGAATCTCATCTAATAGGGTGGATGATGAATGAATTTTTGAATCGGAATCCTAAAACATTACAGAATGCTCTCATAGAATTAACAAAGACAATTATTAAATTGGAAAATGCAACAAGTGGTCAATAACCAGAACTACCCATATGCCTGAGGTGTTGAAAAAGAGTTAAAAGAGTAATAATGTGAGGGATTCTAAATGTGATGTGACTTTTGTGTAGGCGTTTCCCTGGGAGAAGGGCATGGAGGAGCATATGTGCATTTGGCATGGACAAGAAGTGATCTCTATACATTCACAACAAATTTTCCCAAGCTTAGAGAGGATTCAGAGAAGTGGTATACAGAGGGAAGTGCCTCAAAATAAACCTGCTCCAATTTTTATGCAGGAGGATAAAGAGGCGATTGAGCATTTGAAAACAAAGATTCCCCAGAAACAAATAAATTGGTCAAAGATCATGAAGGTGAAGCAAGATGCTGGTTTATTGTGCATGCATAATATGAAGGTTTGATACAGATTTACAGACAGTATAGGAAAGTTTGAGACCCCACAAAAGAGGACATTTCTGGATTTGTTTAGGCTTTTGTGTTGGGATTGGATTCAGAAATTACTTCACATATTCAGCAAAGTGTGATATGTTGGTATGCCAAATCTTTGAATGAGATCATGGAATATGTGAACAGAACTACTGTAGTGATTGTTGTGATGCTAAGAATAAAACAAAGAAAGAGAAATTGATGGTGGCTCAATCAAAGTTTTTCTGAAAAGTTGGTTGTGCTCAAGGTGGTTTCTAGACATGGGGTTTGGTTCTAATTTTGAATTTGATGCTGGTGTCAATGCACAAGCGAATGGTGCCCAGTTTATGTAAGGTGGTAATGGTGGTCTTCATGGCAGAGGCAGACATTTTGTTAATAACATGCCTAATCACAATGTTAATAATGCACAGATAAGAAATGGCTTGTGCCACATCTGTGGGAAGACTGGCCAGTGGAAATGAGATTGGAGGTTTAATCCAAAAAGATTTCAGAATAAACAACAAGAGGATCAAAATATGAATCAGATGCCACAGAATTGGATGGTACACCCAACTGCCCCAGCACTACTGCCTTGTGTGCAGAACATGCAGAATCCAAGGCAGTTCAATAGAAATATGCCTTTGGTTCCATTTCTACAGAATAACATGCAAGACTTTCAACAGAGTTACAGATTTCAGCAAAATCATGATTAGTGATGATTTTCCACAATTTGCAGGTACATTCGTAGTTCCTGAAGGGGAAAGATGATAGTATGCTTGTTCAGTCCAAGAGGTAGACCAGAAAGGCCTTTTATGGAAGGGGAAGTGAATGACCATCCAGTAGCATTTTTTAATGATATAGGTGTTCCCCACTTCACAGTTAGACTGGTAGAGGTTCCCAACCTACCCTTCTGGGGAAAAGAAGTCCAAGTTCAGGTATTACTAATAAAGAAACAACTAGTAAGATTTCAGCAAATGTCCTGGCAAAAATTGTCCAAATCACGAATGATCATAAATTTATAATCAGTTAAATAAATCCAGTTAATTTGTTAGGATGGGATTTGCTCTGCAAACTCAATTGTATAATTTACTGTACACAAGATGGTATTGCGATTCAGACAAAGGATGAGGACTTTGACTTTAAAATAAAATCACACAAGTTAAAATGTTTCCAGTCTTTACAGACAAAGAAGTAGCTTCAGATTTTAGACTTTCTATGGCCAAGTAGGTTTGGAATTTCAGGAAAAGAAATTGGAATTAATAAATCTGCAGACCCAGTACAGATTACTGTCAAACCAAATGCAGTGTCTTCCTTTACTCCTCAGTATAAGCTTACTTGTGAAGCCGAGCAAGGGATTCAACCAGTTATTGATAAAATGATTGAGCAGGACAATCTAAAAGAAGTGTTAGGGAGGTTGTGCAACTCTCTGATCATGGGAATGAAGAAGCCTAGTGGAAAATGTAGGATAGTACATGACCTGTGCAAAACTAATGAAATAGCTATAAATTTGTGCAGAGGCCCATCAGTTTACAGTCATTCATTTCTGTCAAGAATCTTTTATTTTTTTTAGAGATTTGGTTTGATGTAGGTTGCCATAAGGCTAAATGGAAGGCCCTTCAGTCTTCTAAATCCTGAAGAAGGATCTGGAAACTTTAGATATACTCAGTGTAAGTGCAGTACATAGATGATCTGCTAGCTGCAGCTAAAATGAAAAAGGAATGTAGACTTGAAACAATTGCATTTTTAAACCACTTAGCTAAAAATGGGCATAAAGTGTCCCCTCCTAAATTACAGTACTGTCCGGAAAAAGTGATTTATTTGGGGCACCAGATTGAAAAGGGAATGAGGAAGATATCTAAAGAACGTATTTCTGTGAGTCTGACAATGAATCCAGGAATAACACAGAGGGAATTGAGGATGTTTCTTGGGATTGTTGGCTACTGTCGTCAGTGGATTCTACACTTTTCCTTCATTGCAAAGCGTTTACAGAGGCTGTGATGTGAGAGGTCCAGTGCCTTTGGACAATGACTGTTTGGAAGCCTTCTTGGAGCTGAAACACAGCTTTTGTAGCACTCCTGTTCTAGGAATGATAAATTACAAGAACAATTTTTATTTATTCTGTCAGGAAAGAGAAGGGTGCGCACTGTCAGTTCTCACAAAAAATAATGGCAGGGCAAAGTGGCCCAGTGCATAATATTGTTCTACATTTGATGCATAGCCGCCATATTGCTGGGTATCTTAAAACATATTGCAGCTGTTTAGTGGCAATTGGGTAGAGTAAAAGAATTATGATGCAACACACACTTGTTGTATTGTTTCCACATTCAGTTGAGACATCGCGGACTCATATTTGGGCTCAGCATCATACAAAAAGTCACTTGATTAAATATGAGCCAATGATACTGGCTAAATGCTTTGAATCCTGCAACACTTATGCCCTTGTCTGTGGAAGAAACTGACAACAAGAATGATGAAAGTGATCATGATTGCATAGATGTAACAAACTTATGCACCAAACCAAGACCAGATGTTCAATATGAACCCCTCAAATTGCCTGATTTTATTTTATTTGTTGATGCTTCTTGTCTGAGAGACCAATATGGAGTTCTTCGAGCAGCACATGCATTTTGCACAGTAGCATATATTATGGAAGCATCATACATGCGTAATGTATCTTCAGCAGAAGTAGCTGAATAAATTGCAATCACAAGATCATCCTGCATAGCCAATGAATTGAGAATTACAATCTATACAGATGATCAATATGTTTTCGGTGTGGTCCATTATTTTGGCCAGTTGTGGTCACAAAGGGATTTCTTGACATGTCCTGGCACCACATTAGAAATGGGTAACAATTGTTTGATCTACTGAAGTCTTTGATGCTCCTTAGGAAAATTGCAGTTGTAAAATGTGCTGTACACAACAAAGAGATGACATGGATTGTACAGGAAACACAAATGTCGATGGAGTTGCAAAGTACGGTGCTCTTGCATCTGGTACATTAGGAATCAATGAAACATCAGAATGTGAATTAGGTAGTGTCAACAATTATATTTCAATGTTGACTCAGCCACTTGAGGAGCAGCGGGAACTGCAAAACAAGGTGCCTACAGATGAAAAGAAAAATGAGCAAAGGCAGGTTGCTCAAAAGATGCAAATGAGATCTGGACATCTATGGTTAAAAGATTTGTTTTTACTGATTCAATTCTATTCCACACGGAAAAGCATCTTCATGGACCTACACATGCTGGACGTGATGCAATCATCAGAACATTAAATAAAAATGGCTCAAACCTCATTTTAGAGTCATTTCAAAATCAAACATTTTATTCTAAAGGTGTACAACATACCAACAGTTAAATGTCAGCAAGGAAACAACGGTGACTATGAATCACACAAGTGAACCAAAAGGACTTTTACAAGATTACTGATACATCTCATTGAAATCCCACCATCTAATAATTTGGGTTATATCTTGGTGGTTGTGCTTCTTTTAAGTAGGTGGGTAAAGGTCTACCCAACCAGGATGTGTGATGCATTTACTGTAGTCAAGCTCTGATTGAGGGAGTTAAGCTCTAGATTCGGTTTACCAACTTCTTCAGAATCAGATGGGGTCCTCATTTTAAGAATAAGATTATGAGGGTTATTTGCATGGCACTAAAGGTGGAACAGAAATGTCATTGTGGAGATTATTCTGAAGCATCAGGAGTTGTAGAAAGAGCTAATAGTACCCTGAAAGCAAAACTATTCATTGCATTGGAAACATCAAAATGGCCAGATGTCCTTCTCTTGTTGCTCTAAACTATGAGTAGCATGCCCAAAAAGGCAACTGGCTTGCCTTTTCATGAGGCCCTTATGTTCATACTACGAGAAATCCTGGTAATCCTTTAGCTGCAATTGTGGACATAAATGATGATCTAATTATGGACTACTGGAAGAGTTTGGCTGATCTGGTATGCTCTTTCTCTCACCAGAGTAAGTTTGTCAACACCGCCAGTGAGTAAAGAGCATTGCCACAACCTAGAGCCTGAAGACTACGTTGTGGTGAAGAAGCATGTTTGCACGTTGTCAGACCTGGCACCATTGGCGTGGGTCTCCCCTACATTTTTAGGTCTCGGCCTGCACCAGCGCTTGCGCTGGTCTGGCCGAGAGTTTTAGTAAGCGGGTTTTGGAAGTGCAAACACTGGCTTTCGGCTGGCGACCAGCTTGAGTTCACGATGGCGTGCACGCGCAGCTGGCATCTGGGTTTCCTATCTCTTTTTCATTTCCTCGTCATGGCTCATTAACTCTCTGGACTCTGATGTTTCAATCGCAGCAGCAGCTCACATTACCAACTCAGGGCCCTGGACTACAGTCACAGGAAAAACAACAGCGATTAGCATTGAAATGCAAGCTTTTTTTTGTCTAGTTAGAAATATTGCTTCGGTGGGTTGATTTCACCTTATATCGCTATTTGTTTTATATTGGGAGTCACAGCCTAATTACCAGTATTTTTGTCTCTCACTTTTTAAAAAAATATTTATTCGCGCAAAGCACAAAGCTATATTTAAGGTTACTTTTTCCGCGTCACTTCTTCACTCTATTTAAGCTCCACACCCCCACTCTTATTGTCTCTCTCCTTCTCTCTCTCTCCCCTCTCTAATTCTCTCTCTACTTAATTAACTCTCCCCTCTCTATCTTTTTTAGCCTTTCATTCTCTCTCACCCCTTTATCTGTTTCTCTTTCAAACTCCTTCATTCATCTCTCTCCCCTTCTTTCTCTCTTTCTATCCCGCTCCACTCTTTATTCTATGTACACCCTTTCTCTCTCTTTCTCTCTCACCACCCTCTCTAATTGGGCATTATATCTTCACTCTATCTCTCACTCGGCAACACCACAGCATCAATCAGAGCCAGCACAGCATCAATCAGAGCCAGCACAGCATCACTCAGCACCAACACAACATCTCTCAACGCCATCACAGCATCACTCAACGCAACCACAGCATCACTCAGCGCCACCACGGCATCACTCAGCGCCACCACAGCATCACTCAGCGCCACCACAGCATCAGTCAGCGCCACCACAGCATCAGTCAGCGCCACCACAGCATCGCTCAGCGCCACCACAGCATCGCTCAGCGCCACCACAGCATCGCTCAGCGCCACCACAGCATCGCTCAGCACCGCCACAGCATCGCTCAGCACCACCACTGCATCGCTCAGCACCGCCACAGTATCGCTCAGCGCCGCCACAGCATCACTCAGCGCCGCCACAGCATCACTCAGTGCCGCCACAGCATCACTCAGCGCCGCGACAGCATCACTCAGCGCCGCCACAGCATCACTCAGCGCCGCCACAGCATCACTCAGCGCCAAGACAATATCACTCAGCACCACCACAGCATCACTCAGCACCAAGACAATATCACTCAGCACCACCACAGCATCACTCAGCACCACAGCAGTATCACTCAGCAACACCTGAGTATCATTCAGCATCACCTCAGCATCGTCTCCGCAACAGTCACCACCACCACCACTACCACCTCAGCATCACTCAGCACCACCTCAGCCTGCTCTCGGAATCTGGCATCTGTTGATTCTCCCCTAGCGTCTGGCCGCTGCTAGTGTTATAATACAGGTACTAGTTCCCAACCTTCACCCTCCGATTGTTTATGCCCCCTCAAAAAAAAAGCTTTAACAAACAACCATTGCAATAGGCAGAAACAAGTTGCCAGCATTGCAAGAACAAAAGAAAACTGAGGAAATTTTTTATTGTAAATACTTTTTTTAATATGGTCGTTCAGTTTTACATAATGCCTTCTTGGTCATATATAAAGTAACAAAAATGCTTCTGACACTTTTTTATTATAACTTTTCAGCATGCCGCATAGCAGCCACACTTCTCTACAGCACAGCTTGAAGACATTCGCAAAGTCAATAGCTCTGGCTAAACACTTATAAGGCCCCAAAGGCGAGACCTATTGGCTATGCCAATGCTTGTTTGCTTTTGCCTCCTGTATTTTTGCTGTGTGTTGGACTCTGTTTTTGCTGGTCTAGATGCTTTGGGCACTTTGCCACTGCTGTTCAGTGCCAAAGTGCAAGTGCTCCCTTTGTAAATTGTTGTTATGGATTAGTGATCCCATGATTCACATATTTGATTTACATGTCAGACCCTAGTACAGTGCACTGTGTGTGCCCAGGGCCTGTAAATCAAATGCTGCTAGTGGGCTGCAGCACGGATTGTGCCACCCACAGAAGCAGCCTGTAAAATATAGCTCTGGCCTGCCATTGCAGAGCCTGTGTGCAGTCTAGTACTGCCATGTCGACTTGGCAAGTGTACCCACTTGCCAGTCCATAAACCTTCCCTTTTCTACATATTAGTCACTCCTAAGGTAGGCCCAAGGTACCCCTGTTTGCAGGGTACAGTGTATGTGAAAGGTAGGACGTGCCCTAGTGTGTGTGGCATGTCCTAAAAGTGAATTCCTGCCAATTTCGTTTTTCACTATTGCAAGGCTACCTGTTCCCATAGGACAGAATGGGGAGTTTTTTTATAACATCTTATAAACATAACTGGCCCTGGGAACAAGGTAGGAAAATAAAGTTTAGTATGCCTGATCTCAGAATGGTAAAATGCATCTTTTAGTGAGGGTGATTTTTACATTCTGTGTTTGAATATATCACTTTTAGAAAGTAGGTATTTTCTTGCCTAACCATCCAGTGGGCCTCTGCTAGGTTTGTGTATTGCATGTCTGGCTTTTGGGTGACATGGGCTGGAGAGGGACAGTGGCTCCAGAGAGCCTGATGAGTCAGGGCTGGGCTGAATGGACCTGGGCTGCATTTAGAGTAGGGGGAGGAGATTTCCTTTCACCTGAATAGACCTGGTCTACCTTCAACAATGCTGTCTCCACCTCCTGCCAGGAAGCTGCACCAGTGAGGACAGGACTGGTTTTGGCTGGGTACAGACACTCTCTGCCTTCAGACAACAAAGGGTTTTAGTGTATAAAAAGAGGGGGCCCAGACCCGAGACTTTTAGATCACTTCTGGGAATCAAGAGGAACCTTTGCCAAGTAGAAGAGCCGGAGAAGCTGAGGAGGAATACTGCCCCTGTGCTGTTTGCTGTCTGGGGTTGGCCTGCAGTGGCTACTTGCTGCCAAGGAAAGGAGAAAAGGACTTTGCTGTTTGCTTTGTCACCTGCTTGAAGAAAAGATCTCCAAGGGCTTGAAACTGAGCTTGCCTCCTGTTCTGAAGTCTCAGAGACACAAAGACTTCATTCCTTCTGTCTTTCTGCATCTGGAACTGCTGTTTCAGCTGCCGCAGAAGGAAATTGCAACACCGACGCCAGCGAGAAACACCGTAACTTGCACCAAAGCCGTGGGCACCGCTCGTGAAGAGCACGACGTACCGCCCCGAATTGCACTGTAGGCCTGACGCCTGCTAACGCCATGCTGCATCGACTCCGAAGTCGTCATTGACGCCGCTGCCTGCATCGGAGCCGAGGACACCGCTCGTGACGTCAATGACGCAACGTCCCGACACGCACCGCAGCCCCGACTTCACCGACGCCGGTGCTTCATCAACACAGAGCCGATTCTCGACGTGGGTGACTCCTGAATCCATCGGCATCTCACCATCGTAAGGAACCGCCGCCTCCCAGCCATCGTGATGTCACCTCCCCGACACAGTAAGGAACCGACGTCTCACCTCTCCTGCACCGCAGTAATGAACCAAGGCTTCACCTCCCCTGGGGTCGTAAGGAACCGACGCCGCTCAGCGCCAATGAAGCATCACCTCCCCGACGCAGTGCACCGTCTTTGCTTTCATCCATTCCAAGGTACTGTTCTTTGTGGGTCTGCTTGACTCCGTGCCCGACGCCGCACACCTCGCGGTCGGTACCGTACTATGGGATTTTTATCTGTCAGGACTTCGTAGTACCTCTAGGTGGAGTTATTTCTTTGTAGAAACTTTAACTGACTGAATAAACTATTTTTGAGGATATCTTGATAACTGTATTGTGGATTTTTGTCATTTGGTCTTGTTTTGGTTTAGATAAAGATTACCTATTTTTCTAAACTGGTGTGGTGTCCATTTGTAGTGTTTTCACTGTATTACTGTATGTGTTCACAAATCCTTTACGCACTGCCTCTGAGATAAGCCTGTCTGCTCGTGCCAAGCTACCAAGGGGGGAGCAGGGGTTATTTTAGAAGTGTATCCCCTTACCCTGACTAGAAGCAAGGGCCCAATTTTGGAGAAAGGTACCTACCTCTGCCAACTAGAGACCCCCATTTCTAACACACGTCTTGTCTGGAACCTCAATGGAGGTGTCCCAATCAGGTGACGCTTTTGACAAAAACTGTTGTTAAGAGTGGGATGGTTGAATACAGTGAATGCAATCATCTGACAAGAAGGGAGTGAACACTGCAGATGAAGAAGTGGTGATACAAACCACTAACTCACAGAGTCAAGCGCATGTTCACTATGTGGATTCGGAGGGGGGAGAACAGAGAGAACAACAACAACAACAAAAAAGAGAAAATCAAACCTCAAAATGTCAAACTCTGAAAGCCCCAAGAGCAATTCAAGGTGCTCCAGTTGCACGTTGTACAAATTATTAGAGAAACGAAAGACAAAAATGATGTCCCAGTTGCAAGTTGTGGATATTATGAGACAGATGAGAATTCCGATGCACTTAAGATCAACAAGAATAAGATTGGCAAACAATGAGTACACTGCATCTGAATGGAATTTTTTGACAAAGAATGAACGAGAAAAAAAATATACATAGACCTGATAGACTATTGATTTCTGTTGGAGGAACCTCCATGATTAGTCATGAAGTAAGAATGATGATGATCTACACTGAATAATTCCCTGATGGAAAAATGAAACAACATTTTTGAACCTTCAGAAGAAGATTTTAGTTTTTGACATTTTGGTTTTTGTTGGAGTGTCTGCATATCTCTCTTGTACATTAGTTATGCTGTTGACAATGCAATTTTGAAAAACCTATTTTTGAAATGTTTGCACCCTCTTAGATATTTTGGCTCAGACTTACTAAGATTTTGCATGGAGGTTGGGTCACTTTTTTGTGGCGCAGCCCCAGCACAAAATCCATTTTGGCATATACTAAGCTACACAAAGTTGATTTGCTTCGATGGTTAATATAAAGTAACGCAAAGTAGTACACAGAGCTGCCTTGTGTTACTTTTCATCGGATAGGCATTAATTAAGTGAATTCACCCATACATTTTAACACAAACCCTGAGTTGCAAACACTTGTAAACCTGGGTTTGCGCTAAAATGGTGTTCCTACTCGAGAGAGGTGCATCAATGAAAAGGTATTTCTTCCTACACAAAAACATGGCGCAAGGGTGCCTGTGTTAGTGCTAGGCAGCCACAGTGTCACAACGCAGAGAGGGAGCTGAACAGTGCCATATCTTGGTAAATTTGGTGCTATTCAGCTCTCTCTCATCCATGCAACTCAGAGCAGCAACTTGTCTTGTGTAAACTATTAATAAATATGCACCTTAGTTTTTAATTTTGTGAGTTTTTGTTTAGAATGACAATAGCTATAGGTAAATTGTGCTTGGCTCTGAAAGTAATTTTTATTATTTTCATTTGATTAGTTTCGATTTTTGTTTTAATGAGTTTATAACCTCCTATTGGGTATGCTACTGACAATAAAGGTGATTCACATTATAGTAATGTCATAAAGGATGGTATGTTACATAATAGAGCTGTTGATATGGCAGATTTTAGCGAAAATACTTATGTTAGTTTACTTAGTTTGCTTCCAGAGTACAAAGAAGTGATGAACATTAGTGATTGTTATTTATGTACATACCTGCCTGCTTCTGTTACAGAAGGAATAACCTATTTGCAACTTCCATCATCTTATGCACTGTTAAGCAGTATACATTTCTAAATTTTATTGGAACTGGATTTATTGATGGATTTTGAAACAGAATATGAATATTTAATTTGAAGTGTTGCCTAACACTAAGGGGCATATTCTCAAGGACTTATCGCCGAGTTAGCGGCACTTTATCGCAGCCAAAGTGGCGATAGATTTATCGCACTATTCACAAGCTGGTGCTAACAGCCGATATCGCCAGTTTTCCCGCAATAGCAGCCGCAAAAAACATCGCCACGGATGACACCGGCAACCAACGCTAATGAGATGCAGAGTAGGCGTTCCCGTGCAAAAAGCCGCGAAAACACCACTTCACAACATTCTCAACGACCAGCCAGATCGGCGATAAGATCACAAAACATGCGATAAGGCGCGTTAGCAGCAGGGAATTAACACCTGCTCTTTCCTGGTATTAAGTCGGACGATAACCTGCACCAGAAATGGGAGCCCAGCTCACAGCCACACCAGAAGAACAACAGATGCCATGGAGCTACTGATCATGCAGCCGGACACCCAAGAGGGCCGCAACACCCACCGCCACCCCCCCCAGGACACCCCCCCCCCCCAGGGCCCTACCCCGGACAAAGATATTTTACATCAACTTTACGAAATCATGAACAAAACAATTCGCCTGATGTCGCACAAGTACAACAATTAACATTCATGTGTGGTAAGAAAAAGGAGAATCATTCATTCTTCTTTGAATTTCCAAACAAATTATTTTATTCAAATTTAACTCAAAACAATTATTCGGAAGAGTCATGGCGGGTCTTCTCTGGACAATCTGTAAGACACAGCCTGCAAGACAAAATTCAAGATAAGAAGGTGTGTCATGCGCACATCAAAGGACAGAGCGAGAGAGAAAGAGAGAGAGAAAGAAAGGGAGAGAGAGATAGAGTGAAAGAGAGGGGGAGAGAGAAAGAGAGAGAAAGGGGGAGAGAGGGAGAGAGAGAGAAACAGAGGAAGAGAGAGAGACAGTGAAAGGAAGAGAGGGAGAAGGAGAGAGAGAGAGTAACAGAGGAAGAGAGAGAGACAGTGAAAGGAAGAGAGGGAGAGGGAGAGGGAGAGAGAGAGCCGACACTGCGGACCCAGGCCTCACTGCTCATCTGCTGCCACCGGTGTGTCTCCAACCACGTGCCGGTATACACTGCAGTCCACCAGGTCCCTTATCTGAAACAGAGTCCAGATTTATGAATGGCAGAGTTCATATCATTGCACACGCCATCATCGCTTGGCCACCCCTGCGCACACAGGCTGCTGCACCCCAGCCCCTCCCGCCGCCCAGCGGTGTTTGCCCGCCCCTGCGCACCCAGGCCTCACTGCTCACCTTCCGCCACCAGCGTGTCTCCAAGAGGGCCCACCACGTGCCGGTGCAAGCTCCAAGCCCGGGGTCCGCGACCTTGGCAGCCTCCACATCATGCAGCCCCACGGGCCACCAGGTCACACATGTGATTCTGGGTCTTGATTTCGCAATGGCAGAGATCATATCAGTGCACACGGCATCATCGCAGGCTGCACACCCACTCAGCTCTATAGGTGCCACTAACTCTGTGAACTGCGAGGCAATGCCACGTGGCGGTAGGCCCGCGCTGGCCGCTGGCTCAGGCCTACACTGCGGTCCAGCAGGTCTCACACAAATCCTTACCAGGGCGGCGCATCATCGCAGACTGCACACCCGCTCAGCACCTAAGGTGCCCCTACCTCAGTGCCCCGAAAGTCACCGACCCATGGCGGTAGGCCCGTGCCAGCCGCAGTGTTTCCGGTGCCACCAACTCTGTGCAACGTAAGTCATGGACCCTTTCTGTTTGAGTCTCGTGATATGCCAGGCGGATGCAGCCATGTCACCTCCGGCAGTGGGGAAGAACTGGGACACGTAGCGTCGTCGTCCCCCCCTTTATACGTAAGCAGAGTGGGCTGGGTCGGCGTACGCCAGGCCAGCGTAGGGGTGTGAATAATGATCTCTGGGCGTGGTTAATTTCTGGGCTGGACAGGAAACTAACTGATGCGTGTGTCTCTGTTGCAGTGTCTGCGCCACATGGCCCACAATCGACAATGTTGCAATGTTGCATGCACCCGGAGGGCGGCCGCGCACGAAGGGATTGTACAAGGAGCGCAAGGCCGCTCGGGCTCTTGGCTCATGCATGCCAACTGTTGTGTGTGTATCGCTATTGGTGCACCATAAGCCTAAGGCCTAGCCTCAATTGCAGTGCGAAAGCCACATCACATTTCCAGAATGCAAGCAGTAGTCAGACTAACATTAGGGATGAAAGCTCCTTTGTCTCAATACATAAGGCGGAAGGACATCTACACCTCCGAACTTGGTCTTGCATGCGGCAGGCACCCCCTGAGAGAGATACCATAGCAGATGATGACAACTCCCACATTACGCACAGCGCTAATGAAAGACCAACGTATCCACACCCCACACACAGAAGATCTTGCTCGAGGTACTCTTGCATGGAATGCCCTTGACACTTACGTACACAACAACCCATAGGTCCAAACGTTGCACACACATACGACTCATTGCTCCGAGCTGTGGCATATCATCCACATAACTGCCGCAGGTCAGAAGAGTGCCGGTTCTACAAGAGCCACCAACGCAATGGCAGAACATCCCGGGCGAATGCACAACGCCTGTCACGTGGAACTGTACCATGGCCGAATGCTGCCTGTTAGTGTCTGATGCATTGGTCTGCATGTTGTGGCCCTTGTCTTGCCTGTACTGACACGCACATGGCAATAAAATCTACGCAACTTCACTAGTGTTCAACTGTGATGAGTGTTGATTAGAATGACAAATCGTGTGCCTCAATGAGCATTGTCCGTACACAGGGAGAGACTGACTGACGCATTTCACTTAGGGGTGAGTCCCTATTGCCAGCTCCACCTCTGTGAGCCAGACATAGTGGTTGGGATAGTTGCAGATAGACCTGTGCTCTTACGTGTCTTCAGCAATGTGAGTATGGTGTCCATATACTTGCCATGTGGATCAATGTGATCCATCACTACAGGCTGTGTCCACCCAGTTGACTGTGAGTAGGTATGCGAGGAGATGTTCTGTTGTCAAATGTGATGGGGGACACTACTTCAGGCCTGCCAACGACTTTGACATTTCATACCCAGTCCTATTTCTAACATTGCGTGTGGCAAATTTTAGGAATTGGCGATTGTTGTTTCAGAGCAATGAGGCCACAGCTAGTGCACACATTCCCAGTCATCTCACTTCCTATGTGTGTCAAGGTCAAACATGCGCATTGCTTTCATTTCCCAGGGTGTACCTTTTTGGGCAATCAATGTCCTTACATTCATCCATACTTTCATACTTGATCGATTATGGACATGACACATCTGTGTGAATTTGAAGGATTTATTCACATTCGGTGGAGTGTCGGAGCTGGAGCAGTACATGGCCATGCAAACCCCACATTACATTGTAGCCCAGTGGAGGGCCAGCCAGAGTCATTTAGGGATTGACAAGTACATCGGAAGAGGAAGAGTACAGTCCGCAGTCTGATTGCTGTGTCATTGGTAAGCAGACAAAATATGGCAGTCCATGTCGAGGTCCAAGGTGAATGTCGCAGAGTGTTTCGGGGGACAGTGGGAGGTGTTGTTACAGGGCATGATGCAGAGGGCAGAACCAAGCTGAAACAGGGCATATGGCGGAGAAGAATGCTGCTGGCTCCTTCTTACTACAGAGGTGGTATCACCCGCATCTTCGTCCTCGATGTCATCTGTCTGACATGTGGGTGCTGAAGTTTGGTCTGCAGCACTGTGTGCCACTGACACATCAGGGGCCGGAGATGTGTGTGTAGAAGTACCAGCAGCATTCATCAGCAACTGCCTTAATGGCAGCAATGCGATGATGAGGATCTGCAGGGCATGGAAGATCCCAACAACTTTTCGCTGGTGTGCATTCGTGGCAGCCATTCTTTCCGCATGCATCCGCTCCATGTTCTCCATTATCCTCAGCATCTGTGCCAACTCTCGGCTGACATCGCTGAGGCCACTCTGACTAGACAGTTGTTCTCCTCTCAGAGTCATGACTCCAGCGATGTCGGGCATGGATTGTTGGACATCATGGAGCGAACTGTGGGTGTCCGTTAGGGAGTGTAAGTGGTCCCTGATGGGACTTAGATACCCACGTATGTCATCTAGTTTGGCTGCCATGAGGTCGAACCCCACCCGCACCTGTTCAGCCACCTCCTTCTGGCAGTCTAACACATGGCCTTGAAATGTGATGTGTTCTTCGGTGAGGTGCTGGGAGCCAGCCGTGGTGGTGGGTGCTTCCTGCTGTGTGGTCTGTGCAGGGGGTGGGGTCTCCTCGATGCAGCTGGGCTGCCCTGCTCCTGGAGGTGGGTTGCCGTAGCTGTCCATGAGCTGTTGTAGGGCATCGGTGTCGAAGGTGTGGAGGTCCTCTTCATCATCACTGATGAGTTGTCTGGTCTGCTCTGCAGGAGGTGTTGATTGTCCCTCTGCAATGTGAAGGGGAGATGCATTTTAACATTGTGTTGACATGTATGTTGACGCATTGTTCAAGTTTACATACAGACTACATGACAATGTACATTGTGACTGTTTGGGAGGAGCTGGCTATTTGATGCGGGACAGTGGACATTTGAACTACATCACGGATGTGAGGTTGTACACGTACATTATCATCTCACAGTTTCCTGCTATGCCAGATGTGATTGGCCAGTTTCTACACACAAGCAGAACCAGTTGTGTCCTCTGTTCTGTAGTGAGAGTGTTGCACTTTGTACCACATTGTCGTCAATGATGATGTGCTGTTATTGCTATGTGTGTGTGCTGCATTGTGGGAGAGTCGCCCCTGCAGCTGTGATTTTGCTGCCCCTTATCCCTTTGAGGCGGTGTGCCTTTGACTTCTGTGCTTCTACAGTGCTGAGATGTTGCAGACTTGGCTAATTTTGGCTTTAGTTCGGATTTTGGGCTCTTGGGCATGGTTTATCCGCAGATGTGTTGTTGACGTCAGGGGTTGTTTGTGCACGTGGATGTGTCAGAGTGTGACCTGCTCCTTTACGGATGTGTTCCACACTCAGCCACCTCAGTGTCGTGGCATGCACCATGTCATGATAATTGGACTGCAGCCATGCTGTTCGTCATGCAGTGTCACTTGCATTGTCAGTGTGGCTCACAGACACGCAACTTTGCTGGTTTTAACACGTGTGCATGGGTTGGTTGTGATATTGGTGCTGTGTGGGGAGGGACCCCTTAGGTCCCATAGTGGACGGGGGCCTACTTGCTGTTTGTATGTGTGCTGCAGTGTGCCAAGGGGATCAGGGACATGATTCAGAGTCATTGTGGGTATGCAGTGTGCTCTACTTAATTGTGCATGTGTGCCATTGTGCCCATCTCCCCCCGTCCCCCCAGTCCCTGTTCGGTACTCACCCTGGTGCTGTTGTGTCAGGTCATGTTGAGCAGTGTCCAGACCCCCAACTCCTGCCACCGTCTCCCCACTGATGACTGTGGCCACCATTTCCTCCATCTCATCCAGCTCCTGGTGTTCTGCTGGACTGCCACCTCCAGTCTGCATTGCTGCCTGATGGTTGTCAGCGAGTTTCTTCTTGGTTTTGCGCTTCGCATCATTCCAGCGCCTCTTGACCTCTCCAATTGTCCTCCTCCTCACTCCGACTGCATTCACCTTGTCCAGGATGGACTGCCATATTGCATTTTTATTTGCCAATGACACGTTGGAGGTGACGAACAGTTGTTGGTGGTGTTCTATCACCTCCGTGATGATGATCCTGTTTTCCTGCGGACTGAACCTCGTCTTCCTCGTCTTCTTCTCCTTGCCCGTGACCCCGAAGTCCCAGGCTGGTCCTCCTGGGGGCTTGTGGGGTTCTGGTCATCCTCTGTAGTTGCTCCGGCTTCCTCCATGGTGCTACGCAGTTTGAATTATTTTGTTTGTGTTTTTCGGTGCTTTTATAGTGCATTTTCCCGCATAACGTGTGGGAATTGGAGGCCTGTCGCTGGTTAACGCTGATTTTTTTATTGCGGTTGGCCACATCGCAACTTTTTTCGCGTTCGTGTTTTGTGTTTTTTTGCCGTCACAGCCATTTTATCGCGGTCATTTGACGCGTTAGCGTGAGACTATCGCATGGTGCCGCCGGGTTGAGAATACAACGTTAACACAGTGTTATTTTCCCACGATGGACTGCGATGTGCAAAGTTGCGTTAAGCTAATTTTGCGATAATTATCACACGTTCTTGAGAATATCCCCCAAAGAGTTTAAATAATGACAATGACAGACCCTTTATGCTTAATAAAAGGTTTAATAATACTAATGTAAACAGTATATGTAAGTTGAGTGATGTGGAGAGTATTTTTATTAGATCATTTAATGAAAGGAGACTTAAGATTAATAGAAATGTCGAAAAAACAAGACAGATTTGCTGATGAAAGATTTAGAAATTCAAAGACTTAGGGGCATATTCACAAGGAAGTGGCAAAGTGAGGTGTTAGCCGTCATGGCTTAACGCCTCACTTCGCCACTTCAGAAACGCAAGGCTGCACCATATTCACAAGGATATGGTGCAGCCTTGCGTTTCCCCCTGCGCTGGCGCTAAGTGTAACAGCTTAGCGCCAACGCAGGCACCCTTGCACCATGGTGCAAGGGTGTCTGCGTGCAAGGGAAGATTGTGTATGTACAGGAAGGTCCCCCTTCCTGCACATAAACAATCTTGAAATGCCGTTTTGTGACTTCTATGTGTGCAGCTTAATGCAGCACACACAGAAGTTGCAGAACGGCATTTACAAAAAATGATTGTTTATGTGCAGGAAGGGGGACCTTCCTGTACATACACAATCATTGGCCTTTTGCTGTTTTCATGTGTGCTGCACAACGCAGCACACATGAAAACAGCAAAAACGAGGAGAAATTAAACATTTCTCCTCGCTTCGCCAGGTTAAGACCAGGTTTTCCCTGGTCTTTATTCTGGCGCTGCCTCCTATTTACGCTGCTCTTGTGAATAGGAAGCAGCGTCAGAAGCAATGGGTGTTGCGGTGGAACGCCCACAGCAACACCCATTGCCCTCCCCTTTCACGCTAAGTATAGTGTGAAAGGGGGCCTTATTCACAAGGCAGCGTTAAGCCACGTTAAGTAGCTTAACGCTGCCTTGTGAATAAGGTGAAGCACCTATCGTCACAGGAACGTCGAAAAAAGTGACGTTCCTGTGGCGATAGGGGCTTGTGAATATGTCCCTTAGAATTAATCAGGAGAAGAAGAAGAGAGTTTTTTGAATGATGCATGAAAAACATTATGATTGGGAACCTTCAGAAATTATTGAAATGAGTGAATTTAGTTATATAGTTAGCAAAGATTATATGTTGTGTCATGATCCTATAATTAGAGGCACTTATCATGTCTGTGGTAAAACAGCTTACTTTAACTTTTCAAGTAATTGGGTTTGCTCCTGCTTTTTAGCATTAGGTTTTCCAAGAGTGTATCATGTAAATGAAATTAATTTCATGAATCTTCAAAGAGTGAAACATGATTTTGGTCAAGTGCTTATGGATATATTTGGTACATTGATTCCTCCTATTGGTGTGACTTTGCAAGATGTGAAGATTGGAAAGTTGTTTACTTGAAATTGACTGTCTACTAATGCTACAGGTGCTTTAACTAAGTTCCAAGGGGCATATCAACAAGCGGCAGCGATAATTATCGCTGGCCGCTCTTAGCGTGAGGAACTTTATCGCCGGCTATTGCAGATCATTTTCGCCATGCTAGCGCTGTATTAACAACGCTTAGCGCAATGGCGATAATTAATCCAGTGATAGCGATGTTTTCCATGGAACATCGCTGTTTTTCCAGCGATGTTCCATGGAAAACGGCGATATCCTTGGTGATAGGGCCTGTGGTCTTAGCCACACAATCCACCCCCATGTTAGGTATGCCTTAGTCAGGAATTTAACAGACGTTAAATTCCTGCGTTAAGGCATACTTAACGTGATTTCAAATATCGCTAACCCTCGTTGTTAATATGAGGAAGCTGGGTTAGCGATATTTACCGAAGGGAGTCTGGTCAGGCACGCCTCCTTTGCATCTCATTAGCGATGCGATGGGAGGCGTGCTGACAAGGGGCGCTAATGCAAGGATACACGCGCTAGCGTGTCCTTGTTGATAATGCGATAATATTATCGCCGCTTTTCGCCCGAAAACGGGCTCTAAAGCGGCGATAATATTATCGCCGCACCTTGTCAATATGCCCCCAAATTTCAAGTGTATTAGGGGCATATTATCAAGAACGGCGTTAAAAATTATCGCCGGTTTAGCGGCAGAAAACTGCCGCTAAAGCGGCGATAATGGGCTTGATAATATGCCCTTGAGAATTCAATAGAAGTCCATGTTCTGGTGTGAACATGGGCTTCTATTGGAATTCTCCAGGGCATATTATCAAGCCCATTATCGCCGCTTTAGTGGCAGTTTTCTGCCGCTAAACCGGCGATAATTTTAACGCCGTTCTTGATAATATGCCCCTTAGTTTGCTCGGTTAATTAAAACCATTGCAAAATTAAAAGCATTATATAAAAACTTAAATAAAACTGATCAATGGTAGTAGAACCAGGCATCAATTGCAGGATTGAAATAAAAAAAGTATTAATAAAAATTTCTTAAAGTGCCAGCGTAAATGTAAAATGCAGTTTAGATCCTGAAATACAAAGTGTCAAACCTTTACAGATTTAAACTTTAAAGTTGTTTAAACAAAAGAGTCAATGACAAAAACATTGTTGGTCTATTGCGTGTTTGCCAACACCAATTATAGTAAGATTAAAAAGATGCTGACATGTGGACAGAGTGGATGTCAATACGTAAGTGCATGGGGTCCAGTCCCCATCAATCATCTATCCAAACAGCCTTCCTAGCAATTCGTAAGGTGTGTCTAGAGTCAAATCAGCACAGTCAAGGCTAATCGAGGATTCCTTAATTCTCCCCTCACTGTTGCTGTGCCTATGGTTCGAATTTCAGAGACCCACCTCCAGCTCAACTGCAACTGCTGCTTATTTCAATGTACACAGTTTGTCTCATAACCAGATGTTTTACAAGTTGCAGACAAAAAGGGCAGTCCATAAGGTATTTCAGGAGGAAAGATGTGTACTGGAAGGGCCCAGGGCCTTAGCCAGCCCATGTACCTGAACTTGAAACTTAACTAAGATTAATGAAGAAATTATAATTCAAAATAGAATGGATTTTGATATTTTGCTCGCAAAAGAAAGTAGTGTGCTGTTTAATAAAGGTTCAGCAGTGTTTTCGCTATGTGCCAGATAATAACATGTTCATTAATGATTATGTTAATAACATGACTAATGTTTCTTGTGAAGCAAAAATTTTGGGAGAGGCCGGTGTTTGGGACGCGGTTGATTCCTGGTTTAGAATGATTGAAAAGGAAATTGAAGGAATTGGAGAATGGTTTGCTGGTGTGGGTAAAGGTTTTATGAAAAAGATAGCAACCCCCATCATTATAATGCTTCTTAGTTTAATTGGTCTATGTTTCCTCTTAAAATTTATTGAAGTTCTCTCCTTGAAGGATAAGTTACATTTTGGTAGTATAAAAAAGACGGCAACTAAGGAGAAGCAGACAAGAAATCAAGCTTGAAAATATCAAATCAGTGTATGATGAATTTAAGGCTTAGGAGAAATGAAAAAGAAAAAGCCAAAAATAATGAATGATGTATTGTAGAATACTGTAGTGTGGTTTATGATGATTTAAAAAATCATAAAAGAGGAGAATAGTAAAAAGCAGATTTATTAATAAAGATTAATGTTCATTTTCATATCTTTTAGATAGCTTAAGTACGCCTCTAAAACTAATTTACTGGGCCTCTGATCTGACTGCATTGACAACAGAAGAAGTGTGGCTTTTAAAAGCACAGTGCAAGCATGATTTCTCTTCCATTTTGTGCTTTCCTTTTTCATAAAATAGATAAAATTGTGCTTCGAAAGAAGCCTGCCGGAGATGTTTTGTAATTTTGCAAATGTTCAAGGCTGATTCTGCCTGCTGGTTCAAATGTGCTTCTAGTAAACATTTAATTGTTCACTGTTCAATCCTATAATGCCAATCCCCCACGTATGTATGTAAAAGAAACTCAAAGATTATTAAATTTAGGGGGTACTTAGTATGAGCCTGTTTTATGTAATGCGATTTCTACAATGTTCATTAGTTTTGTAAATTTAACTTTATTAGTACAGCCCATGGTGCCACTGCATACCATGCAAAGGGCATGATTCTCTATTCTTGTAAACCTATAAAATCTCCTATTTTTAAGTTGTATGCTAAAACTTTCTCCATAGTCTTATAGCATAGTCTCTATGCCAGATTGTGTTTTGACTCTATACTTCTGGAGGTTAACCATATGTTGTCCTCTTACTTATTATGAATTATTGAATTGCCTAACTAACCAATTACCTTTTTTCCTTCTGTAATTATTCTTAATTTTAAATTAACCTTCCTAGTTTGGACTTGGAATCTTATCCTGTGTAGGTTTTCTTCATATGCCTAGGGCCCTTCTCCTTTGGGACTCATATGCCACATATCCATCTAATCGGACCTTTGGTAAAAGAGCAAAGCACCCACAAACCTTTTCTAAGAGACAAGTGGTGTATGCCTGACTTGTGTAAGGTTACTTGGGGAATTGCTGGGCAGCTCGGCATTCTAATTATTAGCAGAACTAATGACCTCTCACCTTTGTTTTACTGCTTTTTCACAAGGAAAGATTAACTTTGAAAGACTTGTGCATAGCACCTTTTGCACAGAGAACTCCTGTCTATGGAGAATGTGCTCATATACTGATTCATAATGCTCTTCAATGGGAGCAAACGTGCCACTTTTTACAGCCAACGACTCGTGGATCAGTAGACTAATACATCCACTTCAGAAACCTGTGTTTCACCTCATGGATACAGTTTCAAATCCTGGGGTCTACACAACCTTCCTGATTAATATAATTAGTAAAATTAAGTTGGGTAACAATGAACAGCTGTTATTCAGTGCCAAGATAGAAATAGAAAGATACCCCAAGGGATGAACTAAGGGGTCTGGTGGCTTAGTGAACTAATGCGTCCACTGTAGGGGCCTGTGTTGGATCTCGTAGCCACAGGTTAAAATCCTGGGGGATCCACTCAGCCTTTCATCCTTCTGTGGTACATAAAATGAGTACCACTGAGTAGATATCAAAAACATCTATTATTCATTGCCATGATGCCCACAAGTGAACATGCACTTTACAAATACACGTTATGTTATAATTGAGAAGGAGCAAAATGCCAGGCCTCTTAACATCCTTGCTTGGCGTTCGATGCGTTTTTACTGTTATCTCTGCCCTTGCATTAAAATCACACCTTTTCTAATGTATTTTTATGCAATAAGTTTATCTTTCATTCCTAAAGCACAGTAGTTGGCTCTGCTCTGAGGCTTGTTGCAAGCCAAAGAGAATCGTTTTGATTTTACCAGTTTAAGGGATGAGATAAAAAGAAACCCAATACAAACCCACTTTGCCACATTTACCTACACAGATCATTTTCCAAGGGTTCTGAAATATTTTTTTCCATTTTTGTAAGGTTTGATCAGTTCACAGTAACTTTACCAGTGTGTCTTCATATGTATACTGCCTTTGTGGTTTTTAGAATACTTTAGGGTCTATTCACAAAGGCATTTTTGAGTACAGGAATAGTACTACAGGAGTATTACTTTACATACTTACAAATGCTATTCACAACCATTTGGCTAGAAATCTCTGCTTTTACCTCTTGTACCTCTTCTATGCAGAGATCTCTGCCACAAGTTTAAAGATTTCCGGACTCGGATGTCTTACTTTTAGTAATAAATGTGGGAGAGGTAATGGTGGAATATGGGAAATATTTCCTACAAAATGAGAGGAGTTTAGGGTGGGACATTCAAATACACAAACAACATCTATTACAGGAGTACTTCTGACAAAACAAGCTCAGATCTACCCTGGCTATGCCTTGGAGTAAGTTAAGCACCACTCATGGCCAATCACTGATAATACAGCACGCTCTCATAGACGTTCATGAAGGTAGGGAGTATACTAACACCACAAAGCGAATAATGTCAACCATTTAGTTTAAAATTTAAATAGTAACTAATAATTATTTTATATTTTTTAATATTTTAACATTTTTATATATGATTATCAATGGTAAAACACTTTTTGGGTGTTTTTATCATGTTCCATATGTTAATTTCCTTTCCATATACATTTTATCTCTTAATTGGGGGGTTGTATTGGGTTTCTTTTTATCTCATCACGTCAACTGGTAAAATCAAAACGATAATTTGCTGCAATGTTTTAAATAGTTTCTTTAATGTATAAGTAATATACTACACATTTTATACCAAAGCTTCAAATACATTCAGCACGCTGGATAATGCACGGGGGAGGGAAAATATGAAACCAATGTACATCTTATAACATTAATTTTTTAATGCATATTTTTCAAAATATACAAGGTTGTAAATACGGATGTAGCGGAGTCTAGAAAGTCTAAACTAGACACAGAACTGGAATAGGTGAATACCATCTGTGCAGAGATCTCCCCATGGAGGTAGGTGTAAATCTCAGTATGGAATAGAAATAAAATGTGAAGTCCATTTTGTATAGATATGTATCATACAGTCAAAAGAAAATGGTGGTATGGTACACTGCAAATGAAGAATTGTGTTTTCCTGTGCACCCTCACCCTGTTACTGATGCACGTGTGAAGGAAAAAAAGGCCATGGAGGAGCACAATAAATGTGTGCCACCCATGTCTTGATTGCACCTCCACAACGCCCATTTGTAAGGTAGCTGAGGGTCTGAGGGCCGATGCTGGAGAGACTGATAGTCAGGTCATGGTCTATGAATGAGCACCTTGGCCCATGAAGGTGGTGTAGGTTACAGCAAGGTAAATATATTGTAGGGGTAGGAGATTATGAGTCTGAACACAGGTCAAAAGATATTTCTTTAATATTTGGCCAAAATAGAAGTGAAGGTGGGATTTTGGGAGGATTCCAAGTGCAATAATTATTGTATTGTCCCTCCCTAACTTCACTCTTTATTCTCTGTATTCCTCATCCTTGTTGAAATTTGAATAATAAAAACACTTTTATTATACAGCCTTTCATTTATTTCCAGGCACTGTAGATAACAGATGTTACTGTTACTCATTTTAAGGCATTCTATTACAGACCTCAGACAGAAGAAAGGATAAGCCTCCTTTGCTCTGATATGAACTTTTTCCCTACAGCTGTTGTCAGCAGTTAGTGTTCATCTCACTGAGCTATTCTGTTGGAAAGAAAGTAAGAGGAAGAAATGCAGGGGCATCCAAAAACTTCCTATTTTGAATGGCTTTACAGTCACAGGTAAGTACATTCCATCTTACTTTATTTGCCTCGTTACCCCAGTGTTAAATCAATTCACACTCTTTTATCCTCTGTATCACTCATCATGACCCTTCTTTGGGCATTGCACAAGAAAACATTGATTTAGATGATGATTAACTTTTGTTCCACTTACTACAATGGTGTCCATCCAGGTGTACCTGCTAAACTGCAGAGAAGTTTGGAGAGACTACAAACAATGACTGTCCAGTATACTCAGGAGATGGTTTAACATCATCCAGTCAGATCATTGAGCTGGTTATCAGTGCACCTGTGTTAAATAGAAAGCTTTAAATATACCTCACAGAGGACTCCACATTTTTTTCAGAGCCATGTTTGGCTTGATTAGAAGGAAACAACTGAATTAATAGTCTGCTCGGCAGCAGGTATATCACAGTATTTGGTTTTACTTAATTGGGCGACCTCCTCGGGACTCTCCTGCAATCATGAATGGGCTGATTATAAGTGGCCATTTAATGTCAATGGGGTCAGTATCAGGAGTTACAAGCCTCACTTGAATCATAAGTAATGCATCAGTACTCTGCATCCCGAAGTTTTAACTTAGGGCCTAATTACGATGGGAGTAGGACGAGCGTCCGACCGCCATTGTTTCAGGCTCGGGACCGTAAGACAAGTAGTCTGCGTATCAGTCAGCCCAATGAAGACACGAACGCTGTGCAGGTGATTGTAAACAAACCTTTTTCCATTCCGGCTTGTGCTGCGGCCCGGAAAAGGCCCGCAGCACAAGCCACAATAGAAAAAAGGATGTCAGTGTGCTAGACACCATGTGGTGCCTGGTACACGGTGCATGGATACACGGTGCATGGATGTTTGGGGGTGCACCACATGTCCCCCCTGCTAGGGGCCCCCAAAGTCCCTTTCTGGCGGTGGGACCGCCATTAAAAGGCTGTCGGAAAGGGTCATCGTAATCCCTACAGCGGTGCCTGCGCTGACACTGCCCCCATTGTAGGGATTAAAGTCTGACTGACACTCCGACCAGCTCCTTGGGCGTGTTGGTGGCTTCGGTATGTCCCTCCGAGTGCTGCGCTTCACTTGACCACATACTAATGCGGCAATCAGACCTGTATCCTGGCTGTCAGGTGGACTGCCACCTACAGCCTGTCGGTGGTGGTCCACCCAACATCCTGATCAGGCCCTTAGACTCTACTCCTGCTGAAAAGTGTGTGAAAGACAACCTAGAAATGTGGGAAACATGCAGAAATACAAGAAAAACACATAATACCACATTTTATTCTCATTATTCTGTAATCAGGACTTACCAATGAATGTGATATTGGAAATTTCTGGAAGAGTGAATTTGGGGCCTATTACTTTGCCACTTGTAACAGGCTACCAATTCCCATACATTTCTAAAGGTCTAAATTGCTGTTACAAGAAGAATGTCTTCTAGATAGACTTTATGTGTCATGTGCACATTCCACAGGGCCTGTTGATTTCTCTCTGTTTAGATGTTGGGCAATTGTACTCTGTACTATTTGTTACTGGTTGCTTCTTTTTAATATTTTTGTTGACAAAGTGAAAATTTATTTCTTTAGCAATACCATTGGCACTTTGAATGTGCCTTTGGCTGCAAATCAAAGAATCAAGAAATAAATTAAAAGTGAAGGGTTCGCCAAGTCAACAGAACACCTTATTTCTAATTCTGCGTTTTTTTGCTAGAAATCATTGCTATCACGTGCCTACAGGTAAGATCTTCAAAAGAAACAAACCAAGACTTCAATTTCCAGAATGATTTATGTTGTCAAATAAAAAATGCCAAGACTAGAATAATGAGACTTTATTCACAGAAATGTTGTTATGAGTAGTTGTGACTTACTCTTGTGGTACTCCTGTCTTGCTGCTGTAATCCAGAGGTAAGCCACACGTACTCTTAGGAGAATCCTCCTGAGACAGACCTACTTTGTTCTGATGGCATGACTTACGTGGACTCCCCATAGTTCGCAATTCAGTACTCTTGTTGTCAATGATATACCTGGAACCTACTAGTCAAAACATTCATATTGTCACTGTGGTGAGAGGGACAATACAATATGGTGGACTTAGGCATAATGTTTTGATACATTTTCAGTTTAAACATTTTTTTCAGCTGCTTCACAACCATTAATTACAGTCACTATCTAATCTCCCAAATAAGAAAACATATCCAGGGATAGAGTTTAAATTATCATGGTCAGCACAGTGGTGTAGCAAAGGTGCCATGGTTCCTTAATAAAGCCCTTGAAATTGGTCCTTCACCCCCCTTCAGGTGGAAAAAGGTGTCATAATTAGCATGTATAGGGACACTCTCAACCCTGGGTACTTGTACTACTGCACCTGCTCCACCATTGATAGCGACAGCGTTCCAAATCATAAAAGAGAACATATCCTTACTATCTGTGGTGCTGGAACAGTTTTGGGTGTGGTAATGTTGGTTAGTGGTTTACCTCACAAAAACCATGTGAACTGTGGAAAATCCTGTGTAAAAGTAGCAAACAGGTCAAGCATTCTCTGCTGGATGGTGGGCCTGGGCAGGGGTGGCGGTCTACATGTTTGCTCAAGGGCATTTTCGTAATAATTGTATCTGGCAATGAATTTCAAAATATATTTCCTCAAATATTTGGATTAAATGAGGTAGGCTACAACCATTCATAGGAAATATGGTTTCCATCAAAAAGGTTTTTCTAAGCAACTAAATAACCAGGAACGACCACTACACTGCTGTGTCACTCTCACTTAGATGAGATGTAAGCATATATTTTGAGTGTACCCTGTATTTGAAGAGGAAACCTGAGTGAACTGTGAGAAAAGACAAGGTTTTCTATTAAATGTATTGAAATTGTATTTGTACTGTGCTAGTGGAAATGTCTCATGCAGCAGTTCCAATGCAACTTCTGCTCTGTTGGTTTAAATCTTGATGGAAAATGTAAAAAAGAATGGCAAAAAGGGTCTGGAAAATTTGATAATCCAAAAATATTTGGGGCTGATTATGATATGGCCCATAAAGGGCCACATCGTAATGGGACGCTCAGTTTCCTTTCCAACTGCCTCATTATGATAGAGGTGGTCAGAAAGGAAACCGGCCGGTCATTCCAGCTGGCTTCCGATGGGCTCGGAGAGCCCGTCCGCCAGTCGGAAGCCGGCAATTAATCTCAAGGGCAGGTCTTTCCGCTCTTGATAATACCATCACGGTTTCTGACATGGTTTCCATGACGGCCTGTCCAACATGGAAACCATGTCGGAAAGCGTGTTTGGGGGCCCCCAGCAGGGCCCGCTTTGGTGCTCGCACTCCAGTTGGAGGCCAAGAGGGCACCTATGGTACCCCCCCTGTTGATCCCTGCACCTTGTGGCAGGCACTAGAGGTGCCTGCCACACGGGTGAGAGGATGAACCCCACCTCCCATTTCACTATGGGAGCATGCATTACGGACGGTTTACAGCCGTAATGCATGCTCCTATTGTGAAATATAGGAATGGGACTGAACAATGTTCGGTTGCATCCTAATGGGGCAGTCGGGACCGCCGACCGGGCGTCGGTTGGTGCCATGACCAAGTCGGTGTCGGACGAAAGTGATTCCGCCTGACATCATAATAAGCCCCTTATTAATGTAAAATAGATGGAGGGGGCAAAAATGGTGTACAACAACGTAGTGATCCACATACAAAGTGAATCTGTATAAAAATTGTGAAAAGATTCAGTATCCAATGAGGGAATTTACAGTTGTATGTAAAATTTCTTCAGCAATCTTTATTTACAATCTGTAACAACAGTGTTGATGGCATTTCAACACCAATGCCGAAATGGTTAGAATCATCTTCAGAGTTTGTACAGTTTTTACATGTTTGAAATATTGTTGACAGCACCAACAGGATGATTCAAGAAGGGGTAACAAATAGCATCCTTTCTCAGTAATATCATCTATAAAGACCATTCCTAAGTATGGTCCGAAGAGATTGCACTTTTCACTAGCTGGACATGTGAGTACTAGTGGTGTGAGATATTGTGAAGTCCAAGACCTTGCAACATTGGCAAACTGTGTGTCAAAGGGAATGTTCCTGATGATGCATGTGGCCATGTGCGCACCCCTCAGCATCTACTTACTGTTTGCCTGCCAGTGGCATATATACAAATACACTCCCTGCTGCCTGATGTCCCATTGTAAAAAGTCCAGCTGCAGCAAATACAAGTTATTAAGCTAATAAGTGGCAAGTATTTTATATTTCACTTTGCTGATCAGCCTACTCAATGGTACCTGGTACCCTCAATGGAAGTGGGGAAACACAATGACCTGTCACGTGTCCAGTTCTTTGCAGGTAGAATAGCCATGTGCAGGGAATGGAATGAATTTAGACTTTCTCTTAGGCAGTATGGAAACTTTTCCCTTTCTATTGTCTGGCTTGACAGCATAGCTTTTATCAGACAATTATGTACAGGGGCGGCTCCTCCGCTAAAGCGGAGGAGCGTCACCCCACTGCTCTTAGAGCAGGAGAGAGGAAAAATTAAAATGATAATAACCCCTTTATTATCCTTTTATTTTTAACTACGGGGCTAGGTTAGGGTGGGAGTCATAGTGGGTGGAGTGGTTTGCACTCCCTAAGTGTGCATGACTGTTTAGCCAGCCCTCTTGGGCCAGCCCAACAGTCTGTAGCAGGTTGTAGAAACCACGAGACTGAGTAGAGTCTTCAGCCACCTTTATTGCCAAGTTAACAACTTTTTAAGTACAGGTTCTTCCTCTTCTCGGGGAATAGCACTTTTCTTCTCTGGTATTTTCTCCACCAGGAGTGTCCAGGATATGCAGGTCGGGACGAAAGAAAAAGAAAAGAAAACAAGTTTCAGCTCCACGCCCTATATCGTTTGCAATGTAGGGAAGGGAGTGGGGGAATGTTTACACCCTTCATGCAGGCCCTCAGGAGTGTGCTGCCGAAGAGACCGTCACCGAGAGTTAAAGAAAACAGGCGGGCCTCAATCAAACGCCCAGATGAGCGTTTTAAGGCTTCCCCCTAGAAAAGACTGGGTCTTTTCTTCTACCCGCCTCCCGCTCCCTAGGAATCGGGCACGCACCTGTGCGAGTCACACTCCTCCTGGAACACGGCTGGGCGGCTCGTGGGGTCGTTGGCCTCCAGGCGTTGCTGTCTGTGATTCGCGGCTGAAATCCGTCTTCTGAGTACCATACTCGGTATTCTCCTCCCCTCGGGACTGCTTCACAGCGTCCTCTGTTCTTGGTCCGCATTGTCCTTCATTCCGCTCCAACGTGAAGCTCCTCAGTTCTTCCTTGACGACCCCTCTTCCTCTTCCGGCTCTGGTGATCCACGCTTCCAGGGGGTGTGGCTCAGGTCCTCATCAGCGTCAGGTAGCCGTGTCTTAAAGGGCCCATAACAGTAAAACTCAGGTTCCTCCGCTGTATACAATACGTCACCGGCGGGACCCAGGGGCTGGAAAGAAAGGAGAGGTGTGGGCCAATGAGGCAAAGTACCTTCTTCTTCCTTCTCGTCAGGGTCAACGGGGCGCAGAGCCTGACACAGTCATGCTCACTTTGCATGTTCCCCACCAGGCTGCATTACACAGCCTGGTGAGGAACATGCCAAGTCTCCCATTCCCCGTCTGAGCGCTGAACCACAGCGCTCAGACTACTCACAACGCTGCATTGTTGCATTGTGATTGGCTTAGGCAAGGGAGCCTGTGTGCTTCCTACTTCTGCCGAAGCTGAGGAGAAGGTGGCGTGGGAAGGGACCAAAGCGGGAGTGAGATGGCGGTTGGCAAACCGTAAGTGTTTTTTTATTTTTATTTTCTTTGTCCCCCCCACCCCGCCCCGCGACCCCTGTTCCCTGTCAGCCGCCACTGATTATGTTAGCATCACTAGAGATGGGCTTTGACTCTGTCCACATGCTGGGACCCAGGAGTACATGTTTTGATTGAGCAGTTGTGTGTGATTAAGCAAGATTATAAAAATCATAATACACAACACATTTACTGATTATAGACACTAAAAAGCTGAAAGTACACTTTGCACATGTTAGACACAGTGACACATGGAACCGAGACAAGTGTAGTAGAAGCACCATAAAAGCATGCTTTAAAATCTAACATGAAGAAAACATACATACAAAGTAATACTAATACATATAAACGAGTTGCACTAATGAGAATTTCTTATGAACATGTTGTTTATTAGCATTTACTGATGAAAATTGTGTTATTAATAAAGTGGCCTAGTGTTTCTAATGCCTTTTATTAGAATGTACCATTTAGAAAAGTCAGTAGAAAAATGTGTAGAAACTAACTACGATCTTGAAATTTCTATTATTAATACTAGAGATTCTATATTTTATGAAAAGTGAAAAAAGAAGATTGTAGTGTGAATTTAGAAAAAATTATATACTTATGTGAATATTGAGAAAAAGTTTGGTAGTAGGGTATTTCTATCATAGGCTATTTCTATGTAATAATGTCTGGTGAAAGTTCTGCATATTCCCTATTTGAATTGATTTTATTACACTATATTTGATATTGATTTAGAATTTATTTAATTTGAAATGTGTAATGACAATTTAAAGGCTCTTTCGAAAATGCTTTTTCTCTAATGCTGACCTAATACAATGGTCCTTTTACAACTAGTGAAATGTTTCTTTATTTGTTCAGTACATGTGTAACTTTTGACATTCCTAAATGTTTGAATTATTCCTGTGGGAACAGGATTTTAGCTGTTACTATAGACTAATGTTTTGTAATTCTTTTTCATCGATGTTAGGCCTATGTGGACTTTCGAATCTCTCGTTTCTCATGACTAGCATTGGAAAGCATCTTACTGTTGCGAGTGTCCTAGGTGACATTATGTGAATCTGAGCATTTCGATGGTGGTGTCATACTACATCACTGGGACTTTGCTAGAGACTTTATAAAAGAAGAAACTCCAAAGGCAATGCAATACTTTTTCTTTTCCCCTTGTGAGAGGACACTGTTCTGATCGATTTTTGATGATTACTAAGAACTATCGTCTTGCCTTAGACCTGCTTTGATGATGCTACAGTCGGTAGCTGTTGGACTGCAAAAATGCAGGAAATCAGATGCAGAATGCGGAATATGTACACTCTCAAGGGAATAACATGGGACATACTCAACAGATGCAAAGACAGAGGATACAGAATTCAAATGTATCACAGCAAATGGAAATGCCCCAAGCTCCCATGCCACAACAGAATGTTCAGGTACAAAGATACAATGTGAATCAAAATCATCAGATGAATAGAAATTCCTTCCAGAATCAGAATGCAGCACAGTAGTATTTGATCCGATTGGATGACAGTGACCAGGACCCGTTAGCATGATGGTGCCTGAGGGGGGAGGAGGACTGCGTGCTTGGCGCAGCCTTAGAGGTAGCCCAGAGTGGTCCCTATGTGGATGGAGAAGTGGATAGGAATCCTGTCTCATTCCTTGTCGACATTGGTGCAAGCTGTGATATTCTTAACTGAAATTCTCAAAAGATTGCTTATGGCTATGATTTTGAATCTTTAATACAATAGCCAGATGAATCTAATACCTGTCTGAGTCTATTATTGATTCTTGTTGGTTCTTCCATTTAAACTGTGCTTTTTTACTGATGACTTAAATGTGTTGTAGGGAGAACCAGCAAACTCTGTCAGAACATCATGTATTACTTCTTTTGTTCTGTGTTGCTGTTGCAGAGCTTTTGGTCTGTATAGTTCTAGTCCAACAGAACTTCCTCAGGAGGTTGGGTCTTCCCGTTGCTATTCTTTATTTTTATAGCATGGTTTTGACAGTGGTGTACCTAAATCTGATTTCAAATTTGTGAGTTAGCTGTCAACTAATGGTCCTCATTGGACAGCTAACTTGGTGTTTTGGCCACCCTAATTTCCAACCCTCCTATTGGCGGAGAAAGATTCATCAGAGGATCATTGCCTCTGTGGTAAATGGAAATGCTGCAGAGTAGTATGGAGAGTATGCTTACATAAAATGTTATCACGCTTGCACTGCAACATGTGCTTCCACAAAAAAGTGCTTGACCTCCACACAGCTTTGATAATTTTGTTTATAGATCCAGCTGCCTGAACTTGAACATTCAGGGGCACATATGACATTGTAATACTATAAAAGTGTCTTGGACAGCTAGATAATTGTTCTCTGGCAGCAGCAGAGATACAAGGATGACAGTCATTAACCTCCATGAGTGTTTAGGTCTGGCTTGACAGAGCAACTGTCACCTGGTCTTTTAATTTACAACTATATTATTCTATAGTTATTTCCTTCCGCTCAAATACATATCCATTCCCATGCTATTTACTTGTAATGCTTCACTTTACCATACAACTTTCCTTTAAAGCCAGGACTATTGGGATTGCTAATGGTTGTTCTTGAAGGATTAAGTTTCTTGACTTCGAGGAACTTCACGAACATCGGGTTTCAATTCATTACCATCTATTGAGTACATGGCTCTTGCACAGCTTACAACATATTGTCAACTCATTGGCCCAATTTGACATCCATAGCTTCCTGAAATATATTTTATATCCACAAAACTTTTCATTTTAGTGGAGAGCACACCAGTTAAATTGTATGGGGCCGATTCACAGAACTAATCTGAGACAAAATCCTAAATGTACTACTTTTGGTATTCACAGAAGGCACTTACGGTTTTTGGTATTCACAGAATGCACTTACGACTCCTAACTTTACGTCCGCACTCGGGCCGGAAATTCCGCATTCGGACCGTACTCTCTGCACTCGGACTGTACTCTCCGCACCCGGACCGTACTCTCCGCACCCGGACCGTACTCTCCGGCTAGGGCCGCACTCTCCGGCTTGAGCCGTAATCTCCGGCTGGAGCCGGATAAAGTGTAATCAATGGGCCGATTGCAATTTTTACATTAAGGAACATTAGGAATTTGTGATAAATGGTAGAGGAGGTAATGAAAAACAGTTTGGGCAGGGAAAAGGGTACGGCCAGACACTACATCATAACCCAGAAAAGTTTTCTCCTTTGCATCATGGTACATGCAGTGCACAATTTGTGCTCCCCTCAGTGTTGACTGCACAGCATGAGTGTATGGGTACTGCCTGAATGAATGGATGAGTGCATGAGTAGTGCCTGAGTGGAAGGTTTGGTGGAAGGGTAATGTCTGGGTCATTTGATGAGTGCAAGTATGAGTGCAAGAGTAATGCCTGGGTCATTGGATGATTGCATGGGTAGTGCCTGAGTGAATGGAGGAGTACATGGGTACTGCCTAAGTGAATGCTAGAGTGCAAGAGTAGTGCCTGTCTGATTCCATGAGTGCATGGGTAGTACCTCAGTGAGTGGATGAGTGTATGGGTAATGCCTGACTGGAAGAATGGGTGCAAGGTTAATGCATGGGTCATTGGATGAGTGCATGGTTAGCGCCTCAGTGAATGGTTGAGTGGAAGAATAATGCCTGAGTGATTGCATAAGTACATGGGCAGTACCTGGGTGATTGCATAAGTGCAGGGGTACTGTCTGAGTGATTGGATGAGTGCATAGGTAGTCCCTGGGTGACTTTATTAGTGCATGGCTAATGTCTGGGTGCTTAGATGAGTACATGGGTAGTGCCTGAGTAAAAGGATAACTGCAACAGAAATGCCTGGGTCATTGGATGAGTGCATGGGTAGTGTATCACTGAATGAATGAGTGCAGGAGTAGTATTAGAGGTGAATGAATGAGTTCAACAGTAGTGCCTGAGTGATTACATGATTACATGGGTAGAGCATTGGTGATTGCATAAGTGCAGGGGTAGTGTCTCGGTGATTGCATGAGTGTATGGGTTTTGCCTCTGTGAAATGAAAAACGCAAGGATAATGCCTGCGTTATCCTATTAGTGCCAAAGTTGTGCATGGATAGTGTTTGTGTGAAAGGATCACTACCTGGCTGATGACATCAGCAACATAATGAAAGTTTTTAAATAGTGTAAGGATCAACATTATTTTTAATAGAAATAAATAACATAACAGTGTTGACTGCTCAGTCAACACTGAGGGGAGCGCAAATTGTGCACTGCATGTACCATGATGCAAAGGATAAAACTTTTCTGGGTTATGATGTAGTGTCTGGCTGTACCCTTTTCCCTGCCCAAACTGTTTTTCATGACCTTCTCTACCATTTGTCACACATTCACACGGTCCGGCCCGAGTGCGGACGTAAAGTTAGGAGTCGTAAGTGCATTCTGTGAATACCAAAAATCGTAAGTGCCTTCTGTGAATACCAAAAGTAGTAAGTTTAGGATTTTGTCTCAGATTAGTTCTGTGAATCGGCCCCTATAAGTTGATCTTAAGGTATGCAAGTGTGTAAATATTTTCCATGTTCGAAAGGGATAGTTTTTATGTGTTGTTTACAATCAATCAGGGATTTGTGAAGCGCACTACTCGCCCGTGAGGGTCTCAAGGCGCTGGAGGGAGGGGGGTTTGAGCAGCTCTGTCTCATCCGAAGAGCCAGGTCTTGAGGCTTTTCCTGAATGCTTGCAGTGTGGGTGTTCGTCTGATGCTGAGGGGGAGTTTGTTCCAGGTCTTGGCTGCGATGTAGGAGAAGGCTCTTCCTCCGGTTCTTGCTCTGCGGATATGTAGGATTTCAGCCAGGGCAAGGTCGGCCGAGCGGAGGTTTCTCTTGGGTGCGTAGAAGGAGAGTCTTTCGTTGAGGTATTGGGGGCCAGTGTTGTGGAGGGATTTGTAGGTGTGAGTGAGCAACTTGAAGGTCACTCTCTTTCGACGGGGAGACAGTGGATGTCTCGTAGGTGCTGGGTGATGTGGTCTTGTCGTGTGATGCCGAGGACGAGTCTGGCTGTGGTGTTCTGGATAGTGTGGAATTTGAGGAGTAGAGATTTGTTGATTCCAGCGTAGAGGGCGGTGTTCCCGTAGTCCAGTCTGTTGGTTATGAGTGCGTGGGTGATGGTCTTTCTGGATTTGGGGGCGATCCATTCGAAGGCCTTGCGGAGATTGCGGAGGGTATAGAACCATGTGGAAGATACGGCGTTGACCTGTCGGTTCATGGTGAGGGAGGGGTCGAGTATGATACCGAGGTTGCGGGTGTGGTCCGTGTGTGTGGGAGAGTTGCCAAGGGTGGTGGGCCACCAGGTTTTGTCCCACCAGGTGTTGTCCCATGCAGAGGGGGTGGAATCGAGGACAAGGACTTCCGTGTTCTCCGAGTTGAGTTTCAGGCAGCTGCTGCTCATCCAGGATGTGACATCTTTCATTCCTTCCTGGAAACTGTGTCTGGTGATGTCAGGTTCCTTGGTGAGGGAGAGGATGAGCTGGGTGTCGTCAGCGTAGGATACTATGCTGAGTACGTGTTTTCTGACAATGGTAGCGAGGGGGGCCATGTAGATGTTGAAGAGTGTGGGGCTGAGTGAGGATCCTTGGGGTACTACGCAGCTGATCTCTGTGGGATCGGTGAGGAAGGGCAGGAGTCTGATTCTTTGAGTTCGGCCAATGAGGAAGGAGCGGATCAAGTCTAGGGCGGTTCCCTGTATGCCGGCGTTGTGGAGTCTGGCGATTAGTGTGCGATGGGAGATGACGTCGAAGGCTGCTGAGAGGTCTAGTAGGATGAGGGCAGCCATGTGGCCTTGGTTGAGGAGAGTGTGGATGTCATCCGTGGCGGCTAGGAGGGCGGTCTCGGTGCTGTGGTTGCTACAGAATCCGGATTGGTAAGTGTCGAGGATCGAGTTGGATTCTATGAAGTTCGTGAACTGCTTGTTGACGATCTTGTCAGTGACTTTGGCTGCGAAGGGGAGGAGAGAGATGGGTCTGTAGTTTTTGAGGTCCGTCGGGTCTGTTGAGGGCTCTTTGAGGAGGGGCTTGACTTCTGCGCATTTTCAGTCGTCGGGGAAGGTGCCTGTTTCGAGGGAGCAGTTGATTGTCTGTCGTAGCTCTGGTGCTATTGCAGAGGTATCTCTGTAGAAGATGTGCGGCGGGCAGGGGTCGGTGGGGGCTCCTGAGTGTATGCTCTTCATGGTCTTAGCTGTGTTTTCTGTGGTGACAGTGGTCCAGGCGGTGATAGTAGGCTGGGTGGTGGTGCCAGTGGTAGGTGTAGTGTCGGTGCCTTGGTTCCGTTCATCGAAGTTGTCGTACAGAGTCCTGATCTTGTGATGGAAGTAGGCGCCGAGCTTGTTGCAGAGGTTCTGGGATGGAGGGACGTCGGAGGTTTTGCTGGGGGGTTTGGTGAACTCTTGGATGATGCTGAAGAGTTCTTTAGAGTTGCAGGAGTTGGAGAGAATTCTGTCGTGGATGAAGTTCCTCTTCGTGGTTCTGATGAGTTGGTGGTGTTCTGTCATGGTGGTCTTGTAGGCGGTGCGTGCTTCCGAGGTTTTGCTGTTCCTCCAATCTTTCTCGAGTCGCCGGCATGTGCGCTTGGATTCTCGGAGGTCGGTGGTGAACCAGGTGGCTTTCGTGGTGCGTTGTCTGATGGAGTTCTGGAGGGGGGGCGAGTGTGTTAGCGCAGTCGGTGATCCATCTGTGGAGTTCGTTGGCTGCAGAGTTGGCGTCGGTCATGGTGTGTGGAGGAGCGCAGTTGAGTACGGAGGTGAGGTGCTCTTCGGTGATCTTGCTCCAGTTCCTGTGCAGGGGCGAGGTGTGGGCTTGGGTGCGGTAGGTTTTGAAAAGGAGAAGTGGACACAGTGGGGGTCCGTCCACAGGGGTTGCATGGTGTGGCTGAAGCGAATGATGTTTCCTCCTGCGAAGATGGGGTCATGGGTGTGTCCTGCCTTGTGGGTGGGGGTGGTGACGAGCTGTTTCAGTCCGATGTTGTCGAGGTTGTCCAGGAGGGCGGTGGAGTTGTGGTCACTGAGGTTGTCAAGGTGGAAATTCAGGTCTCCGAGGAGTGTGTAGTCCATGAAGGCGAGGGTGTGGGGCGCAAGGAGGTCTGTGATGGTTGTGGTAATGGTGGTGCGCGGCCCGGGAGGTCTGTAGGCGAGGGTGCCACGTAGCATTGTTTTGTGGTTGATCTGGATCTGGAAATGGAGGTGTTCCATGGAGGATGAGGAGTCGTTTGTGCTGGCTGTAGTGAGTCGGAGGGAGTCTTTGTGTACGATGGCGAGTCCACCTCCAGGGTGGTTGAGGCAGTCCTTCCTCTGGATCTTGTACCCGTCGAGGATGGCGGTTGCGATGGCGGGTGCGGAGCTGGCACTGGCCCAGGTCTCTGTGAGGAAGTCGACATTGGGCAATAGGGTGTCATGGAGGTCCCAGATCTCTACTGCGTGTCTATGTAGAAAGCGAACATTGAGGAGGATGCAGCTCAGGGGTTTGGGCTTACTGGCGTCCCGTGGGTTGGAGGTAGCAGTTGGCATCCGGAGGTGGGTGAATGTGCGGCAGCATTGTCGGCAGGAGAACTGGCCATGGGTGGTGTTCGACGTCGATAGCTGGCATTTGTTGTTTCTTCCGGTGTTGAGTGTTTGGAGTGCAGCTGAGTCGTAGTGGTGGGTGGTTGGAGGACCAGGGTCCCTGCGCTGGTCGCGGTCAGGTCGCAGATGGGCACAGACAGGCTTGCCTGTGGCGTCCCTTCGGCGCCCTAGCGGCGCATCTGCTGCATGGCCACCATTAAGTAGGGGTCGGGGAGGGATAGCAGCTGGGAGGCGGGAACAGGCGGGGGAGGGGCCATGGGGCAGCAGCGGCGGGAAAAGGGAGCGAAGCGGCAGCAGTGAGAAAGAAGGGCAAATAAGGTAGAAGAAGCGAGACAACAAGAAAAACAAAGGCACAGAGGCAACAAGAGACAGGGGCACAAAAATAACCAGGCAACAAAGGCAAAAAACAACAAGGCACAAGTGACAGAGGCACAAAACGGCAAAACACGGTCAAAAATAAACAGTAAGACAAAACAGGGCACAAAACAGACAATCAGCAAAGCAGACAAAAAATGGCAAAACACGGTCTAAACACGGTCAAAAATAAACAGTAAGACAAAACAGGGCACAGACAGACAAAAGACAAAAGCAGGGCAAGCAGACAGGAGGCTGGCCGGGCAGACCAACAGAAGAGCAAGGCTCTTCCACTGGACCACCAGGGATGAGGCGCAGGCAGGAGCCTGCGGGTGGAGGAGGGCCTTGAACACCTTACCTGGAGGCAGGGAGGTGCAGGGGGCAGCGGCGCAATGACGGAGCTGCGCGAGGGGAGAGCAGTTCCCTGACCAATACACCAGTATTCCTAGAATAAAAACATCAAATAAATGAAAATCTGCGTGCCTCATTTATAATTTTGAAGAGGGCAATATATTTTGAAATATGTATACATCTATTAAAGGGAGCAGGAATATGTTTTTGGGTCGTCCTTTACAGTCTCCTGGACTCCAGCAACAACTTCACATGTGTTTTTTTTTTTTTGCAGGATGCCATCGATTTGTAGCCAGAAAGATAAAGACAACATCATACGTAGAACTGAAATTGAGAGCAGTTTAAAAGGTTAAGTGTTATTTGCCAGTCAATGTTTAAAAACATAGGAAATGCTAACTATTTTCCATGTGACCTCCATCAGAATTTCTGGTGGTGCTGTAGCACCTGCATCACACCTAATTTCAACTTCCCCGCAGTATACTTCCTCAACTGCAATAATCCTCCTCAAAATGTGACTTTTTCAGACATGATAAATCCTGCCGGAGATTTCCGTTAGAGGAAGTGACCTTGTCCTTGCATAGTCACTGCGAAATATTAAGCATTGATTCACTTTGTCGTGCGCCTCTCAACCTTCCCCCTACCTTTCCGTGTGGAGCAATGTCACGCCACGTGCCTTTCTGCTCACACGAGCTGCCTTTGCCAGAAAAATGTATCCAAAAGAAACAGGCAATAGAGAAAAAAAACAGAAACAGCTGTGTCAATTTTCCATGGCATGGTTCTGATTTCCGAAACGTTTTTCCCCTACATTTCTGTTCGGACTATTACATTTCTTCATGTCCCAGCAAGAAGTAGGTTCATTTCTACCTTGTGCACGCCCCAGGATTTGCGCATTAGTTTTCCTTCCGGTTTGTATGAAACCCTTCCAAAATAAATGCAGCTAGGCAGCGGTTGTGAAAGTGCCGTTGGGCTTTGGGTAAGAGAGGAAGGTGAAAATGAAGCATATGTAGAGAATGAGGTGTAAAGGAATGCAGAGAGCGGAAAAGGAAGAAGATCGCAAAGCATGCAGGGAAATAAGTCAAAGAGTAGTGGAAGCACAAAACTATAACTCACTGCATTTCCCTGGAGTACTAGAGCGCTTAGAGACTAGTTTTGAAAGCCCAGGGCCGCCCCTGATGCCTCTGTCACTTTCCACAGCTCACTGATGATAACTGCAGCAAGCACAGGAATGCTTCAAGAGAGAGAGGAAGGGAGGACGGAGTAGGAAGGTCGGGAGAAAGCAATAAGAGAGAGGGGGAAGTGAGAATGCAGAGAGAGAATGGATGGATGGAAGAGAGAGGGAGCATGAGGTGACATAGGGAGCGGGACTGATTTGAGCCTTTTTGGCAGGGATGCTTTTGGTTCCCTAGTCTAGCCCGGATGAAACTATAGCTCACTGAGAGATTGAACGATAGGTCAGAGAATGATCAAAAGAGATAGAGGAGAGCAAAGGGGAGAAAAAAAACACAGAGTTGTCATAATATCAGAGCAAGTTTAGGTGCACCACTGGGTCATGCATAGGAAGACTGGAGCGTGCAGGTGCATTTCATACTCGCGTGACCAGCTCAGCTTTCAAATCCACAACATACTTGCTCAATCCAGCAATAAACCTTCCATTCATTTTCCATGTGTTGATTCTATTAGTAACAGACGTGGATTGACTTACAGTGCAAGAGCCAATGTACGCGGGCTGGTATTGTATCCGTCCATCTACCGCTCCATACCCTTGTCAGATGAATGTGGCACTTGAAAGCGCTGGGTCCCGCAGGCATCTGATCTCTGAGTCCGATAAACACAAGGTTATTGATGTGATGGGGCAGCGGCAGGATTTCACTGAGGCTAGCGGGAGATAAGCACCAAACCAGGCGTCAAATGAAATTTAGAGAAGGAGCTTGATTTCTGTAGCTAGGACCCTTCTCTTTGTTTCTTTCTTATGAAGTGAAATGTGTGGTCCTTTTTCTGGTTTCTTTGCACTAACAAGATATATCAATGGCAGTTTGAAAACCGGTATATGCAAATTGCACACCGACTGGCTGTTACCTGCTCAACATTTTGTGATGAGGATGGTGTACTAACTAGTCACATCACAAATTGCATATTTGCAGGTGAATGCAAAACCTCCTGCCTAAAAAATATTAAAGAGGCTGGAGGCATATGTGACCCTTTGTGAATACCTAAAAGATAGACCTCAATACCTGTGCTCGTATTACTTTAATGTGGATATGTTTGTTTAAAATAAGCCAGTGCCCCTTGAAGGGATACAGGATGCTTTTAAAAGAAAAATAAATCACATAGAACGAAAGACACAAAGGGGACAATGCATTGATGACGACTGTCTGTTCCCACAGAGTCCACCCAATACAATTCTCCAATGGAAAGCTGTGCCCTCATCACAGCTCCGTCTTTGAAAATCATTTACTCTCCCAAGTCAAGTGTTGGCAACTGAATTTGCAAATGCAATTTCTGTCACTAAGTATTAATACATGGTAAACCTGTGGTTGCTGAACTCATTAAGAAAAACCTCTTTTAAACTCAATAATGTCTACTTAAATTTTCTTTCTTTGTGTCATTGAGGAGTGGTGTCTGGTTCTCCATCCATGACCATTATGTAACTTACTTTTTTTAATTCAAGTGTTTCTCCGTAACATAGCATCAGCATGCCCCGAGTGCGGACATAAAGGTAGTACTCGTAAATGCCCTTTGTGAATTCCCACAGTCATAAACGAAGACATTTGATCTAAGTTTAGACCAAACGTCTAAGTTTACTTGTGAATCGGGCCCAGAATAGGGTATCCATAGGCCCTTATTGTACATGCCTTATCAGTAGTGCTGATCGCATTAATGTCTATAGAGACATTACGTTTTGTACACACTTGAATAGCAGTACAATAATGTGGGTTAATTTACATTTATGTCCAGCACGTTGTAAAAGGTTATGCCCATTAGCATGGTCAGGGTAACTGCTCCCCCTTCGCGCAGCTCCACCGTTAAGGCACTGCCCCCAGTGCCTTCTGGTGATCCAGGTAAGGTGTTCGAGGCCCTCCTCCACCCACAGGCTCCTGCCTGCGCCTCATCCCTGGTGGTCTAGTGGAAGAGCCTGCTCTTCTGCTATTCCGCTCTGTGTGTGCCTTCCTCTTTCTGTTTTTCCCCTCTCTTGTTATCTGCCTGTTTTGCCTGTTGCCTCTTTTTTCCTTTCTTTGCCTTTCTTTATTTTTTCTTTTGTTTCCCCTGTTTTTGTGTTGCCTTTTTTCCCCGCCACTGCTGCCCCCGCGGCCCTGCCCCCTGCGTGTTCCCGCCTCCCAGCTGCTTACCCTCCCCGACCCCTACTTAATGGCGGACATTGCGCGTCCACACTGCTGGCGCGCCAAAGGCAAGCCCGTCTGCGCCCGTTCGCAACCCGACAGTGACCAGCGCCAGGGACCCTGGTCCCCCAACACCATTGCCAGTTCGACCCCAGCACTTCCTCGCACTCAACCCTGGACGCAACAGCAACTGTCAGCTCTCGACGCCGAGCAACACCCAAGGCCTGATCTCCTGCCGACACTGCTGCCGCACCTTCACCCACCTCTGCACCCAGGCAGTCACCCTCAACCCTCCGAACGCCAACATACACATGCTCCTGAGCTGCATCCTCCTCAACGTGCACTACCTGGACAGACACGCAGTTGAAGTTTGGGACCTCCTCCACACCCACTCTCCCGACGTCGCCTTCCTCACAGAGACCTGGACCAATGCCAGCTCTGCACCCGACATCGCAACCGCCATCCCTAACGGTTACAAGATCCTGAGGAAAGACCACCCGAACCGCCCCGGGGGAGGCCTCACCATCATCCACAAAAGCTCCCTCCCACTAACGATCACCAACTCGGACGACGCCTCACCCCCCCATGGAACAAATCCACTTCCAGTTCCAGACCAACCCCAGAACGACGCTCTGCGGAACTCTCGCCTACAGACCGCCCGGACTACGCTCTCCGTTCACCAACTCCATCGCAGACTGCATCGCTCCCCACGCCCTCGCCTCCATGGACTACATACTGCTCGGGCACCTGAACTTCCACCTAGACAACCTCAGCGACCCCAACACCACCGCCCTCCTAGACAACCTCACCAACATCGGTCTGAAGCAACTCGTCTCCACCCCCACTCTCCCCGCAGGACACACTCTCAACCCCATCTTCGCCGGAGGAAACAACATTCATTTCAGTCACACCACCGAACCGCTCTGGACGGACCACCACTGCATCCATTTCTCCTTCCCGAAATCCACCGCACACAAGCGCACGCCATGTCTCCCACGCAGAAACTGGAACAAAATCACCAAAGAACACCTCACCTCCGCCCTCAGCTGCACTCCTCCCCCTACCATGACAGACACCAACACAGCAGCAAACAACCTTCACCAATGGATTGCCAACTGCACCAACACTTTCGCCCCCCTCCAGAACTCCACCGGATGACACAATGTGAAAGCCACCTGGTTCACCACGGACCTCCGAGAATCCAAGCACTCTTGCCGACAACTGGAGAAAACATGGAGAAACTGCAAAACCCCAGAAGCATGCTCCGCCTACAAGGCTGCAACCACGGCACACCACCAACTCATCAAATCAACCAAGAGAAATTTCATCCAAGACAGAATCCTCTCCAACGCCCACAACTACAAAGAACTCTTCGCCATATTACAAGGATTCACTAGACTGAACAGCAAAACTACTGACTTTCCTCCCTCCCAAGACCTCTGCAAAAAACTCAGCTCCTTCTTCCACCTCAAGATCAAGATGCTCTATGACAACGTCGACTACCAAGACCATGGCACCGACCCAACACCCCCCACCAGCTACGTCATCCAACCGACCCTTCTCACCTGGACTCCTCTCACCACAGAAGACATCACACATACTATGAAAAGCATCCACTCCGGAGCACCCACTGATCCCTGCCCACCGCACATCTTCCACAGGGCTGCCACCGCCATCACACCTGAACTACGACGAACGATCAACTGCTCCCTCAAGACAGCCACATTCCCCAACGACTGGAAACGCGCTGAAGTCATACCCCTCGTCAAGAAGCTCTCCATGGACCCGCAGACCTCAAGAACTTCAGGCCCATCTCTCTTCTCCCCTTTGCCGACAAAGTCATTGAGAAAGTAGTCAACACCCAGCTAGCGCACTTCCTAGAAACCAACAACATCCCGACTCCTCTCAGTCCTTATTCCACAGCAACCACAGCACCAAGACCGCCCTCATAGCTGCCACTGATGACATCCGCACCCTCCTCGACCAAGGCCACACTGCAGCCCTCATCCTCCTAGACCTCTCAGCAGCCTTCAACACTGTCTCCCACTGCACACCAGCTGCCAGACTGCACGACGCCAGCATCCAGGGAACTGCCTTAGACTGGATTTGATCTTTTCTCTCAGGCAGAACACAAAGAAAAAGACTCCTGCCCTTCCTCTCTGAACCTACAGAGATCAGATGCAGAGTACCCCAAGGATCCTCCCTCAGCCCCATGCTCTTCAACGTCTACATGGCCCCCCTCGCAACCATCGTCAGAAAACACGGGCTCAACATAGTCTCATATGCCGACAACACCCAACTCATCCTTCCCTCACCAAGGACTCTGACATCACCAGGCACAGCTTTCAAGAAGGGATGAAGGATGTTGCATCCTGGATGAGCAGCAGCTGCCTGAAGCTCAATTCAGAGAAAATTGAAGTCCTCATCCTCGGATCCACCCCTTCCGCATGGGACAACACCTGGTGGCCCCCGCCCTTGGAAGCCCACCCACCTCTACGGACCATGCTTGAAACCTTGTCATCATACTCGACTCTACACTCACCATGAACCACCAGATAAACGTAGTGTCCTCCAAATGTTTCAACACCCTCCGCATACTCCACAGGATCTTCAGATGGATCCCCCCGACTCCAGGAAGACCGTCACCCACGCACTCATCACCAGCAGACTGGACAACAGAAATGCGCTCTACGCCGGAATCAAAAAAACACTGCTCCGCAAACTCCAGACCGTCCAGAACGCCGCAGCCAGACTTGTCCTCAACATCCCACGACATGACCACATCACCCAACACCTCCGGGACCTCCACTGGCTCCCCGTCGAAAAAAGAATAACCTTCAAACTGCACACTGACGCCTACAAAGCCCTCTACAATACCGGACCCCAATACATCAACGAAAGAATCTCCTTTCATGCCCCCAAGAGAAACCTCTGCTCTGCCGACCTAGCCCTAGCCACGGTCCCCTGCATCCACAGGACCAGTGCAGGTGGCAGATCCTTCTCCTACATCATGGCCAAGACCTGGAATGAACTCCCCCTCCGCATCAGACAAAGCCCGACCCTGCACCTATTCAGAAAGGATCTCAAGACCTGGCTCTTCTGATCACCACGGAGCTGCTCAAGCCCCCCCAGTGCCTTGAGACCCTCAGGGGTGATTAGCGCACTCTAAAAATCCCTGATTGATTGATTAGCACTAGAAAGGTAGTAGAAAATAGTGTCTGAGGTCTAGCTCGCTGATTCCCTCTTACTATGAAAAAAGTATTACAAACTGTCACCTTCTTTGGATGATGGCATCCGAGATATCAGTGATGTCATGAATGATGTCCTTTGAGATGTCATCAGTGATGTAATCAATGATGTTGTTTAGCATTTAACATGAGTGACATGATATTTGAGGTCATAAGCAGTGCATAGCAGGGGTGCAACCTATAGTTAGCTCAGTAAACTATAAAGGGTAAATTTCAGTGTATTTCTGTTTTTAAAACATTAGTTTTTGTGTAATTTCAACACCTAACTAGAACGCCACCTTAACCTTTGTTTTTTTTTCATTTAATTTCTAGGGTTTTTAAACGGAAGCTAAGATCTTATTACCATACCTAACTATAGAATCACTGCAACTTTTAATTTTTTCAGTGAATTTCTGAGATTTTTTAATGTAAGGTAAGGTCTTATTATCATAGCTAACTATAAACTAACTTGAAATGTTGTTTTTTACAGTTCATTTTTCTTTTTTTTAAAATCATATTCAGCCAATTGCCCAACTGAGAAAGGCTTTCGGCTGTGCGCAGTGGGGATTGGAAGACCAACCTCCAGCAGACAGCTAACCATAACTGATCCTGGCCTGTGGCCAAACCCTGCATGGTCAGCCAACCCAAAGGCTAGGCCCTGTGCCTAACTCCCTGTACGCTGCCAACAACCCACTGTTCACGGCCCTCAGCCATTCAGACGAGAACTTTGGCTGCAGGACTGGTCTCTGGCCTGTCCCTGCACCAAACCCCCCCATGAGCAGCTAACATCCACTGCACATGGCCTTTGGCCATGAGCAGTGGGGCCCAACCACCCGCAGATTCCAATCCCCCTGTTTACCCCATCACCCCATATTACTTATTTATTTACTTTTTTGCTGTACCATGGTACTCACACTATACCGCCACCCAAGCTTAACATCCATTTTACTTTAGACACCATGCAAGTTTCATTCTGCAAAGCTTGTACAGTCAGACAGTACCTCCTGTGGGAGTACCACCATACCTCACAGGAGGGCCACTCTAGTCCCACAGGAGCAGTGCAGTGCCTGTGGCACAAAAAAAAAAGTTTCCATGGAGTGGTCTCTCTGGACCCTGCCCACAAGTGCTAGGGTTTGGGATATCCCTACCCTGTCCCCATATATGTTTTTAAAAATAAATTCAGGACACAAAGCCAAAGTCCTGTAACAGTGGCTGCAAGATTTGTCTCCCAGTTGCGGCTGGCCTATCGATCTCACAGTACCGTATGACCATTATCAGTCTTGCTGTAACAAAGAGGCTGAAGGAAGAAAAAGCTCCCTTGGCCAATCAGAGGGCCCAATTTTAACTTTTTGGTGTTGCGGGACAAGCAGACATTGTGGGTGCTTTGTGCTTACCCTCTTGCCATTAATTGTGGCACCTATGTTATATCTTCATTTTAAAATCAGGCATTTTACATCAAAAGTCAACAAGAATGGCCATAAAAGGAGCAGGCAAGGTCAGTGTAATTAAAATGAATGTCGGGTGCCTTATATAAATAATCAAAAGAAAATGAATAAAAAATAAGACAGTGTAAACCACAATAATCATTGCAATTTTTTAGTAAGACTGAGATAACAAAAACATAAAAGTGTATACCACTACATTTTGACTGAGCCAGTTGCTAGTTCTGACAAGCCAAGTGCAGTCTAGAGTCTCAATGGTCTCTTACTACTGCATGGTATTTCTTAAATTACATAGCATTTGCATCTTTTCTCAGTGTGACTCGATAAACATATCTAGAGGTATAGTGAATCAAAACATAAGTGCACAGCTGAAACTGATTATTTCACAGGCCATCACCATGCAGTAGAATCATTTTGGGAAAGTGTTACACCATACAGGTTGTGTTATGAGTGATTGGTTAATCTGGTGGGTGAAGCACTCTGGTTTTGAGTGCTGGGCCTAATGCACATCAAGATTAAAGTGAAAAAGGGTCTACAGAGTGCTTCCACATATAAATATTGGACTAAATTTATTTGATTCATCAGGAAATTATGGCTAAATATTCTCTATTACTGTTGGTCTTTACTTTTCTAATATATGCATTTGTAGACATTTATCGAGAAAATTTACATGCACTGTACCAAAGCATAATGAGAACCATGTAAATAAAAGAGAATCTTCTATTCATCAGCTTGTGTCTTTCTTTTTTATTTTCCTTTTGAGACTGTGCCTTGTGGAACCAACAGCAAGAAAGCCAACAAGTGTTTTGGCTTGTCATGGGATGCAGGGCTGTTTTTTTTTTTTTAAGGCTATTGAACTCTATGCCTCATGATCACATGGGTTCGGTAAGGATTCCAACTGGAATACCTAGGACTGACAATCAGGATCCAAAGACCGCTTTCATTATAACATGTATCAGATAGGAACTTACCCATTTGTGCCAGTACTTAAGAAATCCAACTCTAAAATTCACTCTGTGTAGTCATGCTTTTGCCTAACACTTAAGAGCGAGCAACATCCCTGTCTGCACAGTGAAAAATAATTAGCTATGTAAATAGGATTTATATCTTCTACAAGCCTGCATTGTATAAGGGTGAGCATCACTTTGAGATCAATGAACAGTCCCACCAAAGTAATGGTCCACCCACTTTATTTGGAGTTAGGGGAAGCACAATGTTTACACCAGTGGAGCCTCCACTGTGTCTTCCAATGTTAACCTCTGATTGTCAGTTGCTGCCCGGTTGCAGTGATGGTTGTCCCATCCTACTGAGGGAGAGGCAAATCTCTCTCATTTTCCCTTCCTGGATCCACCAAGCTTCCCTTAGCAGATATGAGCAGGGAAAATATAGATTGGCCCCCATAAGCAGATAGAAAACTCGTCCTGCCTCAGAAAGTTTTCAAGGGCATATCAGGAAACTTATAAAACTTATTAAAACTTATTCAATTAGATGGTGACTGCCTCTTCATCTATGGTCAGTCTCAGGGGGAACACGAGTTGAGGAAGTGTGCTCTTGCATGAGTGATGCTAGACTCATCCCTAAACCAGAGAAATGTGTGTTAGGCAAAAGACCTGATTTGTTTGGTCATTACTTTCGAATTGTGGATTGCAACATGATCCTGATAAGGTTGCTACACTTTACAATACTCCAGTTCCAAGCAACACATCTGATTAGAGGTCTTTTCTCTACTAGGCCTATTACTGTTCTCAATGTATTCTTCATGTTGCAAAATCCAGCGACCCGCTGAGAGAATTGACAAAGAAAGGCAGACCTTTTGTGTGGTCACTAGAGTGCAAAGACCCATTTCAAAGATCAAAGGAGGAGGTTGAATATTCGACACCTATGGCTTATTTTAATCTACACCTATGCAGTAAATTAATTGTAATTGCCCGTCCTGTAAGCCGTGACGCCATCATAGCCCAGCACCACCAAACATTCACCACAGTGCAAAGTGTCCTATGCCATTCTCAGTCTGACAGATGATGACACCTTCTCATAAGCGGAAAAAGATTTTGGCCATGGTATGGGCTTGTGCACCTCTCCATGTGTCTCTCTTAGGAAAACCATTCACAATTGTCATTGTTTGTCACAATGTTGATCCTAAAAAATTGTGTCACGAAAATATTGTGTAAAAAGTATTGATAACAAATATATTGATTGTATGTAAATTACATAAATACCTGATACAAATGGAGCCACTCACTTACCCATACAACTGCTCACATAACCACTAACACATCCTTACAGCAAATGAGTCACCCAATCATACACCCATACAGTCATACGGTCACTCAGACAGCCACTCACACACTAATACATATAGTCACACAGCCACTCAGATTAGATATGTTAGAAATAGTATTACTAATTGCTAGTACAGAAAGAATAGTAATTTAACTTATGCAGTAGCTTAGTATTTATCTTTAAGTCTCAGAAACATTTATGAAACACTTACAGTCATGGGATGATGTAATCAGTGATGTCATTTGAGATGTCATCAGTGATGTCATCAGTGATGTCAATGAGCATGTCATGATTGATGTAATATGTAAGGTCATAAGCAGTGCATTGCGGGGGCGTAAGTTACAGTTAGCTCAGGTAACTATTACTGCTGAATTTCACTGGTATTTGCACAAGTGAAATCTGAGCCTAACTATAACATCAATGTAACCTTTGGTTTTCTCCAGTGTATATATATATATATATATATATATTCATATATATATATATATATATATATATATATATATATATATATATTCACTGAAAAAACCATAGGTTTCAGACACGTTATAGTTAGAAATTAGCATTTAAAAAACCTTTGAAATTCACTGAAAAAACCATAGGTTTTAGGGACAGTTATAGTTAGTTGGACATTGCACTCGTACAAAACCCGTGAAATTCCCCTGTTATAGTTAGTTCAGCTAACTATAACTCGCGCCCGCAATGCACTGCTGATGACGTCACATATTACATCACTCATGACATGGTCAGTGACATCACTGATGACATCACTGATGACATCTCAAATGACATCACTGATGACATCACTGATGACATCATCCAGTGACTGTGTGTTTCTGTAAAGTTTAATTTTGTTTTATATATATGCCAAGCTGTATTGAGGAATGAGTGGGTGTATAAGTGTCTGTATGGAGGATTTAGTAGGTACGTGACTGACTGTATAAGTGAGTGATTAAACGTATCTTACTGAATGCATGGGTTAGTGACTAAACTGGGTGAATGTCTGAATCCGTCTGTCTGTTGCTGTGTAAGTGGCTGCATGGGTTTGTGAATAGCTACATGAGTGTCTATATGAGTTATTGATTGGTTGTCTGAGTATCTGTATGGGTACCTGAGTGTTTGTGTGGGTGGGGTGTGTGCGACTCTGTGCATAGATGTGTGAGTGGGTGATTCACTGGGTGGATGGTTTCAAGAGTGCATCTGTGATAGACTGTATGGGTGGGTAAGTGTGTGTAAGAGTGTGTTAGTGAGTGAATGTATGTCCCAGTGGTACATGTGTGAGTAACTACATATGTGAAAGGCAGTATATATGTGTGTTGGAGTATATAAATGGCTATAAGTGAGAGTGTGTGATTGTGAGAGTGGCTGTATGGATGAGTGTGTGCTTGTATCAGTGATTGTATAAGAGCGTAAAAATGTGCTAGTATTTGTATGAGTAAGTGAGCTGGTGTGTGTATGACTGTATAGGTGAGTAAATGGCAGTGTGAATAATTATTTGCATGACTGACTAGGTGTGTGAGTACCTCTATGGATGAGTGGCGGTGTGTGAGTGTCTATATAGGAGTATGAGTGCATATGATAGTCCTGTACTGAGTGACCGTAAGTATGAGTGACTGTACGGGTGAGTTAGTGGATGTGTGTGTAGTCCTAAGAATCAGTGAGTGGGTATGTAGTTATTGGTGTTGGAGTGTCTATGGTTTTGTGAATGGCAGTCTGTTATTTAGAGTGGGTGTATCAAAGGTTATATTAGGGTGTGAGGAGGTGCATCAGATTATCACGTGGATGATGTCATCAGTGATGTCATCAGTGATGTCATTTGAGATGTCATCAGTGATGTCATCAGTGATGTCACTGACCATGTCATGAGTGATGTAATATGTGATGTCATCAGCAGTGCATTCCGGGGGCGCGAGTTATAGTTAGCTGAACTAACTATAACGGGGGAATTTCACGGGTTTTGTACGAGTGCAATGTCCAACTAACTATAACTGTCCCTAAAACCTATGGTTTTTTCAGTGAATTTCAAAGGTTTTTTAAATGCTAATTCCTAACTATAACATGTCTGAAACCTATGTTTTTTTTCAGTGAATTTCAAAGGTTTTGTAAATGACAATTTTTAAATGTATTAATTGTTATATTTATTTTTTGGATACTGATTTACTAAATTTTTTTAAACTATTTATTTTTACATATTTTATTTTTTAAATTACATTGTAATTACATTATACATTACATTACAAAATATACTTTCTCTGAATGAATTACTTTAGTTTAAATACTTTGCAAATAGGCAATAGACTTAAGTACAGTAGTTACAGTTGTTGCAATGGGCAACACAATTTCAAACACAATGCAACATTGAGCTCAATGTGAATTTCTAGTTAAATGCAATTAGTTACTTTATGGATTACTTTTCTAACCACAGGACTGGATCCTAGATTCAGTCCTGGGACATCTCCTGTAAACAGTTGAGTAAAAGAGTTTTGGTTACAGTAGTGATTTTTAAGGAATATTATTGTATTTTAAAAGTTGACACAGAAACTTTTTCACATAGAATCACCAATGTTATCCTATGGGAGGAAATTCACTTAGCAGGTAAGTAGTGTTATCGTTACTTTTTCTTACTCAGTGTTGGATCCTGGATCCAGCACTGGTGCATCTCCTGTAAACAGTTGAAAGAATGCGTTTACGTCATACAGGCGATTTTTAAGGAATATTTGTAGTTTGTGAAAATCGACACTGAAACTTTTCTGCTGAAAACCAGACAATGGATTCCTATGGAAGGAAATATAAGTTACTGGTAAGTACGGTTAGAATTACTTTTCAGGGTCAGTGCTGGGCTAAAAGATGCAGCACTGGGTTCTCTCCTGATAACAGGTGAGTAAATCGGAATTCGTAGTTCGGTTGATTTTAGAGGAATATTATAAAGTTCCAAAACTCCACACTTAGAAGAATTTCCAAGTGAAACCAGTCAATGTTAGCCTATGGAAGGAAATTCAAGTTGCTGGTAAGTACGGTTAAAATTACTTTTCAGGATCAGTACTGGGCTGAAAGATGCAGCACTGAGGTCTCTCCTGATAACAGGTGAGTAAATCGGAATTCGTATTTCGGCTGATTTTAGAGGAATATTTGTATGTTTCAAAAATCGACACTTAGAAACTTTTTCAGCAAAAAGCAGGCAATGATATCCTATGGAAGGAAATTCAAGTTACTGGTAAGTACGGTTAAAATTACTTTTCAGGATCAGTACTGGGCTGAAAGATGCAGCACTGAGGTCTCTCCTGATAACAGGTGAGTAAATCGGAATTCGTAGTTCGGCTGATTTTAGAGGAATATTTGCACAATGGTGAAGGAAGGGGTGGGGCCTGAGGTGACATGTCTGCAAACACACCCAGTGGCGCGTTTTAAGTTGGAGAATTAATTCCTTCTCAATCCCGAGGGTCCAACTAGCCCACCAGATACCTCTAGTATGTCCCAGACAGCTGCGTTGCAGAGAGGTGTTCAGAGGCCACGCCCCTTTTTACAACACTCTGCAACGCAGCTCCGTGGCGCTTACTGGAGGTACCTGGTGGGCTAGTTGGCCCCCAGGGACCCTCAGGATTGAAGGGGATTTAATTCCCCATCTTAAAACGCGCCACGGGGCCTGTTTGCACACATGTCACTTGAAGCCCCGCCCCCTCCCTTCACCACTGTGCAAACGCACCCCGTGGCGCATTTTAAGTTGGGGGATTAAGTCCCCTTGAATACTGAGGGTCCCTGGGGGCCAACTAGCCCACCATGTACCTCCAAAAAGCGCCACAGAGCTGTGTTGCCGAGAGGTGTAAAAAGGGACGTGGCCTCTGTACACCTCTCTGCAACGCAGCCCCCTGGCGCATACTGGAGGTTCCTGGTGGGCTAGTTGGCCCCCAGGGACCCCCAGTATTGAAGGGGAATTTGTTCCCCATCTGCAAACGTGCCAGGGGTGTGGCCCCCCTTACTTTTTCCTATTTTTGGGCCCTGGGGACCCCATCCCCCAGGGACTTACCCTTTTTTTTTTTTTATTAAACGGGAAGGGGGCCGCGTGGCCCCCTCCCATGGCCGAATCCGGCCCCGGGGACCCCATCCCCCGGGGCATGGCCACACTTTTAAATAAATTTTTAAGGAGAGGGGCTGCGTGGCCCCCCTCCTCAGGCCTCCTTTTGCCCCGGGGACCCCATCCCCCGGGGCAGGCCTTTATTTTTATTTTTTTATTATTATTTTTGGGGAGGGGGGCCGCGTGGCCCCCCTCCCGGGCAACTACTTGCCCCGGGGACCCCATCCCCCGGGGCTGGCCCGCTCCGTTGGGGACTGTGGGGGGGTCCCCAATCCCCCCACAGTCCCACCGGCTCCCCGCGTCCCTTGGGAGCCGGCATTGCTTTTCCACATGGGGAGCTGCTAACATGCAGCTCCCCATGTGGAAAAGAAATTTGCTTTGGATATTGGAAGCGAGAGCAGGTTTCCTGCTCTCGCTTCCAATATCCAAAGCAGTTTGCTATGACAGGACGGGAGCCGCGAGGCTCCCGTCCTGTCATAGCAAACTACAGTGTCCCGGGGGTAGGCACCCCGGGACACTGCAGGAGCCGGCCCTGGGGGTGGCGGTCCCCAGGGCCATTACAGGCTCCAGGAGGGGGCCGCACGGCCCCCTCCCTCCATTGACAAAGCCCCGGGGAGGTGGTGGTCCCCGGGGCTCTGGGGGTCTGTAATGGACCCCCATATTGACATTTTTAGTGCCCCGGGGAGGTGGCGGTCCACGGGGCGTGTGGAGGGGCTCGAGCCCCCCCACACAGGTAAATTTTTAAAAAAATAATTAAAGAAGCCCAAGGGAGGTGGCGGTCCCCGGGGCTGCGGGAGGGCCGAGAGCCCTCCCGCACCATTTATTTTTAAAGCCCCGGGGGGTGGTGGTCCCCGGGGCTTGAGGGGCCTTAGAGGCCCCGCCACCTATTATAAATCCCCCCCCCCATGCCCCCGGGACTTGGCCCACCCGGGGGCCAATTAATAACGAAGCGCGGGAGACCGCGCTTCGTTTTTTTTTTTTGCGGCGGGATTCGCGCACCCTAAGCGCATCCCGCCGATTTTTGTTGTTGAAAAAATGCTTTTTTCTGCCCAGGGGGTCCTTGTGGGACCCCCTGAGCAGACCTAGGGGGTCAGGGTGTTTCTACCCTGCCCCCTTTTTGCGCTTTGCGCACTTGTTTCTGTCCCTCGGTTCTACCGAGGGACAAAATGGCTGCCAACACTTCCTGATTTGGAGTGTTGACAGCCATTAGCATTCCAGAACCGAGGAACAAGAAAGCAGTAAAAAAAGTGCGCAAAACGCACAAAGGGGGCAGGGTAGAAACACCCTGACCCCCTAGGTCTGCTCAGGGGGTCCCACAAGGACCCCCTGGGCAAAAAAAAGCATTGTTTTTTTTAAATCGGCAGGATGTGCTCAGGGTGCGCGAATCCTTCCGGAAAAAAAAATCGAAGCGCGGTCTCCCGCGCTTCGATGTAAATTTGCCCCCGGGTGGGCCAAGTCCCGGGGGCATGCTGGGGGGGGGTTTATTTTATGTATGGGGGGCCTCTAAGGGCCCCCAAGCCCCGGGGACCACCACCCCCCGGGGCTTTATCATAAATGGTGCGGGAGGGCTCTGAGCCCTCCCGCAGCCCCGCGGACCGCCACCTCCCCGGGGCTTTTTTTTTTTTTTTAAACCTGTGTGGGGGGGCTCCAGCCCCCCCACACGCCCCAGGGACCACCACCTCCCCGGGGCACTAAGAAAATTGAAAATGGGAGTCCGTTTTGGACCCTCAAGCCCCGGGGACCACCACCTCCCTGGGGCTTTCAAAATGTAGGGAGGGGGGCCGTGCGGCCCCCCTCCTTGAGCCCTTGATGGCCCTGGGGACCGCCACCCCCCAGGGCCGGCTCCTGCAGTGTCCCGGGGTGCCTACCCCGGGACACTGCTGTTTGCTATGACAGGACGGGAGCCTCGCGGCTCCCGTCCTGTCATAGCAAGTCTTGGTTTGCATTTTGAAAGAGAGAGCAGGAAACCTGCTCTCTCTTTCAAAATGCAAACCAATTGCTTTTCCACATGGGGAGCAGCATGTTAGCTGCTCCCCATGTGGAAAGCAATGCCGGCTCCCGTAGGACACGGGGAGCCGGCGGGACTGTGGGGGTTTGGGGACCCCCACAGTCCCCAACCAGAGGCCAGGCCCCGGGGGATGGGGTCCCCGGGGCCAAGAGTGGCCCGGGAGGGGGCCACGCAGCCCCCTCCCCAAATTTAAAAAATAAATAAAATAAAAAAAATAAGGGCAAGGCCGGCCCCGGGGATGGGGTCCCCGGGGCCTTAAATGGCCTGAGGAGGGGGCCACGCAGCCCCCTCCATATTTTTTATTTAAAAAGAGGGCATGCCCCGGGGGATGGGGTCCCCGGGGCCAATAGAAGCCCAGGGAAGGGGGCCACGCGGCCCCCTTCCCGTTTTTTTTTTTTTTTTTAAATAAAACAAAAAAAAATGCTCAGGCCCCGGGGGATGGGGTCCACGGGGCCAAAAGTGGCCGAGGGAAGGGGGGCCACGCAGCCCCCCTCCCATAAAAAAAAAAAACGGCATTGTGCCGGAGGCCCCGCCCCCCTCCCTGCAGTACTCTGCAAACGCGCCCCCTGGCGCGTTTAAAGAAGGGGAAGTAATTCCCCTTGAATACTGGGGGTCCCTGGGGGCCAACTAGCCCACCAGGAACCTCCAGTATGCGCCAGGGGCTGCCTTGCAGAGAGGTGTACAGAGGCCACGCCCTTTTACACCTCTCTGCAACGCAGCTCTGTGGCGCTTAATGGAGGTAGCTGGTGGGCTAGTTGCACCCCAGGGACCCTCAGGATTCAAGGGAGTTAATCCCCCGACTTAAAACGCGCCACGGGGCGTGTTTACACAGTGGTGAAGGGAGGGGCGGGGACTGAGGTGACATGTGTGCAAACAGGCGCCGTGGCGCGTTTTAAGATGGGGAATTAAATCCCCTTCAATCCTGAGGGTCCCTGGGGCCAACTAGCCCAACAGGTACATCCAGAAAGCGCCACAGAGCTGCTTTGCAGAGAGGTGTAAAAGGGGTGTGGCCTCTCTACACGTCTCTGCAACGCAGCCCCCTGGCGCATACTGGAGGTTCCTGGTGGGCTAGTTGGCCCCTAGGGACCCTCATGATTCAAGGGGACTTAATCCCCCAACTTAAAACGCGCCACGGGGCGCGTTTGCACAGATGTCACCTCAGGCCCCGCCCCTTCCCTTCACCATTGTGCAAATATTCCTCTAAAATCTGCCGAACTACAAATTCTGATTTACTCACCTGTTATCAGGAGAGACCTCAGTGCTGCATCTTTCAGCCCAGTACTAATCCTGAAAAGTAATTTTAACCGTACTTACCAGTAACTTGAATTTCCTTCCATAGGATATCATTGCCTGCTTTTTGCTGAAAAAGTTTCTGTGTTGATTTTTGAAACATACAACTATTACTCTAAAATCAGCCGAAATACGAATTCCGATTTACTCACCTGTTATCAGGAGAGACCTCAGTGCTGTATCTTTCAGCCCAGTACTGGTCCTGAAAAGTAATTTTAACCGTACTTACCAGTAACTTGAATTTCCTTCCATAGGCTAACATTGACTGGTTTCACTTGGAAATTCTTCTAAGTGTGGAGTTTTGGAACTTTAAAATATTCCTCTAAAATCAACCGAACTACGAATTCCGATTTACTCACCTGTTATCAGGAGAGACCTCAGTGTTGCATCTTTCAGCCCAGTAATGATCCTCACAAGTAATTTTAACCGTACTTACCAGTAACTTGAATTTCCTTCCATAGGATATCATTGCCTGCTTTTTGCTGAAAAAGTTTCTAAGTGTTGATTTTTGAAACATACAAATATTCCTCTAAAATCAGCCAAAATACGAATTCCGATTTACTCACCTGTTATCAGGAGAGACCTCAGTGCTGCATCTTTCAGCCCAGTACTGATCCTGAAAAGTAATTTTAACCGTACTTACCGGTAACTTGAATTTCCTTCTTAGGCTAACATTGACTGGTTTCACTTGGAAATTCTTCTAAGTGTGGAGTTTTGGAACTTTATAATATTCCTCTAAAATCAACCAAAGTACGAATTCCAATTTACTCACCTGTTATCAGGAGAGAACCCAGTGCTGCATCTTTTAGCCCAGCACTGACCCTAAAAAGTAATTTTAACCGTACTTACCAGTAACTTATATTTTCTTCCATAGGAATCCATTGTCTGGTTTTCAGCAGAAAAGTTTGTGTCGATTTTCACAAACTACAAATATTCCTTAAAAATCGCCTGTATGACTTAAACGCATTCTTTCAACTGTTTACAGGAGATGCACCAGTGCTGGATCCAGGATCCAACACTGAGTAAGAAAAAGTAACGATAACAGTTTTTACCTGCTAAGTGAATTTCCTTCCATAGGATAACATTGGTGATTCTATGAGAAAAAGTTTCTAAGTGTCAACTTTTAAAATACAATAATATCCCTTAAAAATCACTACTGTAACCAAAACGCTTTTACTCATCTGTTTACAGGAGATGTCCCAGGACTGAATCTAGGATCCAGTCCTGTGGTTAGAAAAGTAATCCATAAAGTAACTAATTGCATTTAACTAGAAATTCACATTGAGCTGAATGTTGCATTGTGTTTGAAAATGTGTTGCCCATTGCAACAACTGTAACTACTGTACTTAAAAGTCTATTGCCTATGTGCAAAGTATTTAAACTAAAGTAATTAATTCTGAGAAAGTATTTTTTGTCATGTAATGTATAATGTAATTACAATGTAATTTAATAAATAAAATATCTAAAAATAAATAGTTTTAAAAAATGTAGTAAATCAGTGTCAAAAAAATAAATATAACAATTTATACATTTAAAAATTGTCATTTACAAAACCTTTGAAATTCACTGAAAAAACCATAGGTTTTAGGGGCGTTATAGTTAGAAATTAGCATTTAAAAACCTTTGAAATTCACTGAAAAAACCACAGGTTTCAGGCACGTTATAGTTAGAATTTAGCATTTAAAAAACCTTTGAAATTCACTGAAAAAACCATAGGTTTCAGACACGTTATAGTTAGAAATTAGCATTTAAAAAACCTTTGAAATTCACTGAAAAAACCATAGGTTTTAGGGACAGTTATAGTTAGTTGGACATTGCACTCGTACAAAACCCGTGAAATTCCCCTGTTATAGTTAGTTCAGCTAAATATAACTCGCGCCCCCGCAATGCACTGCTGATGACGTCACATATTACATCACTCATGACATGGTCAGTGACATCACTGATGACATCACTGATGACATCTCAAATGACATCACTGATGACATCATCCACGTGATAATCTGATGCACCTCCTCACACCCTAATATAACCTTTGATACACCCACTGTAAATTACAGACTGCCATTCGCAAAACCATAGACACTCCAACACCAATAACTACATACACACTCACTGATTCTTAGGTCTACACACACATCCACTCACTCACCCGTACAGTCACTCATACTTACGGTCAATCAGTACAGGACTATCATATGCACTCATACACCTATATAGACACTCACACACCACCACTCATCCATAGAGGTACTCACACACCTAGTCAGTCATGCAAATAATTAATCACACTGCCATTTACTCACCTATACAGTTATACACACACCAGCTCACTTACTCATACAAATACTAGCACATTCTTACGCTCTTATACAATCACTGATACAAGTACACACTCATCCATACAGCCACTCTCACAATCACACACTCTCACTTATAGCCATTTATATACTCCAACACACATATATACTGCCTTTCACATATGTAGTTACTCACACTTCTACCACTGAGATATACATTCACTCACTAACACACCCATACACACAGTCACCCACCCATACAGTCCATCACAGATGCACTCTTGAAACCATGCCCCCAGTGAATCACCCACTCACACATCTATGCACAGAGTCACACACACCCCACCCACACAAACACTCAGGCACCCATACAGATACTCACACAACCAATCAATAACCCATGTAGACACTCATGTAGCTATTCACAAACCCATGCAGCCGCTTACACACCAACAGACAGACGGATACAGAGATTCACACAGTTTAGTCACTAACCCATGCATTCAGTAAGACATGTTTAATCACTCACTTATAGAGTCAGTCACGCACCTACTAAATCATCCATACAGACACTTATACACCCACTCATTCTTCAATACGCCTTTCCCTATATATATAAAAAAATATTTAAACTTTACAGAAACACACAGTCACTGCATGATGTCATCAGTGATGTCATTTGAGATGTCATCAGTGATGTCATCAGTGATGTCACTGACCATGTCATGAGTGATGTAATATGTGACGTCATCAGCAGTGCATTGCGGGGCGCGAGTTATAGTTAGCTGAACTAACTATAACGGGGGAATTTCACGGGTTTTGTACGAGTGCAATGTCCAACTAACTATAACTGTCCCTAAAACCTATGGTTTTTTCAGTGAATATATATATATATATATATATATATATATATATATATATATATATATATATATATATTGAGAAAGGCTGCTGGGTCATCTGAAACGCGTCTCTTCAGTCGCTGGGTCGAAGGAGGCCCTATCAAATAAAGAAGCCTTAATCCTGAAGTCTTTGAGTGTGTGCCTTCTTCTTGTGAGGAGTAAGGATAGCTTGGGATATATATATATATATATATATATATATAACCTACTGAATATGTTGGCTACGGTCACGTGTTTCTGATTTGCACGTGTAGGGCCGGCATAAATAATCCTCCTGTACGTCATCAGACAATTAGACTTGAAAATATCACAGCCGCTGCTTTAGAGGAGTTTTAAATATTGATTTAATATATATATATATATTACCTACTGGCGGTCGCCAGTAGGTAGTTATAGTTAGGACCTTGTTTCTATTCAAAAAGCATTTTTTCTTTTGCCAATATCTTTGGTGCCGTGTGACGAATCTTCGCGAAAATTTCAAAACTAATGGTCCACTCAGGTCAGCTGCTGTCTTGAAAGTATCGGGGTGATTCGGCAAGCGGGGGCCGAGAAAAAAGGGGGGTCCCAAAACGCGTTTTCCCCATGTTAATTTCCATAGGAACTTTAGACAAAGCTACTGCCTGAACTGCTGAACGGAATTTCACCAAATTTAGCAAAAAGGTAGGTCTTTGTCCAGAAGGCATGCTTTTTTTTAAATGGTGTAAATCCGTTCAGTAGTTGCTAAGAAATTCAAAAAATAAAAATATCGATATCTGAGCACTGGGGAGGATTCGCGAACCCTCCCGAGCACGAGCTTGATTCTGATTGGCTGTCAACACTCCAAACCAGGAAGTGATGCCAGCAATCTTGTGACTCTGTAGAACCGAGTCACAAGAAATGTGTTAAAAAAAGGATAAAAAACAAGAAAAGGGGGCAGAGTAGAAACAGCCTGTCCCCCTGGGCCTGCTCGGAGGGTCCTACAAGGACCCCTGGGCCAGAAAAAGCATTTTTTAAATATTTTCGGCCGAATTCGCGATGGGTTTCTTTGAGCCCCCGGGTGGGCCAGGTCATGGGGGCTATGTGGAAGCAAGTCTCTGGCGGTGAGTACGTGTGCACAGCTGAGTTCCGTTTATAGTGTACCCGAGTGATGCAGTATACATCTTATGCGCATTTTAGCTCACCTCGCATCGCGTGTGCACAACGCAGTGCAGCAAGTCTCTTGCGGTGAGTACGTGTGCACAGCTGTGTCCCATCCATAGTGTACCCCAAGGGATACAGTATGCATGTTATGCGCATTTTAGCTCACCTCGCATCGCGTGTGCACAACGCAGCACAGCAAGTCTCTTGCGGTGAGTACGTGTGCACAGCTGTGTTCCATCCATAGTGTGCCCCAAGGGAAACAGTATACATGTTATGCACATTTTAGCTCACCTCGCATGCACCGCGTGTGCACAACGCCCTGCCTAGCGAGCCTACGGTAAACTGTGGTGGTGAGTACGTTCGGCGTGCAGCGCCCAGTACTGTGCCACAAAGTAAACTGTACTCCGAGGGATACTGTTGACATCCTAAACTAATCTAGCTCACTCCGCATCGCGTGTGCACAAGGCGCGGCCCAGCAAGCCTGTGGTTAACTCTGGCGGTGAGTATTGTGTACACTAAAATGGTCTGCCACTGTCAGACATAGGAGAACACAGCAGTACATTTTCTGTTACTTGCATACAGTCTTTGCTCCAGTGTATACATGGCGTGTCATCCACGTGTCCTCCACACGTGCACAGCTGTGGCCAAGCTCTGTTGCTCTATAGCAGTGAGTACCCCTCATGTACCCAATATTCTGCACACCAGAATGTACGTATAGCCAACAACACCACGTGTGTGTGTAATGCAGAACATGCACTGTACCTACATGTTCTGTGTGTAACAGACGTCTTTACAGGCCTGCACAATTAGAGTGCGCCAGACCTTCACCCCAAAATCAGCTGCATTCACTTGTGCTGTAGTGCACATTGCTCAGTGTAACCCGGCGCCAGTGAAACCGATCGTGGTCAAGTCAGGCCGCAGTCACACCCATACCGCGACTCACTTACCCTCCAGTGCTCACTACAGTCCTCACTTCTTCGCCCTCCACTCCAGCACTCACTAACCCACTCCAGCACTCAATAACCACCTCACTGAAACCCACTCCCACTCCAGAACTTACTACAACCCTCACTGCAACACACTCACAGTCCAGCACTCACTAAATCCCTCACTGGAACACACTCCCAACCCAGACCTCACTACAACCCTCACTGCAACGCACTCACCCTCCAGTACTTACTACATCCCTCACTGGAACATACTCCACTCCAGAACTTACTACAACCCTCACTGCAATGCACTCACCCTCCAGCACTCCCCTCTGCACTGGTGCACCTCAGCTTTTAGCGCACTCGCTTCTGTCCCTCCCCGACCCTCACTGCACCCTCCGAGCTCTCACTCTGCCTGCTTCTCATACACTCAAGCTCACTACACACCCCTTCCTCAGCATTAACCCTTTTAATCTCTGCAATTAAAATAACTACACACCCCCACCCTCTCCGACCCTCAGTGCATCAATACAGTCCTCAGTGAACCCTTCCCCGCCCTCACTATCCGTCCCTCTCCACCCCCGTAACCCTATCTTTCTCATACGGGCATTTCTTGGGGACGTTGCGGGGGGCAGGAGGGAGCTGCCTGCTCCATTTTACCCAATGAGGCGTCTATCACCCCCTCTACCTAGTGAAACAGCTGCCCCCACCCCTGCCCTGGTGCACTCGGTTTATGGTGTCATTGGGGGAATCTGACCGGGGCGCAGACCTGTCCAGCGCGAGGGCCCAGTTGGACCGGGGGTAGGAGGGGTGGTACTTGATTTTTCTGCTGCACCCCATCCCCCTCTCACATTATGCTTTTACTTGTGGTGCACAGTGGGACTGTGGCGTGCCCGTGGGAAGGTTTTATTGAGACTGAAAGTGCCACGAGGCTATTAGTGTAATTGTGGGGACCATAGGAGTGGTTCCGCTGCCTGGCAATAGGCTTGTGTTTCAGGGGCAATGCCAGTCTCGGAAATACTGAAATCGTTTGGGCTGAAGTAACCATCATGATAGAAAGAAAACAGTTTATCCATCTAGCATGAGACACCAGTGAAAACGGGATAAGCGCTCTTTCACCAGAGCACGAGACGCCAAGACATGGAGAAGCACACAGCTGTCTGGTCACTGAGAATGTATTTAATGGACATAACAGGCTGTACAATCTTTCTCAACTCCCCACTCGTTCACCTTTCACTCACCTAATGACCCACTTGTTCAGTCACCCAACACCTACGTACAAGTGCTCAAACAAGGATCCTCTCACCTACCCACTCACAGCACTCTTGCTTACAAACTCCCAAACTAATTCCATGGACTTACTCTCATCCACTGAAACAACGCACTCATTGTCTCATGCACTCACTCTCTCAACCATTCACTCTCTCATACACTCAGCCACCCACTCAATTCCCACTGAGTTACTCACTCATTAGGTAATTTTTACTCCATTAAATCACACTCATTCACTCCCTCGCGGCGTGTGTGCACACTGGCAGTCCCCAGGCCGTTCACTGCGAGCAGACGAGGCGCTGTCGTGTGGCGCTAGCTGTCTGGCAGATTTACGGGAATGGGCCAGTAATCCCAGGGCGGCTCTGAGATATGTTTTCATGAGTGAACAGCACCCTTCAACCAATATTCAGGGGCTTCCCAACAATCTACGGTTGTCACTAACGAACCAAATCACCAGCTTGTGTTCTTTGTTAAAATAAAAAATCGCAGCACTGCAAGAGGCTGAGCTATAATTCATGGCGCAGGGATTCAATTTCTGCAATTAAAACAACTGTAGAGGATGTGACCTAACGGCTAGAGCGACTTCGAAGCTGGGGAACCGTGTTCGAGGCTCGGCAGGAACACTCAACATCCTGTGATTCTGGGCAAATCGCTTAATCTCCCCGTGCCTAAATGTGCCCGTCTGTAAGGAAACTGGTGCTCATGTAAAGCCTCTTATATCTTCGGTCAAGTTCGCGCTATATAACCCCCCCAAAAATGCGCACCCCCACACCCTTCTGAGTGAAAAGAGGCCCAAGGAAGCTCGATAGGTGTCTGCGCATGCGTGGCGCTGTAGGATATTTTTCAAATAAAATCCTGTTTAAACTTCCGGTAAGTGCCCATATACTGAGCAAAGTCATTCAGACATGTCTAAAATTAAATATACAAGTTCGGATCCGACATTTATTGAAAACATAAGTAGGCAATTTCAGAATTCTTCACACATATTAAATGTGCCTTGAAGCCCCTGGCTGCCATGGTTCTGGGGTATTAAAGGGGCTCACCAGCATATGATGCGACATTGGTGCATTCTGGAGTCTGTCATTGGTTGCCCCCTTTAATCAAATGTTGACCATTTACCTGCTTGTGAACTATAAACATCTTATTTTAAAGTTAAAACTAGCGCTTAGAGGCCCCCACAGTGTGGTACAACATGCAGTATACTTAGCACACTCAAAAACAAGATGAGTATCATCTACGGAGTACAATACAGTGCTGAGTAGATTTATATTATTGTCCACAGAAATCGAAACATTATTAAAAGCACTTCAACACCTCGTATGGGGTAGTAAGCGCTATATAAAGGAAATGACAGTTACAATAGAGCAAGCCATCGCGGTGCGTAAAAGGGGTAGGTAAATGGGGCCTCACGGTGACACATAAGTCCTTTGGGTAATAAAACAGACTTTGCAAATAGCAAACTGGAGGCCGTAGGACGATGAAAACAGAAACAGCTTGAGATTGGCCCATGTCTGCATGGGGTGTGTTAATGTATCCTGAAAGCACTGAGGCACTGACTGACCCAAAATGTATACAAGGCTCTGAGGGAGACATTGAATTTGGAAAAAAAATGAGCAGAGGTCGGGCCTAGAAATCTTCCTCAAATATGCAAAAATACAACTGTGCTGTAAACCTGTCTCAGCTGGTCCAGTCCCTAAACTCCTACGGATACAGCGCCTACTTTTCAGTGGCCCTTTTTTGGCACTATATCAACCACCAAAATAAGCGTTGATTTGGCATTCCTGAACATATCGGTTGAGAAGTTGTCAAAAGTTTCCAAAACAGTTTATAAAATACGAGTTAAAAATCTCAGGGGGATATTCTCAAGGACGTGTGTTAACTATCGCCAAATTCGCTTAACACAACTTCTCACATCGCAGTCCATCGCGGGAAAATAACACCGTGTTAACGCAGTATTCCCAACCCAGCGGCACCATGCGATAGTCTCACGATAACGCGACAAATGCCCGCGTTAAAATGTACGCGACGCGGAAAAAATGCGAAACACGAATGCGAAAAAAGTGCTGATGTCCCCAATGGCGATACAAAAATCAGCGATAACCAGCGACAGGCCTGCGATTCCTACGCGCCATGCGTGAGAATGCACTATAAAACCAGAGGAAAAAAAAAAGATAAAAAAATGTAACTGCGTAGCACCATGGACGCACCCGGACCGAGTGAAGAGGACAACGTGAACCCCACAAGCCCCACAGACGACCAGCCCGGAACCCTTGGGCCGGGGAAGGGCAAGGAGAAGAGGAAGAGGAAGACAGGGTTCAGTCCGCAGGAAAACCGGATCATCGTCACGGAGGTGACAGAACACTACCAACAACTGTTCGTCACCTCCACTGTGTCATCGGCAACAAAAACGGAAATATGGCAGTCCATTGTGAACAACGTGAATGCAGTCGGAGTGTTAAGGAGGTCAATGGAGGAGGTCAAGAGGCTCTGGCATGATGTGAAAAGCCAAACCAAGCAGAAACTCTCTGCCAACCGGAAGGCAGCAACGGCGACTGGAGGTGGGAGTCCTGCGCCGCAGGAGGAACTGGATGAGCTGGAGGAAATGGTGGCCACAGTCATCAGTGCGGAGACGGTGCAAGGAGTCGGGGGTCCGGACACTGCTCAATATGACCTGACCCAACAGCAACAGGGTGAGTAACGACCAGGGACTGGGGGACGGGGGGAGATGGGCACAATGTCACACATGCACATTTATGTGTAGCACACTGCACACCCACAATGACTGTGGAACATGTCGCTGATGGCCTTGGCACACTGCAGCACACATAGAAACACCAAGTAGGCCCCCGTCCACCATGTGCACAAATGCCCCCCCCTCACCAATCTCACAACCTACCCATGCACATGTGCTGAACATAGCAAAGCAGCGGCTCTGTGAGCCACACTGACAATGCAAGTGACACTGCATGACCAATAGACCACCCAATCCAACCACTCAGGCGCGGAATTTGGGTATCCTGTTTGATAATAAGCTCTCGATGGAGGAACACGTGAAGTCAGTATCGGGCACATGCTTTGGCATCATGCGGATGCTGAGGAAGATTTTTCCTTGGATCCCTTTGGAGGCCAGAAAGACCCTAGTACAGGCACTACTAGTTAGTAGACTGGACTATGGGAACGCACTACTAGTAGGAATTAGGGAGGACCTTGCATCTAGGCTACAGGTAGTGCAAAATACGGCGGCCCGACTGGTCCTCAACAAACCAGTACGTACCCCCTCCCGACCTCTTTTGCAACAACTACACTGGCTGCCCATGAGAAAGAGAGCAGTGTTTAAGCTCTTGACGTCGGTGTTTAAAGCACAGCAGGGCATTGGCCCGGTCTACCTAAGGAAGAAGTTAGTTCCCTATATACCTGCCCGTTTATTGAGATCTAGCAATCGTAATTTACTACGTCCCTGTAAAATCAGGAAAGTCAAAATGGGAGGGCGCGCTTTCTCACATCTAGCCCCGCTCCATTGGAACCACTTGCCGGATGAGCTACGCGCCTGCACAAGCTTGGGGCAGTTTAAGAAGCAGTTAAAAACCTGGCTGTTCTAAATCCGCAATTTTGTCCTAGCCTTCAGCACTGTGTAGCCAAAAGCGCCGAGAGATCCCAGTGGGGATGATTCGTCGCGCGATACAAATGAAAAATAAATAAAATAAATAAATAGCATGGCTGCAGTCAAAATACATGACATGGTGCACGACACGACACTGAGGTGGCCCAGTGTGGATAACATCCTCAAAGGAGCAGGTCACACTCTGACACATCCACGTGCACACACAACCCCTGACGTCAACAACACATCTGCAGACAAACAATGCACAAGAGTCCATAATCCGTCCAAGAGCACAAATGACCCAAGTCGCCAACATCTCAGCACCGTAAAAGCACACAAGTCAAAGGCACACCGCCTCAAAGGGACAAGGGGCTGCTAAATCAGAGCTGCAGGGGCGACTCTCCCACAATGCAGCACACACACATAGCAATCACAGCACATGAACATTAACGACAATGTGGTACAAAGTGCCACACTTACACCACAGAACAGAGGACACAACTGGTGCCGCATGTGCGTAGAAACTGGCCAATCACATCAGGCATAGCAGGAAACTGTCAGATGATAATGTACGTGTACAACCTCACATCCGTCATGTAGTCGAAATGTCCACTGTCTCCCATCAAACACCCAGCTCCTCCAAAACAGTCACAATGTACATTGTCATGCAGTCTGAATGTAAACATGTACAATGCATGCACAGACATGGAACACACTGTTAACCTGCATCTCCCCTTCACATTGCAGAGGGACAATCAACACCTCCTGCAGAGCAGACCAGACATCTCTTCAGTGATGAGAAGGAGGACCCCCTGGCCATCTGCTCCGACACCCTCCAACGGCTCATGGACAGCCTCTGCACCCCACCTCCAGGAGCAGGGCAGCCCAGCTGCATCGAGGTGATCCCACCCCCTGCACAGACCACACAGCAGGAAGCACCCACCACCACGGCTGGCTCCCAGCACCTCACCGAAGAACACATGGCATTCCAACGCCGTGTGTCAGACTGCCAGAGGGGGCTGGCTGAACAGGTGCGGCTGGGTTTCGACCTCATGGCAGCCAAACTAGATGCCATACGTGGGTGTCTTAGTCCCATCAGGGACCACTTACAGTCCCTAACAGACACCCACAGTCCGCTCCATGCCCTACAACAATCCTTGGCTGACCTCGCTGGAGCCATTACTCGGATACAAGAACTGTCTAGTCAGACAGGCTCCAGCGACGACAGCACAGAGTTGACACAGATGCGGAGGACAATGGAGAACATGGACCGGATGCAGGCAGGAAGGATGGCTGCCACAGCTGAACACCAGCGAGATGTAGCTGGGATCTTCCATGCCCTGCAGATCCTCATCTTGCCATTGCTGCCACAGAGCCTGTCCCAGATGACTGCTGCAGGAACTTCGACACACACATCTCCATCCCCTGATGTGTCAGTGGCACACAGTGACGCAGCCATACCGCCTCCGCCCCCTGATGTGTCAGTGGCACACAGTGATGCAGCCATACCACCTCCGCCCCCTGATGTGTCAGTGGCACACAGTGATGCAGCCATATCACCACAACACACACCTGGCACACCTGACACAGAAGACATATCTGAGGACGAAGATGAGGATGGTAATGACTCTGTGTCAGAAAGGAGGTTGTAGCATTCATCCCCCGCCATATGGCCTGTTTCTGCTTGGTACAGCCCTCTGCATCATGCCCTGGTACAACACCTTCCACTGTCCCCCGAAACACTCTGTGACATTCACCTGTACCCCCACATGGACTGCCATATCTGCTCTGGTTACCAATGACACAGCAAACAGGCTGCGGACTCAACCCTTCCTCTACCGATTAACTTGTCATTCCCTAAAGGACTCTGTTTGGCCCTCCACTGGGCAACCATGTAATGTGGGGTGTGCATGGCCATGTACTGCTCCAGCTCCGACACTCCACAGAATGTGAATAAAACATTCCTAATCACACAGATGTGTCATGTCTATGTTCAATCAAGTATAACAGTATGGATGACTGTAGGGACATTGATTGCACAAAAAGGTACACCCTGGGAAATGACATCAATGCGCATGTTTGACCGTGACACACATGGCCAATTAGATGACTGTGAAGGTGTGAACTAGCTGTGGCCTCACTGATCATGGACAACAATCTCGCAACCCCCCAACGTAGCCCCACGTCCATGTATTAAATAGGGCTGTGTCTTCAAAAATGTCAAAGTCGGTAGGAGGCCTAAAGTAGTGTCCCACATCACATGTGACAACAAAACATCTCTTCGCATACCTACACACACTCAACTGTGTGGACACAGCCTGGTTTGATGGAACACATTGAACCACATGGCAAGAAGTTGGACACCATACTCACATTGCTGAAGACACGTAAGCGCACAGGTCTACCAGCAACTCTCCCAACCACAATGTCTGGCTGTCATGGGGCGGTGGTTACTCACTATGCCGACACTCCCAGGAGCAGAACGACGAGATTTTCCAAATTCCACCACTGGTTTTCCCACAGCCACCTACTCAGTAATTACCAGCGGCCGTGTGAACCCCGCTGGGGGAAAGGGGAATGGGACAGAGAAGAGACTGCCTGGTCTTTGGCGCTTCCACCTCCTTCTTACTTCTGCATTCCGTTCTGTTCTTTTCTTACACCCTCTCTATCGTCTAGCAACTGTGGAAGCACTGCAACAGAAGAACACATAATTACTAATTCCCTTCTACTTCCCCCCACTCTCCCACTCTCCCCCTTTGGCTCTTTCCTTACCCAGAGTGTCTAAGGCTTTCGCTCCTCTTCTATTCTTTCAAATGCGATTTTTAATTCCTCTGAGCTCTGTATGGCAACGATAATTTGATACTTTAAAACATTATAGACTTTCTTATTTTCTCTCTTTCATTCCTTTATTCTCTCACACACTCTGCCTTACTTTCTCTTCTTCGTTAATTCGCTTCTGTTTTGTTCCGTAGGTACTTCAGAAATCAACGCCATCAACAGGACAACGAAGGAAGGTCAGGAACTGAGATTCTGGATGGTGAGTATGGTAATTCTTTTAAACTTCTGCTTTTATTTCTTTCTATTTATTTTTCCTTCTAACTTATAATTTTCTCTTAGCCTATTACCTAACTAACTAACCGACGAACCGAAATGCTCTATCCTACGCCTAAGCCTAGCTCCCAAAACTACTCTATTTCTACCTAACTAGAAGCCTGTCTTTTCGCTACTTAACCCAGAAATTCCGTTGGTGAAGTGCGCGGTTCCACAATCAACCGGCGCACTTCACAGCTGGTCCAGACCTCGCGCTCGCGTCCAGGAGCGCAAGACTAGACCAGCCACTGCCTCTGCGGTCCTCCCTGTTGGGAGTACAGGAAGAAATGACCGGCTGTGCGCGACGATCACCCGCAGCCTTTTGCGAGCGGGTGATCTCTTAACAACGGGCTCATTACAAGATACGGAGGAGCACTGGAGAGTCTTTGCTCCTTTTTCCAGCACCCTGACAGTACCCCCGCAAGATTAAGCCTCCGGGCTGAGGCTTGTGAGGATACTGTGAGTGAACATTTTTGGTTAATCGGGGAGCATGAACATCTGATTGTTCCACCCAAGACCTATTCTCGGGGCCAAAACCCTTCCAATCTACGAGATAGAAAATTTTACCTCGAACAGACTTGGAGTCTAAGATTCTTTTAACTTCAAATTCTTCTTGTCCTTCTACTAAAATGGGTTCTCTACTCCTCAACTCTTTCAAATGGGGTGAAACCTTTTTTAGAAGGGAAACATGAAACACTGGGTGTATCTTCAGCTGGGGAGGCAGTTTTAGTTTGAAATTCACAGGATTCACTATTTGTTCCACAGCAAAGGGACCTACAAAACGGGGTTGGAATTTTCGATTTCCTTTAAGTTTGAGATTCTTGGTATTTAACCAAACCCTGTCCCCTACATGCAAATCTGGCTCTGGCCTTCTCTTCTTGTCTGCACTTTGCTTGTAGCGTTCTTTAGCTTTCCTTAAGTTCTTAGTGGCAGACTCATGTACCTCACTAAGATGTTGTACAAAATCTTGAGCCGCTGGGACCAACACTTCTTGAGAGGAAACCACAGAATTTGGATGCCTTCCGTAATTCAAATAAAAAGGGTGAAAAACCAGTAGAGGCATTCTTTGCATTATTATGCGCAAACTCTGCGGTCCAAAGAAGATCGGGCCACTCTCCCTCTTGATCCAAAAGAAACAGCCTAAGATACTTTTCTAACTCTTGGTTTGCCCTTTCTGTTTGCCCATCTGTTTGTGGATGAAAACTCGTTGAATAACGCGTTTCAATTCCCAAACCCTTAGTGTAAGCCTTCCAGAAATGAGATAGAAATTGAGACCCACGATCTGTGATCAAAACCTTGGGTATGCCATGTAACTTAATCACACTTTGGTTGAATTGAGTGGCAATTTGTCTTGCAGATGAATTCCCTTTCAGGGCAACAAAATGCGACATTTTGGAAAAGGCGTCTACCATAACTAATACAGAACTGAATCCTTGACTAGAGGGTAGCTCTACTATTAAATCCATGGTTACTGTGTGCCAAGGATATGGTGGGGTAGGTAAAGGTCTCAATAACCCTTGAGGAGCCCGCTTATCTGTCTTCCCCATTGCACAAGTCCCACAGCCTTCCACATGAACTCGAACATCAGCAGGCAACCCAGGCCACCAAAATTGTCTCTTTAACAACTCCTCAGTTCGATGGATTCCATGATGACCAGCCAACGGATTGTTATGGCAGTCGATCAACGCTTGCTGTTGAAGTTCTTGAATTGGTAAATACAAGGCCTTGGAATGAAATGGTACTCCATCGATAATCTCCCGAGCTGGATCCTTCAGAGCCCAACTTTGCATTTCTTCAGAAGTTAAGACTTCTTTAACCTTTTCCACTAGAGTTTTCTCACTTGTGGCTCCAATGATCTTAGTTTCTGGAATTATGTTTTGATCACTAATGAGAATCTTCTTTCCATCTGTGTCTATTCGAGACAAAGCATCTGCCTTTCCGTTATTCCTTCCGGGCCGAAATGTGATTACAAAGTCATAATCGGCGAAATATAAGGACCATCTAAGTTGGCGTGGCGTAAGCGTCCTGGCCGATTTCAGAAACTGGAGATTTCGATGATCAGTGAATACCGTCACCACGTGTCTGGCTCCGAGAAGGTAATGTTGCCACTCTTGGAAAGCATCTTTGATAGCGAGGAGTTCCTTATCTGAAATTGTGTAATTCATTTCCGCTGGTTGCAGTTTTCTGGAGTGATATGCCACCGGATGCAACTGCCCAGTTTCTTTGTGTCTCTGTGAAAGTACTCCTCCAATGGCTTGCTCAGAGGCATCTGTCTCCAGGTAAAATGGTTGAGCAGGATCCGCATGCAGCAGAATGGGCGCCGTGGTAAAGCTATTCTTCAAAAACTGGAAAGCATCTTCTGCCTCAGAAGACCATTGAAAAAACACTCCTTTTCGCAGCAACCTAGTTATTGGTGCTACCTTCAGGGAAAAATCTCGAATGAATCTGCGATAGAAATTTGCAAATCCAATGAAGCTCTGTACTTCTTTCACCGAGGTTGGAGGAGGCCAATTCAATACCGCCTCAATTTTTTTAACATCCATGGTTAGACCTTCCGGGCAATCACAAATCCCAAAAAGTCTACAGATTTCACTCCAAAAGCACATTTCTCCAGTTTTACGTAAAGTTCATTTTCCTTCAGACAACGCAAAACTCCTTTGACTTGGTGTTGGTGTTCTTCTTCAGATGAGGAGTAAATCAAAATATCGTCAATGTAGACGATAGCGCATTGATCTATGAAATCTTTCAGGACATCATTAATGAAGTATTGGAAAGCAGCCGGGGCGTTGCTTAACCCGTAGGGCATGACTTGGTACTCATACAATCCATACTTGGTTCTAAACGCCGTTTTCCATTCATCTGCGCTTCTCACTCGAATTAGATGATATGCTCCCTGCAAATCTAATTTTGTGAAGATCTTGGCATCTTTCAGTTGGTCTAGTAGAACAGAAATCAGAGGGAGGGGATAACGATTCTTGATAGTAATTTTATTCAGGGCGCGATAATCAATACACGTTTTCAGATCTCCGTCACGTTTTGGAACGAAAAACAACGGCGAAGAAACTGGGGACTGTGATGGACGTATGAAGCCATTTTCCAAATATTCCTGAATGTAATCCTTAAGATGACGGTTCTCAGCCTCGGTAAGAGCATATATACGACTGCAAGGAAGATTTGCTCCGGGTTCTAAATCAATTTTGCAGTCATACGACCGGTGTGGGGGCAATTTCTTTGACTCCAATTCACTAAAAACTTCAGCAAACTCCTGATATTCAACTGGTAAGCTCACAGTTTGCACAGCACAAACCATCATCCCTTGTTCGCATAGTAAGGCTGCTGGGTTTTCATCTCTGTCTTTTTGCTTTTCACCGAAGCAATGTTCCAAACAATAGCTCGAGTTAAACTTCACTGTTCGATCGCTCCAGTTAATTGTTGGGTTGTGTTCAGTTAACCAAGGCAACCCTAGGATAATTCCGAACTGTGGGGCATCGATTAAGTTGAATTGAATTTTCTCCTTATGACCTTCTACTGAGACAAGTTCCACTAGTTCAGTATGACTGGTTATGGGACCGGAAGACAAATTTGTTCCATCAACGGCTCTGACTGCTTCGCTTCTTTCTTTCGGTAAAGCTTTCAACCCAATTCTGGAGGCATATTTGAGATCGCAAAGTTTCCCGTGGCTCCTGAATCCAACATCACGACCACTCCCAAAAGAACTTGATCTTGAAACTTTAAAGTCATCGTCAGAATGAGGTGTGGAGCAGAAGATTGTAGTGTATTCGCCACTTGGTGAGAGATTGGAGTTGTATTCTTGTTTGCAACCACCAGCCCAACTCCATTTACTGGTGGTGCAGAGAGTTTTCCTTCTTGTAGATTTTTGGTCTCTTGGGACATTCCTTTATAAAATGACCGCTGATCCCACAATAAAGGCATAGGTTATTCAGTCGACGCTTTTCTTTTTCTTCTTTGGAAAGGGGGCCTCTGATAGTTCCAATTTGCATGGGTTCTACACCATGCTCTCTATCTCCAGACTTAACAACTTCCGACCTGACTCGATCAAAGCGAGGTACACTGGGTCGAAATTCACGTCGTCTTTCACCTCTTCTTTCCGTTTGTCGATAGTCCATTTCCAAAGCTAAATCAATCAAAGCAGATACTTCTGTGGGGCGATTTGGAATCTGTGACAGGGCGTCTTTCAAATCATCTTTTAAACCCCGATAGAACAAGGCTGCCCTTTTGGCCTCAGGCCAATCTGTTTCGACAACAAGTTTGTTAAATTGGGCAAGGTAGGTGACTAGTTCTCGATTCCCTTGCCTCAACTCCAGTAGTTCATTATCCGTAGCCTGTGCCACCTTTCGACGATCAAAAATTCGCAGAAACTCTTTCTTGAATTCCTCGAAGTTATATAAAATTGGAGAATCCTGAGTGACCAAGGGCATAGACCACGAAGCTGCGTCTCCATTCAGGTAAGATAGGATGAAGGCTATTCGAGACTGTGCATTCGGGAAGACAGTGGGCCAACACATGAAATGCAAATAGCACTGGGTTAAAAAAAATTGGGCCTTTTGGGGATCCCCACCAAAGCGTTCTGGCGGAGCCAAAGGAATTACAGGCACCAAGGAATGAATGACCTGCGTAGCTGACCCCCCACTAACTGCGGAACTCTGATTAAATATACTGTTCCCAGAAGGAGAGGGGTGGAACCTATTCCCAGACTCTTTGCTCTTCAACTGAGATGCTATCTCTTTGGTCTCGCGTCTAGTGGCCTCCATTTCCAATTTGAGTACCTTATTTTCCTCCCTGACTGCCATCAACTCATGCTGAATTTCCTTAAGAACATTCCCTAAATCTTTTAAATCGCACCCTTCTGCCATTCTGCTCGGGTGAGTATTGACGTGGGCACTTCACTCTGTCATGGGGCGGTGGTTACTCACTATGCCGACACTCCCAGGAGCAGAACGACAAGATTTTCCAAATTCCACAACTGGTTTTCCCACAGCCACCTACTCAGTAATTACCAGCGGCCGTGTGAACCCCGCTGGGGGAAAGGGAATGGGACAGAGAAGAGACTGCCTGGTCTTTGGCGCTTCCACCTCCTTCTTACTTCTGCATTCCGTTCTGTTCTTTTCTTACACCCTCTCTATCGTCTAGCAACTTGTGGAAGCACTGCAACAGAAGAACACATAATTACTAATTCCCTTCTACTTCCCCCACTCTCCCACTCTCCCCCTTTGGCTCTTTCCTTACCCACAGTGTCTAAGGCTTTCGCTCCTCTTCTATTCTTTCAAATGCGATTTTTAATTCCTCTGAGCTCTGTATGGCAACGATAATTTGATACTTTAAAACATTATAGACTTTCTTATTTTCTCTCTTTCATTCCTTTATTCTCTCACACACTCTGCCTTACTTTCTCTTCTTTGTTAATTCGCTTCTGTTTTGTTCCGTAGGTACTTCAGAAATCAACGCCATCAACAGGACAACGAAGGAAGGTCAGGAACTGAGATTCTGGATGGTGAGTATGGTAATTCTTTTAAACTTCTGCTTTTATTTCTTTCTATTTATTTTTCCTTCTAACTTATAATTTTCTCTTAGCCTATTACCTAACTAACTAACCGACGAACCGAAACGCTCTATCCTATGCCTAAGCCTAGCTCCCAAAACTACTCTATTTCTACCTAACTAGAAGCCTGTCTTTTCGCTACTTAACCCAGAAATTCCGTTGGTTAAGTGCGCGGTTCCACAATCAACCGGCGCACTTCACAGCTGGTCCAGACCTCGCACTCGCGTCCAGGAGCGCAAGACTAGGACAGCCACTGCCTCTGCGGTCCTCCCTGTTGGGAGTACAGGAAGAAATGACCGGCTGTGCGCGACGATCACCCGCAGCCTTTTGCGAGCGGGTGATCTCTTAACAACGGGCTCATTACAAGATACGGGGGAGCACTGGAGAGTCTTTGCTCCTTTTTCCAGCACCCTGACACTGGCTCACAGAGGTGGAGCTGGCAATAGGGACTCACCCCTAAGTGAAATGCGTCAGTCAGTCCCTCCCTGTGTACGGACAATGCTCATTGAGGCACACGACTTGGCATGCTAATCAACACTCATCACAGTTGAACACTAGTGAAGTTGCGTACACTTTATTAGCATGTGCGTGTCAGTACGGGCAAGACAAGGGCCACAACATGCAGACCAATGCATCATACACTAACAGGCAGCAAAGGAACATGTAGGGGTGCAAGACATGGGGAGGCACAAATGAACACCAATCATTACGGATGCCAACGGTCTCAGCCCACCTTGCCTTGCTGGACGAGTCATGTGGTGTTTGGCGAATGCTCATTGCACCGTGTCAGGTGACACCACTCACAGCCCATGGGATCTGCATAGTCCTGTACCAACGGACTGCGCTGACTGTCTGCTCTGCTGACAGTGAGCAGGTGAAGGAGTCCAACAAGGTCACATGTAGTGCTACATTGCCATGTGTGTACTCTCCCTCCAGCGGTGTGTCAGGTTGAGGAACGTTGCCAGGCACCGCTGTCCACTCACCTTGCACAGGTGTGTGTCAACCTGCAGTGTTGCATGCACATGCATTCTGAGTCCAGGCGAATGCAGCCATGTCCACTGTTATGGTGGGATATGTGTCCATTTATCCAAGATGCAAAAGGGTGTTGGGACCTGTGCTATGGGTTACAATCTTTTGTGGCTGCAGGAACGTAGTTACTCGTCCAAGAAAGCAAGCGCAGCTTCATGGGCAATCAGTTCCAAGAGTACGTCGTTGTCGACTTCAACGAACACGGGGGCGAGCCAATCCATTAGCTGATCCGGACAGATGTGCTCCGTCCACGCCGTTTCACCAATCCGCAACACAGCCCAATAGGGGAGCGCTTCGATGTTGTCACTGAACACGAGGAATTTTGCAATCTCACATGCCCAACTGCCAGCACATACGCCAAATACCAAGGCATCCCATGAACGGGTATCACGGTTACACTCCTGGTCGTGGTCCAACAGGGGGCGCACACACATGTCAAAATCCAGTTCAGCTACCGTTGTGTTGGTTAGGCAGACATCCATGGGCCACTCGAATATGCATGATCGACAGTGGAACCAGGGCTGGACGCAGGTGACATATGCAAGACGGAAGCTCAGACGGTAACTGATGTGCAACACTGCCAGTGGCAGTGCCCCCAACAAATGCAGCATTCGGTCACGGTACAGTTCCACGTGACAGGGGTTGTGCATGTGCCCGGGATGTTCTGACATTGCATTGTTCGCTCTCGTAGAACCGGCACTCTTCTGACCTGCGGCTGTTATGTGGATGATATGCCACAGCTCGGAGCAATGAGTCGTATGAGTGTGCAAAGTTTGGACGTATGGGTTGTCCTGTACGTAAGTGTCAGGGCCATTCCATGCAGGAGTACCTCGAGCAAGGACTTCTGTGTGTGGGGTGTGGATACGTTGAACTTTCATTAGCGCTGTGTGTAGTGTGGGAGTCATCATCATCTGCCATGGTATCTCTCTCAGGGGGTGCCTGCCGCATGCAATTCCAAGGTCAGAGGAGCAGATGTCCTTCCGCCTTCTGTATTGAGACAAAGGGGCTTTCATCCCTAATGTTAGTCTGACTACTGCTTGTATCCTGGGAATGTGATGTGGCTTTCACGCTGCAATTGAGGCTAGGCCTTGGGCTTATGGTGCACCAAAAGCGAGAAACACACAACAGTTGGCATGTATGAGCCATGACCCCGAGCGGCCTTGCGCTCCTTGTACAATCCCTTCGTGCGCGGACGCCCTCCGGCTGCATGCAACATTGCAACATTGCAACATTGTCGATTGCAGGCCGTGTGGCGCAGACACAGCAACAGAGACACACGCATCAGTTGGTTTCCTGTGCAGCCCAGATATGAACCACACCCAGAGGCCAGGGATAATTGTTCACACCCCTACGCTGGCCTGGCGTACGCCGAGCCAGCCCACTCGGCTTACGTATAAAGGGGGGACGACGACGCTACGTGTCCCAGTTCTTCCCCACTGCCGAAGGTGACATGGCTGCGTCCGCCTGGCATATGACGAGACTCAATCATATAAGGTCCATGACTTGCGTTGCACGGAGTCGGTGGCACCGGTTACACTGCTGCAGGCATGGGCCTACCGCCACGGGACGGTGACTTTCTGTGCACTGAGGTAGGGGCACCTAAAGTGCTGAGCGGGTGTGCAGCCTGCGATGATGCAGTGTGCACTGATATGGTCTCTGCCATTGCAATATCAAGACCCAGAATCAAGTGTGCGACCTGGTGGACCGCAGTGTAGGCCTGAGCCAGCGGGCAGCGCGGGCCTACCGCCACGTGGCGTTGCCTCGCGGTTCACGGAGTTAGTGGCACCTATAGAGCTGGGCGGGTGTGCAGCCTGCGATGATGCCGTGTGCACTGATATGATCTCTGCCATTGCAAAATCAAGACCCAGAATCAAATGTGCGACCTGGTGGACCGCGGTGCGTGGCTGCATGATGTGGAGGCTGCCAAGGTCGCGGGCCCCGGGCTTGGAGTTTGCACCGGCACGTGGTGAGCCCTCTTGGAGACATGCCGGTGGCGGAAGGTGAGCAGTGAGGCCTGGGTGCTCAGGGGCGGGCAATCCCCGCTGGGCGGCGGGAGGGGCTGGGGTGCAGCAGCCTGTGTGCGCAGGGGCGGCCAAGCGATGTTGCCGTGTGCAATGATATGTACTCTGCCATCATTAGCTGTGGACTCTGTTTCAGATGAGGGACCTGGTGGACTGCAGTGTATACCGGCACGTGGTTGGAAACACACCAGTGGCAGCAGGTGAGCTGTGAGGCCTGGGTGCGCAGTGTCAGCACTGTCTCTCCCTGTCCCTCTCTTCCTTTCACTGTCTCTCTCTCTCCCTCTCTTTCTCTATCTTTCTCTCTCTCTCACTCTCCCTCTCTTCCTTTCACTGTCTCTCTCTCTCTCCCTCTCTTTCTCTATCTTTCTCTCTCTCTCACTCTCCCTCTCTTTCTTTCACTGCCTCTCTCTCTCCCTCTCTTTCTCTATCTTTCTCTCTCTCACTGTCCCTCTCTTTCTTTCACTGTCTCTCTCTCCCTCTGTTGCTCTCTCTCTCCTTCTCCCTCTCTCCCCCTTTCTCTCTCTTTCTCTCTCCCTCTCTTTCACTCTCTCTCTCTCCATTTCTTTCTCTCTCTCTTTCTCTCTCTCTCTCTCTGTCCTTTGTTGAGCGCATGACGCACCTTCTTATCTTCAATTTTGTCTTGCAGGCTGTGACTTACAGATTGTCCAGAGGAGACCCGCCATGACTCTTCCAATTATTAGTGTTGAGTTAAATTTGAATAAAATGATTATTTTTGAAATTCTAAGATGTATGAATGTTTTCCTTTTTCTGACCACACATGAATGTTAATTGTTGTACTTGTGCAACATCAGGCGAATTGTTGTGTTCATGAATTTGTGAGGTAGATGTGAAATATCTTTGTCCGGCGGGGGGGTGCCCGGGGTAGTGCCCCGGGGGGGGTTGCTGGGGGGGTGGGGGCCCTGGGTGTGGTGGCGGTGGGTGTTGTGGCCCTCTTGGGGCACCGAGCTGCATGATCAGTAGCTCCATGGCATCTGTTGTTCTTCAGGTGTGGCTCTGGGCTGGGCTCCCTTTCATGGTGCAGGTTGTCATCAGACTTAACACTAGGTAGGAGCAGGTGTTAGATCCCTGCTGCTAACGTGCCTTATCACATGTTTTTGTATCTTATCGCCGATCTGGCTGGTCGTTGAGAATGTTGCGGAGCGGTGTTTTTGCTGGTTTTTGCACGGAAACGCCTACTCTGCATATCATTAGCGTTAGTTGCAGGTGTCATCCGTGGCGATGTTTTTTGCGGCTGCTATCGCGGGTAAAATGGTGATAACGGCTGTTAGCACCTGCTTGTGAATGGTGCGATGAATTTATCGCCACTTTGGCTGCGATAAAGTGCCGCTAACTCGGCGATGTGTCCTTGAGAATATGCCCCTCAGATTCATTTTTACAGCTTTAATTTTTTCTTTCTTCTTTATCTTTTTCTTTCTTTCTTTCTTTCTTTCTTTCTTTCTTTCTTTCTTTCTTTCTTTCCTTCTCATTTTTCTTTCTTTCCATCTCTTTTATCTTTTTCTCTGTCTCGTTCTTGTTATCTATATTTCCCCCACTCGTCCTTTCATAAAAAACAACTTTTAAATAGGCCTCTATCAGGAAGTGAGTCATAAAATGTACGGCCTACAACAACCCTTTGCTGCTTCTTTTCCGTCATTTGTGGCTGTATTCCGAGCATTCTCTGGAAGGCTTGTGTCACTTTCTGAAGCGCGACACTGTACACGTCAGCACCGTGCACGTGCCTCGGGATCAGAGAACCTTTTGAAGGCCTGGTGAATGTAGAAGCCCGTTTTCTTCTGCATTGAGCATTGGTGATACAGCAGGACCTGGGGCAAAATTTAATTTACACCTTTTACGACCCTGGCTTCTTCCCAGCATACTTTGTCATTTTTGTCAACTGTAGGTCCAATTCAAGCATACCTTCCTTTTGAAAAAAATGGAGCACACATTTTATTCTTGTCTTTCTAGCGTTGTATAGACTTCCCCTGAATATGTTGGCTACAGTCACGTGTTTCTGATTTGCACGTGTAGGGCCAGCATAAATAATCCTCCTGTACGTCATCAGAAAATTTGACTTGGATTTATCACAGCCGCTGGTTTAGAGGAGTTTTAAATATTGATTTTATATATATATATATATATATATATATATATATATATATATATATATATATATATATATATATATATATATATATATATATATATATATATATATATATATATATATATATATATAACCTTCTGGCGGTCGTCAGTAGGTAGTTATAGTTAGGACCTAGTTTCCATAGGAAAAGTGTTTTTTGATTTGCCAATATCTTTGGCGCCGTTTGACGAATCCTCGCAAAATTTTCAAAACTAATGGGGCGCTCCGGTCATCTCCTCTCTTGAAAGTTTTGGGGTGATTCGTCAAGCGGGGACCAAGAAAAAAGGGGTGTCCCAAAACACGTTTTCTCCATGTTAATTTCCATAGGAACTTTTGTTGTAGCTACAGCCCGAACTGCTGAATGGAACTACACCAAATTTGGCAGAGAGGTAGCTCATGGTCCACAGTGCACTCTTTGCTTTAAATGGTGTAAATCCGATCAGTAGTTTCTGAGAAATTTAAAAATAAAAAATATCGATATCTGGTGACCGAGGAGGATCCGCGAACCCTCCCGAGCACGAGCTTCATTCTGATTTGCTGCCAACACTCCAAACCAAGAAGTGTTGGCAGCCATCTTGTGCCTCTTTCTGCACCTCTGTTGGTTCTTTCTGCACTGCTCTTGCTTCTATCTGCTACTCTCTTGCACATTTCCGCACGCCTCTTGCCTCTTGCCACATCTCTGTTGGTTCTTTCTGTACCTCTCTTGCCTCTGTGTGCAACCCTGTTACCTCTTTGTGCACCTCTTTTGCCTGTATCTGCAACTCTCTTGCCTCTTTCTGCACTATTCTTGCCTCTTTCTGCACCTCTGTTGCTTCCTTCTGCACTTCTCTTGCCTCTTTCTGCACCCCTCTTGCCTCTTTCTGCACCTCTGTTGCTTCTTTCTGCACTTCTCTTGCTTCTTTCTACACCTCTCTTGCTTCTTTCTGCACCCCTCGTGACTCTTTCTGCACCCTTCTTCCCTTTTCCTGCACGTCTCTTGGTTCTTTCTGCACTGCTCTTGCCTCTTTCTGCACCCCTCTTGCCTCTTTCTGCACCTCTTTTGCTTCTTTCTGCACTTCTCTTGTCTCTTTCTGCACCCCTCTTGCCTCTTTCTGCACCTCTGTCGGTTCTTTCTGCACTGCTCTTGCTTCTTTCTGCACCTCTGTTGCTTCTTTCTGCAGTTTTCTTGCTTCTTTCTACACCTCTCTTGCTTCTTTCTGCACCCCAATTGCCTCTTTCTGCACCCTTCTTCCCTCTTTCTGCACCTCTCTTGCCTCTTTCTGCACCTCTCTTGCCTCTTTCTGCACCCTTCTTCCCTTTTCCTGCACGTCTCTTGGTCCTTTCTGCACTGCTCTTGCCTCTTTCTGCACCCCTCTTGCCTCTTTCTGCACCTCTTTTGCTTCTTTCTGCACTTCTCTTGCCTCTTTCTGCACCCCTCTTGCCTCTTTATGCACCTCTGTTGGTTCTTTCTGCACTGCTCTTGCTTCTTCCTGCACCTCTCTGGCCTCTTTCCGCATCTCTTTTGCTTGTTTCTGAACTTCTTTTGTCTCTTTCTATACCCCTCTTGCCTCCTTCTGTACCTCTGTTGCTTCTTACTGCACTGTTCTTGCTTCTTTCTGCATCTCTCTTGCAAATTTCTGCACCCTCTTGCCTCTTTTGGCACCCCTCTTCTCTCTTTCTGCACCCCTGTTCCCTCTTTCTGCACCTCTTCTGCCTGTTTCTGCACCTCTGCTGCCTCTTTCTGAACTTCTCTTGCCTCTGTTGCTTCTTTCTGCACCTCTCTTGCTTCTTTCTGCACTTCTGTTGCTTCTTTCTGCATCCCTCTTTCCTCTTTCTGTACCCTTCTTCCCTCTTTCTACACCTCTCTTCCCTCTTTCTGTACCTCTCTTGCCTCTTTCTGCACCCCTGTTCCCTCTTTCTGCACATCTCTTGCCTGTTTCTGCAACTCTCTTGCCTCTTTCTACAGTTCTCTTGTCTCTTTCTGCACCTCTGTTGCTTCTTTCTGCACTTCTCTTGCCTCTTTCTGCACCCCTCTTCCCTCTTTCTGTACCACTCTTGCCTCTGTCTACACCCCTCTTGCCTCTTTCTGCACCTCTGTTCCTTCTTTCTGCACTTCTCTTGCCTCTTTCTGCTTCTCTCTTGCCTCTTTCTGCATCTCTTTTGCTTTTTTCTGCACTTCTCTTGCCTCTTTCTGCACCTCTTTTGGTTCTTTCTGCACTGCTATTGCTTCTATCTGCTACTCTCTTGCACATTTCTGCACCCCTCTTGCCTCTTTCTGCACCTCTGTTGGTTCTTTCTATACCTCTCTTGCCTCTGTGTGCACCCCTGTTCCCTCTTTGTGCACCTCTTAGGCCTGTTTCTGCAATTCTCTTGCCTCTTTCTGCACTTCTCTTGCCTCTTTCTGCACCTCTGTTGCTTCCTTCTGCACTTCTCTTGCCTCTTTCTGCACCCCTCTTGCTTCTTTCTGCACCTCTGTTGCTTCTTTCTGCACTTCTCTTGCTTCTTTCTATACCTCGCTTGCTTCTTTCTGTACCTGTCTTGCCTCCTTCTGCACAACTGCTGTTTATTACTGCACTGCTCTTGCTTCTTTTGGCACATCTCTTGCAAATTTCTGCATGCCTCTTGCCTCTTTCGGCACCACTCTTCTCTCTTTCTGCACCCAGTTCACTCTTTCTGCACCTCTTCTGCCTGTTTCTGCACCTCTGCTGCCTCTTTCTGTACCCCTCTTCCCTCTTTCTGCACCTCTGTTGCATCTTTTAGTACTGCTCTTGCTTCTTTCTGCACCTCTGGTCCAAATTTCTGCATCCCTCTTGCCTCTTTCTGCACCCCTCTTCCCTCTTTCTGCACCTCTCTTGCCTTAGTCTGCCCACCTGTTCTCTCTTTCTGCACCCCTTTTGGCTGTTTCTGCAACTCTCTTGCCTCTTTCTGCAGTTCTCTTGTCTCCTTCTCCACCTCTGTTGCTTCTTTCTGTACCTCTCTTGCAAATTTCTGCACCCCTCTTGCCTCTTTCTGCACCCCTCTTGCCTCCTTCTGCACCTCTGTTGGTTAATTCTGCACTGCTCTTGCTTCTTTCTGTACCTCTTTTGTCTGTTTCTGCACTTCTCTTGCCTCCTTCTGTACCTCTGTTGCTTCTGTCTGCACTTCTCTTGCTGCACCCCTCTTGCCTCTTTCTGCACCTCTGTTGCTTCTTTCTGCACTTCTGTTGCTTCTTTCTGCACCTCTCTTGCTTCTTTCTGCACTCCTCTTGCCTCTTTCTGAACCTCTCTTGCCTCTTTCTGTACTTCTCTTGCCTCCTTCTGCACCTCCGTTGATTCTTTCTGCACTTTTCTTGCCTTTTTCTGCACCCCTCTTGCCTCTCTCTGCACCTCTGTTGCTTCTTTCTGCACTTCTCTTGCTTCTTTCTGCCCCTTTCTTCCTCTTTCTGCACATATCCTACCTATGTAGGCATAGTTAGAAATTAGCATTTAAAAAACCTTTGAAATCCACTGAAAAAACCAGAGGTTTCAGGGACGTTATAGTTAGGGATTAGCATTTAAAAAACCTTTGAAATTCACTGAAAAAACCACAGGTTTCAGGGACGTTATAGTTAGAAATTAGCATTTAAAAAACCTTAGAAATGCACTGAAAAAACCACTGGATTCAGGGACGTTATAGTTAGTTGGACATTTTACTCGTATAAAACCAGAGAAATTCGTCCGTTATAGTTAGTAGAGCTAACTATAACTCGCGCCCCCACAATGCACTGCTGATGACGTCACATATTACATCACTCATGACATGGTCACTGATGACATCACTGATGACATCTCAAATGACATCACTGATGTCATCACTGATTACATCATCCACGTGATCATCTGATGCACCTCCTCACACCCTAATAAAACCTTTGATATACCCACTCTAAAATACAGACTACCAATATCGAAACCATAGACAGACCAATAGCAGTTAGTACATACCCGCTCAGTGATTCATACGTCTACACACACATCCACTCACTAACCCATACAGTTACTCATACACGCAGTCATTCATCAATACAGCCACTGATATATCCACTCATATACCCATATAGACACTCACACACTGCCACTCATCCAAAGAGTTACTCAAACACCTAGTCAGTCACCCAAAGAATTAATTACACTGCCATTTACTCACCTATACAGTTATACACACACACACCACCGCACTTATTCATACAGATAGTACCATATACGTACTCTCTTCAACAATTACTGACGTAAGCACACACTTATACATGCAGCCACTGTCACAATCACTCACTGCCACATATACTCACTTATATACTCCAACACTCACATATACTGCCTTTCACATATGTAGTTACTTACACATATACCACTAAGACATCCATTCACTCACCAACACAGCTATATGTACACCCACTCACCCATACTGTCCCTAACGCAGGCACTCATAAACCCATACACCCAGTGAATCACCCACCCACTCACACATCCATGCAGGGAGTCACACACCCCCCCACCCACACAGACACTCCGGCACCCATACAGGTACTCAGACAACCAATCATTAACCCATATAGACACTGATGTAGCTACTCACCAACCCATGCACTAACACACCAACTGACAGACTGATACAGACATTCACACAGATTAATCATTCACCCATGCATTCACTATGACAGGTTTAATCACTCATTTATACAGTCAGTCATGCACCCACTAAATCATCTATTCAGACACTTATACACCCACTCATTCTTCAATACACCTTGGCATATATATACATAACATTCTTGAACTTTTTAGAAACACTCAGTCACTGGATGATGTCATCAGTGATGTCATTTGAGATGTCATCAGTGATGTCATCAGTGATGTCACTGACCATGTCATGAGTGATGTAATATGTGACGTCATCAGCAGTGCATTGTGGGGGCACGAGTTATAGTTAGTTCCACTAACTCTAACAGACAAATTTCTCTGGTTTTATACGAGAGAAATGTCCAACTAACTATAACGTCCCTGAAACCTGTGGTTTTTTCAGTGAATATATATATATATATATATATATATATATATATATATATATATCATTACACAGTTTGGATCCTGATCTGCAGGGCGCTCAACAATGGGTGCAAGCGCGATGGGCTGAATCCCAGCCCTGGACTTAATTTTTGATACAAAAATTCGCTGCACTCTGAGAACTCCGGTTACTCAGAATTTATTACTATATCGATTCCACCGGAATAACCAGAGTTCTCAGAGTGCAGCGCATTTTTGTATAAAAAAAATATATATATATATATATATATACACTCTATGGTCCTGTGGAAGGCAAGTGCTGAAACGCGTAGACTGTCCCCTGTATGCACTGGTGATATGAAATAAACAATACAGAAAAAGAGAAGCCCTGTAGTGCCACTTTGCTTCCTTGCCATACTATGCTGCAGTAATCCTGCGTGGAGAGGTGTGGTGCAGCGGCCAGGGCAGCTGACTTCGGAGCACAGGGCTCACGGTTCGATCCCCGGCTCCGGCGGCAGCTCAGCTCAGCACCATGTGACTCTGGGCAATAGCTCACTTAGTTTCCACGACAGCCCCCAGCGCCTTGAGACCCGTAAGGGTGAGTAGTTCGCGCTTTACAAATACGGATTTATTATTTATTTATTTATAATCCTCACTGTGGATCAGGTACGCTGGAGCATTTCGAAATATATATATATATATATATATATATATACATATATATTCACAACCCACACCGTCTCCACACGTGAAAACAGAAGGCTGCCCACTCGGGCTCAATATGCTTGAAATTCATTTATTCCAGTTTGCTTCGGAAATCAGGAAGCTAACACACAAAGTATTTTCGCGGACCGCCTCCGCGAGCTGTTGCACCCGCACTATTGAGAGCAGCGAATTTTGGCGGATTCTCTCGTGTGTTAGATATACATATATATATATATATTTAATACACTTACCTACAAAATATTTACATGTACGATTTTACAATGAATACGCCTTTTTGTTGTAAAGGTATGCATTGCAAAGGCATTTTCGTTGTAAAACTCTGCATGGTAAAGATGCATGTGTTGTAAAGCATGCATGATAATGACATGCGGGGTTCAGCCATCGTTGGAAAGTCTATTTCCCAAATACAAGGTGTCAGCTTAATTCAATAATTCCAATACTAGATACATAAATTTCTGAGGATTCAACTTTTCATTTCCAACACCAGTCTGACAAACATCATGGAGTAAACATCATTTTAGTGGTTGATATTAATTATTCTGGCTCCAGTCACGCAAACATTGGATTAAGTGCAAAAATAAAGAAAGTCAAATTTATTACTCTCATTCCAGTCCCACATAAATTGAATAAAGTGCATAAGAAAAAGTGGTCATATTTACGATTCTAACTCAAGTCTCAGAAACATCTGAAAATTGTGATAAAAACGGTTTAGAATTAGTTTTCTAACTCCAGTCCCATTAACATGGGGAAAGGATACAATTTTGAGGGGTAAGGGTGACATGTACTATTCAAACTTCAGTCCTACAAAAATCTGTGAAATTGCATAAATTATGGGGGTCAAAGTTAATATTGTAACTCGACTCCCTCATATATTTGGGCAAGTGCATGTATCAGAGGAATACAATTTACTGTTGTAAGTGAGCCCACAAAATTTGATGCAAGTGCATAAAGCGGGTAGGAATTATTATTCTAAATTTCTAAATCCACTCCCACAAACATAGGGGACAAACCATAATTAAAGGAGGTAAGTATTACTATTCTAAATCCAGTCATACAATCTCTAGTGAAAGTGCATATATCAAGGGGTAATATTTACTGCTCTAACCCCAGCTCGCAAACAGTAGGGACAGTTATTTAACTGGATGGGTGGTTGCACATATTTACTATTCTAACTCCAGTCCCTTTAACATTGAGGAAGGACTCAAAATTTTGAATCCTTAGCTTTAATGAATATCTACAGCTCAAAGTGCCTTAAGTTCGCAGATGTTGTAAACTTCCAATTTCATCAATAATAGGCGCTTCAGGCTGAAAGTTCCTACTCCTGATGAAATTAGAAGGTTACAACATCTACAGATTCATTGCACTTTAAGCCGCAGATATTCATTCAAGCTAAGGATTCCAGCCTTGAGACGAGCACCACACTCATCTACGATTTTTGGAGAGAGGTTATCCTCTAAGTTTATCTATTTTAAGCTCCATGCGATTACAGGTTGCCCCATACACATCCTGATTAAGACCTGCATGGATGGTTGTAAATAACCATGATACTTTGGGTTGAAACATAGACGATTCTATCATTTGCCTGTACTGTCTACATATCCCTGAAGGGTACTCAAGAAGAGTTACCTTTGCTCTGGATACTTGGGATCCCAAACCACTTAAGACAGGCGTTTTGCAGGAGATTGATGCACTGCTTTTTAATTTGTAACTTGTGTGCTCAATCACATTTGTACACTTGCTGCACTGCACAAGCCTTTCCACTTTGCACATGTGGAGCAACCGCCAGTATTCTGCATGTAAATATTCTAAATGTATATATTTTTCAGTATATGCAAGCAATATAATCCAAATATTTCTGTCTGGGTATGTTTCTTATATGATGTATATGTCTTTGTATGTCTATCCCTAAAAGGTTTCTCCCCATACACAATTGATTTTCAGGGGATTTATAACTTAATTATACAGTTACTAAGCAACTGTTTCTTTGAACTAAGAGTCGTTCTGCCCCAACAGGACCATTTGTTTATTTATACTAAACGCTACCCAGGTCCTGAGGTTTACTGAGTTATCCCTTTGAAATATAATGTGGTAATTGAAAGTACACATCTTGTTCACAACTGAAATACTCCTTGTAAAATTTGCCACTCAACTCCCAAGATTTCAAAAATGTGTATACAACTACTAATTCCTACATGTCTACTTCTACTTTAGGTTCTTCTTTTGTAAAAACATATGTTCCCTTTTTGACTTTTGTCTAATTTTTAACTTAAGGTAAAAAACATTATTTTTAAGCTTAGCTTCTTCTTTCTTCCAAACATTTTTCAAAGCATCTTCTTTTCTATTTTTACTGTGTTAAATGTGTGTGTTTCTCTCTAATGTCATGATGAATACTTTCTCTAAAGGTCTCATTATGAAGGTTACATATAAGCCTTAACGTTATGTATGGGCATTGTGGGTCTAAAATAATACCAAGCTGTGTTCATCTCTTTCGCCTGTAGGTGTAAATTCATGCTCTTCTGTATTGGCACTCTTGAAAGAATCAGATCATAGTTCATGTGAAAATATTTAAAGTGTTCTTTGCACTAATGTAAGCAAAATATTACATGTTATTGTGTATGACAAAGAGAGATGGTGATAAGTCACTTCTTCTGCAGCTGGTGAAGTCAAATGGGCACATACATAAATGTGTTTTGTGTCCGTTGTTTGGGTACATTCTTGAACTAATGTATCATAAACATTTGGAGGATAATCTTTTTGCTTGTAATTGATGAATGATGCCTTTAATTTTGTTGCATCTATTGTGTGCGTAGCTGTCACAGGTGCAAGTGTTGACCTAACATCCTTATTTGGTGTGATATAATACCCTACTAGTACTATTATAATCACTAATACTGTTACTAAGAATGTAATACCCATAATAATCTTACATCCGTTTCTATTTAGCCAACACATGTTTGTCTGTAATCAGATCGTTGAGCAAAGCACAGCAGCAATAATTCAGCTAGTCAGCTCAGATTGTTTCAAGCAGTTTCCTTTTTGCAGTTAGTTTTCCTTAAACAGTCTTTTCTTAAAGCATTTAGGGGTCGATTACGATGGCGGTCGGAAAAGCATACCGACCGCCATGGTAGCGGCAAAAAACCGCCCGCATGGCCAACGGGAAAAACGCCGGATACATTACGATGAACCGGCAGACTAATCCGTCCGCGGCGGCGGGAGACAACAAAAAAACGCCCGCACTCGCCGGACCAGCTGAAAATCCGACCGCAACGGCCGGATACTCAGCGGAAAAGCCAAGAACCGCCGCCATGCACACGGAGTAACCGCCCGTGACATTATGACATCCCCGTTACCACCATGGTACCTACCTATGAATCCGACCGCATCGTGCGCGAACAGTGATGAATCCGATAGGCGGCGGAAGGGCTGCAGCATAGCCACCGCTGCCAAGGAACCGCTGCGGAGGATCCGCAAAAAAAATGGCGGACATAGAAAAAACACGAAAAAAAATACAAACAATGCACACAGTGAAGTAGACCTGTCCCAATACAAACCAAAAGTGCCCAATGACAACAGCCCCAGAAATTTCAAAATAACCAATCACAGGACAACACACACAACACACCTGACAGCAACATACCAGCTTGCCACACCCCCCATATCCGAGCATAAAACCAGCCCCTCCCTGACCACAATCCTTTGCTACACTCCACAACTGAAGGTCCCAACCCCAGAGAACAAAGGAGAGGCAAAGCTGCACACATCACCACCACAACACACACACCACCTACACCACCCACAACACCCACAACACCCACACAACTGCACCACAGAACATCTGCACAGCACACACCATGGCACCACACAAAATGCCAAAATTCACTGATTCAGAGCTTGCAGTCATGGTAGATGAGATAATAAGAGTTGAACCACAACTCTATGGCAACATGGTCCAACACACCCCATTAGCCACAAGAACCCAAATGTGTGTGAGGATAGTCAATAAGGTCATTGCAGTAGGGACCACCCCCCGCAACAAGCAGGAAATACAGAAGCGGTGGCATGACCAGAAGACCGTGGTGAAGAGGAAGAGGGCCAAGAACCGTCAGCTGGCTGACGGGACTGGTGGAGGCACTCCCATCCCACCCAAACCATACAGTCCATGGGAGGAGAAGGTCCTTGGAATCCTACATCCAGAGAGTCTTGAAGGAATCCGCGGGGGACTGGAAGCTGGTAAGTACAAACCAATGAATATCATCACATTGCCATGTACCGTCTTGCACAACTTCAAACCCACAACCCCTAGGCCAAAGGTCATTCGTCTGACCCACAATACCCAAAACAGGTCACACAGATGTAACCACCACTCAACCTGATAAAGCACAAAGCTAAACAAAATCAACTGGGTTGCATGTGCACAGACAAAAAGCACTACAACACACACCAGGCCCCCCTCTCCCACCCCTCAGCAGGATGGAGCACCCCACCCAGAAGCATGTGTCAGCCATTGAACGCTCCCCCACCACCTAACAGGTAGGTAGCCATCTTCACAGGGATGGGGAATGTGTATCTGGAGGCAGCACAACAACTCCCAACAGGCCCCCTCTCCCACCCCTCAGCAGGATGGAGCACCCCACCCAGAAGCATGTGTCAGCCATTGAACGCTCCCCCACCACCTAACAGATAGGTAGCCATCTTCACAGGGATGGGGAATGTGTATCTGGAGGCAGCACAACAACTCCCAACAGGCCCCCTCTCACACCCCTCAGCAGGATGGAGCACCCCACCCAGAAGCATGTGTCAGCCATTGAACGCTCCCCCACCACCTAACAGGTAGGTAGCCATCTTCAAAGGGATGGGGAATGTGTATCTGGAGGCAGCACAACAACTCCCAACAGGCCCCCTCTCCCACCCCTCAGCAGGATGGAGCACCCCACCCAGAAGCATGTGTCAGCCATTGAACGCTCCCCCACCACCTAACAGGTAGGTAGCCATCTTCACAGGGATGGGGAATGTGTATCTGGAGGCAGCACTACAACACACACCAGGCCCCCTCTCCCACCCCTCAGCAGGATGGAGCACCCCACCCAGAAGCATGTGTCAGCCATTGAACGCTCCCCCACCACCTAATAGGTAGGTAGCCATCTTCACAGGGATGGGGAATGTGTATCTGGAGGCAGCACTACAACACCCACCAGGCCCCCTCTCCCACCCCTCAGCAGGATGGAGCACCCCACCCAGAAGCATGTGTCAGCCATTGAACGCTCCCCCACCACCTAACAGGTAGGTAGCCATCTTCACAGGGATGGGGAATGTGTATCTGGAGGCAGCACAACAACTCCCAACAGGCCCCCTCTCCCACCCCTCAGCAGGATGGAGCACCCCACCCAGAAGCATGTGTCAGCCATTGAACACTCCCCCACCACCTAACAGGTAGGTAGCCATCTTCACAGGGATGGGGAATGTGTATCTGGAGGCAGCACAACAACTCCCAACAGGCCCCCTCTCACACCCCTCAGCAGGATGGAGCACCCCACCCAGAAGCATGTGTCTGTAAGTAAAAACCAAAGTGACACTGCATAGGTAATCAGACAGTGCATGCACCCCACCATCACTCAACAAAAGCATTGAGAGACATGACAACATGAGGCTCTACTTCACACAAAAATAGAAAAGAAAAGCACAGCCATTGACAGGATGCAGACAGCTCAGCGTACGTAACTGTGACAGAAACAGAACTGTGACTCTCAACAAATATGTCCAAGCAAACGGGCCTCTGACATGCATCACCCAGACTTCCCTCTGTAGCGTACATGGGTGCTGATCATGAAGGACCATGGGAAAAACAAACTAGCATGGTCTGCTGTATAAAGAAATACAAGCACAGGACATGTCAACGGTATGCATGTGATGACAATGGCTAGTCCATGCACACAGGTAATGTCTGCCAGGCAGAGTGATCAGCAAAGATGCTGAACATCAACTTGTAGTCATGCCAGTTGTCAGATGACAACCTCACATTGAAATCACCAATACTAGACGTGTGGCATGCTAACCAATCACAGGTCACACCATTGTGAAATGATGAATGTAACTCCACTTCATGGCATGAGGCACATCACTGTGCAGACATACAATGTGTGAAAAAGGCAACTGTGTGTAGCATAACATGTAAATAAGAGACATCAAACACAGCAACCCTGAGGTGTGTAAGGCAATTACCATCTACTTCCTGTCCCACAGGTGACCAACAACTGACTGCAGAGGATGACAACCTCAACCAGCACAGCCAGTCACCAGCCCCCGAACATCTCCCCTCGGATGCAGACTCCCTGGATAATGAGGAGGAGGAGGACCAACCCGGACCATCTGGTGTGGCAGGGCGTAATGTGTCCCAGGACCCCACAGCCCCACCACCCTCAGCAACAACATCAACGCAGAGCCCTGCTGCAACGACCTGTGCCACCACCACCTCCACCACCACTACCACTACCACTGCTGCCTGCAACACTCGCCCTGCTCCAGAGGCCAACCAGACCACAACAACTGCGGAGGTACGGGAGAGTAGGCCGGTGCCCACAGGAGGGAGGCAACAGGGCCGTGACAGCAGGCCAGGTGTGAGGACAAGGCTGACCCAAAGGGAACAAGACCCTGGCACTGAATCACTGGCACACATTCACAGAGTTGTGGGGGCCTATGAACACGCCCAGGGACAGTTGAGGCAGGCTCAGCAGGATGCCCGTGAGCAACAACAGATGCTGCGCTCAATTGACAACCGCATGGGCCAACTCGTGGCCTGCATGGGCCAAATCAGGGACCTCCTGGGCCAGCTAGTGGGGGTCCTCAGGGACAGGCATGCGGCACCGCCAACACCTACAGCTCCCTCCGTTGTGCCGCAGGATGACAGACCCCCATCCTCCCCTGCGTCCAGCGAGCATGGGGACTCATCAGACACCACTGGCCATACACCTGTGTGTCCCCCTGCCAAAAGAGCAAGGGGCCGCCCGAAAAAATCATTGGGAGCATCCCGTGGCAAAAGCACCTGGCAAAAGCCAGTCAAGTAGCCAGCCATGATGGCACCCCTCTCCACCCTGCTGTGTACCCTGCAGACTGTCCCCACACACAATGCCGTGGGAATGGCAAATGACTGTTGGACTGTGTTACCATACTGATCTAGTGTATACTCTATTGTCTCATCTACCATCACTGACAAATCTGTTATTCACCATTCACAAATCTGTAAATATCCACATCTACATCACATGTATCCACTGTAAATAAACACTAATAACGCACCAATGTAGTTGTCACTGTTCCATGTTCATCACAGTATGTTAACTCACACCCATGATTACAATGTCACAGGAGCAGGGATACTCCGCAGGCAAGTAGAGGCTGAAGGGACCTAGGAAAACACAACAGAACATCAGTTGCTACTCAGGTGGTGGACTAACAACCATCACACAACACAGCACATCAAGGTACGACAATCTGCACATGTCACAAGGAGCAACTGTACCAACATAGACATCAAGTAGCTGTGTCAAAAGATCCCTTACCATACACATCTGCAGCCAGCACTGACTCTGCAACATGCTGTAGTCACAAAACTCACATACACATATTCACCAAGCACAACATCATCAGACAACAGCCAGTTTTGACATTACCACTGACCATCAAGTGAAGTAGTTGTTGATGAGCTGCTGACGCTGTCCAACACCTTCCTCCTCTCCACTATCCTCGTCACTTGACATTTGGGTGTTTGCAGGTGGGGGCTGTGGCTGGTCATCATCATCCTGGATTAAGGGGATCCCCTTCCGCACGGCCAGGTTGTGTAGCATGCAGCATGCTACCACTATCTGACACACCTTGACGGGTGAGTACTGCAGAGCCCCTCCGGTCTTGTCGAGGCATCGAAAACGCGATTTCTGGAGTCCAAATGTTCGCTCAATGACCCGACATGTCCTCCCATGGGCATTGTTGTAGCGCACTTCAGCTGGTGTCCTGGGATTGCGAAGTGGACTCAGCAACCAAGGTCCGTTGGGATATGCAGAGTCACCTAAGTGTGAAAGACACATACAGATTGAGTGTCTGACATGTGTCCGAGGACAGCATGGCACACAAACAGCACACGACTCGACCCTTTGTACTCACCCACAATCCATGCCCGCTCTGGCACCAGATTGGCCATCAGCTGTGGTAAAATGCTGTTGCGCATTATGTGTGAATCGTGGGCTGATCCTGGAAACTTTGCACAAACGTGTGAGATGACCATATCTGCCTGGCACACCACCTGCACATTGATGGAATGATAATGTTTCCTATTTCGGTAAATATGCTCCCGTGCTTGGGGTGGAATCAGGGAAACATGTGTGCCATCTATTGCACCAACTACATTAGGAACGTGTCCAAGTGCATAAAATTCGCCCTTCACATCCGCCAACTCCTGCCGCCTGGGGAAATGTATGAATTGGTCCCTGTGTTGCATCATAGCCAACAGGACATCACGTAGCACCATGCTGAATGTTGGTTGGGACATCCCCCTGCAATGCCCACAGTTTGCTGGAAGGATCCCGTAGCCACGAAATGTAGGAATGCCATCACCTTTGCCGTTGCCGTGAGTGCTGTTGGGTATGTCCTGCGTGGAAGCAGGTGTGGCTCCAATATTGCACAAAGTTCCAGGAGGTTTGTCCGATCCAGACGGAATCGCCTTATGATGTCGGTATCCTCCATGTTAGCCAGCAGGGTGAAGGTACGAAACACATTAGGTCGCCTCCTAGGTGAGATGAAAGGGGACACGTCATAGCAACATAAATTAGGATGTGCACAAATTCATAAAGTCCGTCCTGTCACGGCGCTAACATTGACTGTCATCCCTGAAAGCACACAGTGCAATTCAGTGTTGTCCCAACATGAGACAGATTAATTGTACAACTGTCATGGATGTGCACAGCCAGTAGACACAATACGAACACTGTCTATGTGAATGCCAAGAGTCACATATCGAGCTGAGGTGGACTCAGCCTTGGGTGTACATGACACAGGACATGTGTGAAGCAGAGACACTGCTGGCTTCCACGTTGCTGCTGTACCTGCCACACCTCCTTGGCCAATAATTGCAGGGGACACATCAACAACACAATGTGGATAGATCATTGGGATTGTCTTTGTACTCAGTGCCACTTCGAACACACTCAAATTCAATGACATTCACATCCCAAACCCATACATGTGCCAATGTCATCAGTACACAGGCCATATCTGCTGCTGACTTGAATACAAAGTCGGACAGTGACAGATGATGTCACGCCTGTGCAGAGTATGTGTACCACTGTAACAGGCCACCATTACCCCACTGCCCAATACGCTCTACAAGCACACAGATAGCCAATGTGGCACACATTAACAATAGATGAGGGACGTGATCAGCAGGGCATGTATGCACCCTTAATCTTCCCCCATTTTGGACATTTACATGCAGCATCAAGGAGGGACTGCCCAAGGACACATGTGCACCACAACACATACCATGGTGATACACATCCAGCTGTTTCAAGACACAACAGTGCCACAACACAAACATACAACACTACATGGACAATGCCAAGCCAGTATGCCAACAAGTCTACGCATGAACAGACTGTATGCATTACATATGGACAACTGGCTCAGACACCTGACACCAGTGGATGTAATTTTACACCACATGTCCCAAAGGACATGCATCCTGACCCTCATTCCACACAGGCTGTCAGGCCCAACACAGCATACAATCAATATCCCACATCTAACAAACATGCTGGCTGTGCATGAGTAGTGGGACACTGGTACCTCACATTGACCAAATGTCGGAGTTGGATGAGTGTCACAGGCATAACAATCAAGGTACATCTCACCTGTCTTGGGTGCCCACTCCATCCTGATACTCCAGCAGATGTGATCCACCCACACAGTGCTGGAATAGATGGTGAGCAAGGATGGCTAGCACCCCATAGCATGCACATACACTAGTGTTGGTGGCAACACACTGCACACGTGTGCCACTTGTGCTGACCATCCAACATTGCAGACAATTCCCGCTAATCAGTGCACACACATTGCACAGGCAATACTGGACACCCATAGCCTGTGGACAAATGTCGCATACTATATTCCATACAGTTAGCACAATCCACAACCGTGCATGCAGTCCATCTGCCAACGCAACATTCCTGATGTGAACAATGGACATGCACTGGTGGCAGGTGAGTAGCACCGGAACACAGCACAACACTCAAAAACATAGTTTAGCTAAGCACCATTGTTGAAATGTACATGTCACTGATTCACATACAACAGTCCAAACAACATGAGCACAGACCTGACACTACCACATAGGTGCCTGTGGTTACAGGTGGCAGACATGTAGCAAAGACATCTGCTCTGGCCGTCTACCCAAGTGACAAACAATAATAATGCAACGGATGCCAGGTGTGGTGCTGAAGTACTCATCATCCTTTAGCAGGTCGAGCCCCCCCCCTGTACATGTGGACATACACTGCAGGAGTTGCCAGTGTGTACAAAGACATTACATGCGGCATGTAATTGGTCTTAGCAATAACACAACAGGGTGACATCTGTTTCCAATGATGACAGTCATGCTGAATAAATGAGTTCATCTGGGTTTTCAGTGTAACACATGGGCTCAATTGTGAGATAGTGGTCAGCATGGGTGGCAGATACGACATTGTGTGTAAATATTGCTCAACATAATGGAGTACAGTGTTCCATTTGGTGTGAGACGTTACACATTGGCTGACATTTGTGACAGGAGACCATATCAATGTTATCCAGTGCCATGTGCCACTGTACGTATCCACTGTGCGTAGTACAGTAATGACCATTGATCCACACACAACAAGAACTGTCCGTAGGTGCCTTAAACGTGTCCCATAAACACAATGACGCACAGAGTGTACGATGTGATGCTGCATATTCCCCATAGCGGACACACATACTGTCCGTGAATTGGGTGGCGGAGCATGCCAACCACCATTTGAACCTTTGTCGATGCCCACCCCTGACGCAAGTGTTTCATGTGCTGCACATGACACATTGGTGTTAGTGATGGCCCTCTACATAGCTGCAGATGGCGTTTGTCATGCTCCACCAGCCACATCCCGGTCACCCATGTCACTCTATGGCAATCAAACAGCGGTAGCGCCGGCCAGGACCCCACGGTGTGTCACCGCCATGAACCATGCCCTTGCAGCCAATGGGGACCGCTATCGCGGTGGCATGATGCAGATTCAAAAATCGCGGTAGGCGTGCTCCGCCCCCAGCGGATGCGGAGATAGGATGCATTTGTAAGATGCACCACCGCGGTAGCGCCGGCCAGGACCCCGTGGTGTGTCACCGCCATGAACCATGCCCTTGCAGCCAATGGGGACCGCTATCGCGGTGGCATGATGCAGATTCAAAAATCGCGGTAGGCGTGCTCCGCCCCCAGCGGATGCGGAGATAGGATGAATTTGTAAGATGCACCACCGCGGTAGCGCCGGCCAGGACCCCGCGGTGTGTCACCGCCATGAACCATGCCCTTGCAGCCAATGGGGACCGCTATCGCGGTGGCATGATGCAGATTCAAAAATCGCGGTAGGCGTGCTCCGCCCCCGCAGAGGCGGTCATTGGATGCTTTTGAAGAAGGCTGACCTGGAACACCAATGGCAGAAGACTATGACCACTGAAACGAGTCCAGGGCCCTATATATGTGTGGAAGGGAGCACCACATTTCCACTGCTCACAGAGCCTGCTGCCTGGGACCCCTCACCTGCTGCTGCCTCCAGGGACTGCTGCCTGAGACCCCTCACCTGCTGCTGCCTCCAGGGACTGCTGCCTGACACCCCTCACCTGCTGCTGCCTCCAGGGACTGCTGCCTGGGACCCCTCACCTTCTGCTGCCTCCAGGGACTGCTGCCTGAGACCCCTCACCTGCTGCTGCCTCCAGGGACTGCTGCCTGACACCCCTCACCTGCTGCTGCCTCCAGGGACTGCTGCCTGGGACCCCTCACCTGCTGCTGCCTCCAGGGACTGCTGCCTGGGACCCCTCACCTGCTGCTGCCTCCAGGGACTGCTGCCTGAGACCCCTCACCGCCCACTGCCGCCGCTGACGTCTCATGTCCACAGTGATGGCTAGGACGGAGAAGATCCGTGCCAGTCCATTTACAAGCGAGGAGCTGGATGTCCTGGTGGACGAGGTGCTGACACAGTACCCACGGCTATATGGTGGCCCAAATGTTGTGGTAAGTCTCCAACAGTGGGGGTGTGAGTGCAAGGGGGCACACATGTAGTCGATCAGATGGTGTATGTGCCTGAGAGTGTGGGGTTGTGTAATGCACTGGCTGACATGCTGTTTCCTAGTTGTTAAGGGGGTGTATGCAACCCACACATTAAATGCATGGACATGAAGGGTGGATGGACATGTGTTGTGTACACATCCATATGGTGTGACAGCTATCTGGTGATGCATGTTTCGGGACAGTTATTGTTCATGTGACTGTTTGTGTGGCTCCTCGTTGTCCATCTCTGTGTGATTCTACCTGGCATGGACTGTCCACGCCCAATGTGACAAGGACACACCACTGACTGTACAGAGTGTGATACGTGTGTGGTTGGCATGAGTGTACATCAATGACCCATATCTGCCGTGTGGAGATGAGTCTGTGTCATGCCACTGTTCAGAGAGAGAGGTTTTACCATGAGAGTGTGTCACTGATGTTTTCCCCATCTTGTCTCCCACACCTGCAGCTCAAGGTACACCATCGTAAGGCCGTGTGGAGGTCCATTGCAACCAAGGTGCGGGCTCTGGGAGTGTCAAACCGCAGGCGCACCCACTGCCACAAGAGGTGGGACGACATATCACGACTGGCAAAGAACGTTGCCGAGATGACACTGGGGATACTCCCTCGCAGTGGCAGGTTGTCACGACGCAGCTTGACACCACTGATGTGCCGCATCTTGGCTGTGACACAGCCTGAGCTGGACGCACGTTTGAAGGAGCATCAACAGCAAGCTAGGGGTGAGTATTCTGTGAAGGTTGATTTTGTCTGTGAGTGGCTGCATGTGTACCAAGCCTGTACCTGCGCTGGTGTACGTGATGTGGTTACTGTGATGCAGTGGGTTGTAAGTGGCCCCTGTGCTGGGTGTGGCAGTCACGGATTTTACATACATGCACTTACTGATGTTTTTCCAATCCTGGGAATTTCAATGGCATTGTGGGTGGTGTGCTGCAGGCCTGGTCCATTGGTGTTAGTGTTTGTACGCCCCAACATGCATGATGTTGTGCTGTCTGCCCATCACATGGCTTAGCTATGCCGTGTTTAGATGTTTGTACGCACTGTTTGAGGTAGTGAAGTGTGTCTGCATGGTGAGAATGCACGGGGTGGCCTGCAACATGTAGACTTTGTCATCCTCAGTGTTGCTTTGCTTGAATATGTTTGTCCTGTTGCTGTCACTTTGCTGACCCTACATGTCTCTCTGTTATGCAGCATCTCCCGTGGGCACGGAGGGACAGGGGACGGACACCAGTGGTGGTGAAACAAGCACAACAGCTGCACAGGATCCCAGTGACACAGATGTGACCAGCGCCTCGGAGGGGGATAGGAGTATGCTGGAGGAATCACAGCCCGAGACGCAAAGTTCAACATCATCTGATGACGGCGGTGGTGCAGACATCTTGGAGGACACAGGGAACGGAGAGTCTGCTACATCTTCCAGCACACAGCGTGCAGTGCCCACCCTCCCAGCCACTTCCTCTGTTGCTGCCCGTGTTCGCACCACAAAGAGGGGAAGAGTGTCCTTCATTCCAGGCACCGCTGCCCCTGCCCCTGTGCCCCCTGCTGCCATCAGTGCAGAGTGTGTGGACCTTATGCGCCAGCTGTGTGTGGGGCAGACAGGGCTCCTCAATGCATTGTCAGACCACGACCGCAAATTGGCACAGGTGTTAGCTTTCATGGAGGGCATACATTCAGACGTGGGTGGGCTGCACCGCACTGTCCAGACAATGTCCTCCACAATGGCGGCTGCACTTCAACTGGCTCAATCTCGTAGTCCAATTCCAGTCCCTTTGTCCACCCCCATGCCAGTGGCGACGTCTGACGACGGTGACCACGCTTCACACACCTCAACGTCACGATACTGCACACGTAGCACACAGCAGCAGCAGCCCAAGCGGTCAAGGTCACAGACACCGTCCCCTACGAAGAAAAAAACAACCCCAGAGCGCAAAGGGAAGAGCCCGTCAGGCTTTGCAAAGGCACATGATTCAAGGAGGAAGTACTCAGGGTCACAAGCCTCAGAGCAATCCCCGGCCACAGACTCTGTGGTCCCAAAAACGTCTCGCAAAGGCATGCAGACACTCTCCATGCCCACTGTGAAGGTGGGGCCTGGCAAGGCTACACATAGTAAGGTATCCAAGGCTGTTTCACCAACTACCTCTACTCCCATTCCAAGTCCAGTGAAGCAGGGACAGGAGGGCACTGTAGGGGGCACACAGGGTAAAGAGGGGATGGAGGGGCAGAGGCAATGCCAGGCTAAGCATCCTTCTGGATCCAGCACATCCCCAGAGGGAGGTCCAGCGTGTGCACCTGCGGCAGCCTTGGTGATGAGAGTGCCGTTTGTGTCCACACCACTTCCCATTGATACCAAGACAGGCAAGCCATTTAGAATCCCCAAGAAGTGGAAAGGCACCCCTCCACTATCTCCCTCCCACACTGTGTCCCACGTCGGCCTGAGTCCACCTCCACGTGCCACTACACCACCTGGTCCAAGCAGCCCTCCAGCATCCAAGGCCACTGATAGCTCTTCCTCAGCTGGGCGTCTCACTCCCCAGTCAAGTGGTCCAACAGTGCCCGACACACAGTCAGCTCCCAGTCAGACTGACAGCCAAGTATGAATGTTGATCAACGTCACAGACCTATCTCTCCCACACCGGTACCTGTGCTGCCCATCGTGACACACCAGACTGTGTTGCTGACCATGGCGGAGTTTGGTGACACACATTCCCTGTGCAGCTTCTCATTGACTCTGTCAGCACCTTGGACTGGCCACTGGCCTTGCAGTTTGCCCCCTGCCTGTGCAGCTTCTCATTGACTCTGTCAGCACCTTGGACTGGCCACTGGTCTTGCAGTTTGCCCCCTGCCTGTGCAGCTTCTCATTGACTCTGTCAGCACCTTGGACTGGCCACTGGCCTTGCAGTTTGCCCCCTGCCTGTGCAGCTTCTCATTGACTCTGTCAGCACCTTGGACTGGCCACTGGCCTTGCAGTTTCCCCCTGCCTGTGCAGCTTCTCATGTTCAGGCTCTGCATCTTGTGCCTTGGTCTTGTCTGATATTGTTGCCTATCAGTGCTATTTGTGAATAAAAACAGTTGCTCATGTTGTCAGTTGTGTCATTGTCCTTACTGAATAAGGCTTTTCCTGTATGTCTAACATTTACTGGGCCACATGCTCTGTGTGCCACTTCAACTGTGCCACTGGCTTGTTTAACTTATCATTTTTTTACAGGGGTGACGGGGACTTCAGTTCTTCATGACTCGGATACTTGTGGGGTCAGTGATGTTGTTTTCGGTGACATACCAGACTCATGTTCCTTCCTTGTTGCTGTTGGCTATGTTTTACTGCATCCTGGTATGTGGGTACTGCAAACACATAGAGGGGTCATATACACGGGATTGCAGGCAGGCTGACCAGGCTCAACATGTATGTGCGTTCTTGCTTTCATGTATGCCTAGCAGTGTAGATGTGTAGTCATGTTGTGATGGGCAGTCATCCTAGTAACAACGGTTACTTACATGGTGTGCATTTGGGTGGTCAAGGGTTGTACGGTGTGTTGGTTGTGGCTTTGTCGTGTGTGTTGATGTGTGTGTTAATGACGTGTGACTCATGGCTGTGTGGGACTGTTGTGTGTTTGTGTGCACACACTGCTTGTTGTGCATTCAGTGCTGTGGGTGTATGTTGCCTTGTGCTGTCCTAGTGTTCATCCCCTGATGTACTGCTGTGTTTGCTATGTGCTTTGTGGTGTTGTGCATCTGTTGTGTGTTTGATGTGTCTGTGTTGTTCTGTGATGGTGCACTTCTTGTCTGTGTTGTGGTATGTAGCCTATGCATTTTTCCTGACTGATGAGGTGGTGCACTCCTGTTGTGTGTGTGCTCCCATTGCCTTCCCCTAGTTTGGCTGCACAGGTGATGTGTGTTATTTTTGTGGTTCTATATGTGTTTCTGTTTTGAATTGTGTTTGCCATTTTTGTTTTGGTGCAGACGTTGGTACTGAAATCCCTGTGTGTGTGTGATGTTTGTGGATGCCCCCAGGGGGTTTGATTGTTTGTCTGTATCTTGTCTGGATATTATGTAGGCCCTTCTGTGTGTCTGGCATTGGGGTTGTGTGCTGCAGATATGAGGGGGGTATGTTTGGGGACTCCTACTTGTGTTTGACAGTCATTGAGTGTGCCAATGTGCCCTGTGTGTTGTGGTGCTGGCATACTCATGTGTACTAGCTGTTCACTGTTTGACTTGAGGTCCTTCCTTTCATCCCTGTCCCTATACATGGGTTACCTTGCTGTCTCCCTGAGTTGTTGCACTGAGGTGACTGTTGTTTGACTTCACTCACTGTGCCAGCCATGTGCTTGGATGGGGTGTGGATGTTGTTCTAGGTTCCTTGTCCTGCGTGTGTCTGTTCACCTGGTTGTTGGTTGTCTCCTTGCCCTCCCATTTGTGTGCACATCATTTTTGCTTTCCTCTATGTTGTGCTCCATTGCTGGTGGCATGTAGTCTGTGTATGTGGCTGTGTGTCGGTGTGGGGTATGTCTGTGTGAGTTGGCAGGGTGTGTGTCCAGTAGTCTGTATGTTCCTTGTGTGTGTGGATGTTAATTTTGTGCTTGTATTCAGCTTTCTTGCCATGTATGTGGTGTTGTGGTGTGTGTGTGTGTTGCCCTGGGCCTGTGCCTCTGTGCTGTGTGTTAATCTACACCCAATGCTGCTGTGTCTGTCTCCCTAGGTGTTAGTTGTGTGCTGCTGGGTGTGGATTTAGCTCGCTTGGTGTTGGACATGGGGGTGCACAGGGGGGGATTGGCATGTTTCTTGCTGTGTGCGGCGGAGCTGTGGGTGGTGGGTGGTGGTGGTGGCCTGTGGTCTTTCTGGCCTGACCGTTGCTGTACATGCATTCTGCTTTGTGCGATGGATTTCCCGCATACTCACCGCTGCGGTGTCGTCAGCAACACATTACATTATGTTCGCGGTAATTTGGTGGGCTTGATGCAGGGTGTGAATTGGTGCCAGATGAGACATGTGTGGGTACACTGATGGATGTGTTCCTGTTCACACCAGTGTGTCTGGTGTGGCCAGGTGCCCTGTTTCAGCCCGTAGAATTTGTGTTCTGTTTTGTGTTGTATTGTGTTTTTTTTACGTACCTGCGGCGGCGTCCGCGGCGGGCGATGTTGACCTGGTGATGTATCACGTACAGCACCGGGAGGACGTGTAGTGCTGGATCCATGGCGTTCGGCTCCGGGTGGAGGGCTCCGAAAGTCTCGTTTCACGCTCCGCTGTCGAGATTCCGCCGTGTCTGGAAGGGCGGCTTCTCCCCTGCGGTTCGACTGGTTGTTTGGCGCATCCTAATTTGTTGAGCGGACGGGACGTCATTCCGCACGGCGGTGAGTCTCCATTGGCTACCACCGGCGCGGTGGCGGGCGCAATTTCATGGCGGTCGGCGTTGCACCGCGGAGGTCGGGAAATGGGGCATATTTGCCCTTCATAATATGGCAGCCGTGAGGACCGCTGCTGGCGGGCGGTAAAAGGCATTTTTCTGCACCGCCGGCACCGCGGTACTGACACCGACCTCCATCGTAATCGGCCCCTTAGTTCTCTTAGGGGCACATGCATCAACATAAGTATTGGGATTCCTTAATAGCGATTATTAAGGAATCGCCATTTAGGAATCGCAATTCCTTATGCATGTAGGAATGGCTATATAAATTGGACTCCTACACATTCCCTATTAGCGAATCGCAAATTGCGATTCTCTAATAGTGAATGCCTTCCCATTCATTCCTATGGGCCTAGAGGCCCATGGGAATGAATGGGAAACCATTCGCAATTTGCGATTACCAAAAAGGTAATCGCAAATTGCGTATGCAATTTCAAGGGTGCTAGGGGGGCAAAAGGCCACCCTGATGCACCCCCAAAATTGGCATATGTGCACATGTGGCACACACACATGCCCCAAGGGCCTGTGTGTGCCTCACATGGCACTTAGAAAAGTGCAATTTTGTGCATTTTTCTAAGAAATTGCAAATTACCATCAACTTGAAGTTGATGGTAATTTGCGATTCCTTAATGCAAAGTCGCATTCTGAGAATGCTTCTTGCATTGCATTTAGGGAATCGCAAATTGCAATTCCCTAACTGCATTTTCAAAATAGGTAATCGCAAATTTTGCGATTACCTATTTTGCAAATGGCTTTGGGCTTGATGCATCCCAAAAGGCTAATTACCGGTAGCAAAGGGGCCAATTCTGCAAATCGGCCCGTTTGCAACGGGTAATTAGCTTGATACATGTGCCCCTTAGTTCTTTATTTACGGCAATATTCGTATAGTCATCCTTACCCTACTCTGTCTTTTTCTGAAGGTTATCCCTACTCTTCTTCAGCAGTCTTGGGCCTAGGGAAATCTTCTTAAAAGAAAAACATAATAATTTTTATTTTAGTCGTTTTGCAAATCTTTCATTTAATAATGTCTCTCAAATCTTTCATTTCTTTTCAGAAATCTATTTCAAACAGTTTTTTTCCCAAATTGTCTTGCAGAGTGATGTCATAGGGACACATATAGTCCTGATCTCAAGTAACTTAGATCTGATATTGGTCTGTTTAACACTTGATCACATAGTAAGTCCATTCAGGTGCAGAATACCTTTGACAAGGCACTCAAGCTCTTTTTGAACTCCTTAGTGTTTGTGATCTTCTTCAATGCCACTTATACTACTTGACTCTGTCTCCTCAGCAATTGTTTGCGGTATGTGGTCAACTAACACACTCGATCTCAGTTTTCTGTGGCCACAATTTCTTGGCCATACAGCATTGCAGGTGACTCTTCTTTTTCCAGTATGGTTCCTTCACCCTCATCTTTTTGTTGTTCTGGTGCTGTCTCAATGATTTCGTAGGTGGTACTCTCTTCTCCTCTTTTTCTTCTTCAGAGGCTTCAATACCACTTTGTGTAATCACGGGAACCTGGATTGGTGCAACTGCTTGTCGTTCTTCACCCCTCTCTCCTCCTTTCTCTCTTGCCATATCACTCCTCGTGCCGGTACAGGTTATGATGGTTCTGTCACTAGTGCTCTTTGCTCTGGCTCATAGAACACTATTTCTTCACATTGATTTGTTATTCTTTGAGTGTATGAAGCATGTACCTAGTTTGGTACTCCGGCACACTTAACAGCACAGTTTGTGATGAGGATTATCTGGTAAGGGCCTTTCCATCTTGGTTCCAGGCAAGACTTCCGCACATGCTTATTGCCCACTACCCAATTGTAGGGGTTGAGGTCATGGCACTGTTCTTGATGAGGGTTTAAAGTGGCAGCTTCAACCTGGTGAGAGACAGAATGCACCACATCAGCAAATCCTTTGCAGTAATCTAGTATCATGTCATCTGTGATGTTCAAAAGTGCATTTGTAGACACTGTAGGCAATCTCACTGCTTGCTCCATGAGGATTTCATGAGGCGGTAACCCTGTCTTCCTGTCAGGAATATTTCGGAGACTCATCAACACCAAAAGCAACGCATCTGCCTATTTTATTGAAGTGGATGCACAAACTTTGGCCAATCAGAACTTTATGGTTCCATTGAGCTGTTGTACTATTCCAGAAGCCTCTGGCCGATAGCTACAATGTAATCTCTGCTCAATCTGTAATGCTGCGCAAATCATTCTTAGGATCTCATTATTGAAATGAGCCTCACGATCTAACTCCAGAGAAACCGGTAGGCATTACCTAGGAATTAACTCTTGCAAGAACAGATTAACTACAGTGAGACTGTCATTCTCCATGTTGGGTATCGAGAGAAAATGTACACTATAACCGGGTGATATCTTAACTCTTCACAAACAGGCATCTCGATAAAGCCCATTTGCATCCTGTTGAAAGGACCACCTGATCTCCCCACATGACTCAGTGTTGCTGGTGTTCTATATCCTACGTTCATCTGTTAACATGTCACACATCAATGGCACAATTCCTCTGCAAGCACTCTAAATCTGGGATTAAACCAATTTTGTCTGAACAACCTCACCATTGCATCTCTCCCAAAGTGTGTTGAACCATGGATATGTTGTGTCATGGGAAATAGTAAGTTGTCTAGAAACACTGGTCTTCCATCTGCTGACGTCCAAATGTCATATGCATTTTCTCACATCCTGCTTTGATCCAACCCTGCTCTTCTCCTTGTGAAACATTTTCCTGCAATTCTTTAGGTTCTTCCCATCTACCAGCCACTGACAACAACATTGAAAAGACAGTGTCTTCATTAGATTAATTTGTGTAAGCCACATTAAATGTGCAGGCCACTAGTGCACAATATTGTGCAACTTCATCAGCATATCTATTTCTGACTGTGACATATCCATTGCCAGTCCTGTAAACTGAAAATTTAACCACTGCAACCTCTACTGGCAACTTTCTTACATGTTACCTGTTTCGTATCAGGGTTCCCTTTGTGACCATAACTGTCCAAAATCATGGACCACACCAAAGCCATACTGACTATCTGTAAATATTGACACTCTCACTTGGGCTTTCAGACTGCAGGCTCTTGTAAGGGCAATCAGTACTGTGACTTGTGCTGAAGTAACATTTCGAAGCAATAAAGCTTCTACAATTTCTTGAATTGTTCAGACAGCATAAGCTGCTCTTAAGGTGCCTTCAGTATTTCTCAAACATGAGCCATCGACAAAAATTACATAATCAGGCTCAATTAAGGGTTCATCTTTTATGTCGCACCTTGGCTTGGTCCATGACATCTTGACAATCATGCTCAACATCATCATTGAAATCCTCATTTACAGGTATAAAATGGAGGGGTTTAGAATCTAACATCTCTTTAAAATCACATTCTCCTTTGCAAGTAACTCCTGCTCATACCTAGTGAGTCTATTATTGGTCATGTACTGAGTTTTTGCTCTGGTAAGTAGAATTTCTATGGAGTGAGGGACCATAACAGGTAAAGGATGTCCCATCACTATACTCCCACATCTCTCCAAGCTGACTCCAACCACGGCAAAGGCTTTAAGGCAGCCAGGCAGTCCTGCGGCTACAGGGTCAACAGTGGTCAAAATATAAGCCACAGATCTTCGTTAATCTCCATGCATCTGAGTAAGCACTAATAGAGCACAGCCCTCCTTCTCACTACAAAACAATATAAAACTTTTATGGTAATCAGGCATTTCTATTGTCGGGACATGACAGAGACTTTCTCTCAGCTCTAGGAAAGCTATTAAGCACTTGTTGTCCCATGGAAGCAGATCATTCACATCTTTGTGTGTCAGCCTTTTTCAAGGCTTAGCCACTAGGGAAATGTTTGCTTTCATCTATCCACAGTAGCCAACCATTACCAGGGACATTCTGACTTCTCTCTGTGTTCTGGGTGGGCTCATTTGCAAAATGGCCTCCACTCTCTCTGGTTTCACCTTTCTCGCTCCTTTCTAAATGAAAAGTCGCAAGTTTTGGACTTCTTTTTGACAATATTGCAGTTTACCTAGAGACACTTTATGACCATTCTAAACCAGGTGATTTATAAGGGCAATCGTATCCTGTCTGTAAGCTTCTCGTGTGTCTGATGCCACTAGTAGGTCATCAAAATATTGCTCTAGAACTGATCTGTAAGGCATCTGCAGGGACACCAGATCTTTTTCAAGGTCTGGTTGAAAATGGATGACCTTTCTGTATACCCCTGTGGAACTCGTAACAATGCCAAAAACTCTCTCTCTAAACACAAATGAGAACAGAACAGGTATTGGCTGTCTGCATGCAATGGAACAGAAAAATAAGCCTGAAAGAAGTCCACTACCATGAACCCCTCTGCAGTACATGGAATTTGAAAAAGATATGGTGACTGGATTTGGGACCACAGGATACACATGGAATAGCATTGCTATTCATTTTTTGGAGGTCCTGCACAATCTGCTATTTACCATTTGGCTTCTGCAAATCCATGATCGTAGAGTTGGAAGGTCTCACAACAATTTATCTTAGAATTCTATTTCTCATCATGTCTTCAATTACAGGAGTTATTCCTGCAATTGTTTCTGGGGTCAAATTATATGGTGGTGTTCACAGATACACAGAATTGGGTTTCACTGTGATTTTTACAGGTTCTACACCTTTAATCAGCCCAATATCTTTTCCTGAGGAGTCCCATAGTTCTAGGTTCACTGTTTCTTTTAAATCAGAAAGCAATTCTTCCACTGTCCTCACTGGATACAATCCTACAGCTGTATTTTGTCAGGTCATTTTGAACTCGACACCCTCAAGTGTCTGAAACTCGACACCATTCAGTGTACAGTCAATAATGCAATTTATACTGTATTGTAAATTTCTCCCTAACAAATCTTTCAGGATCGGAATCACAAACGACAACCTGATGGTTTTCTTCAAATGAATCAATTTTTACAGGAACCTTTTCTGTAACTGGATTAGTTTTTTCAACATTTGAAACTGCTACATCTTGGATTTGTTTTTCTGAGAGGGTTAAATCTGGGACACCCGCTGTTCTAACAGTGGATCTTGTAGCACTGGTGTCAATTAGAAATGACACTTGGTGGCCATTAACTTCTCCTTCTACAAATGGTCCAATCTGGTCTACCTACAAAACTGCACCAAGCATGCAAAATTCCTTCCACTCAGGCACTGTCATTGGGAATTATCCAAGCCAAAACTGTCATTGTCTAACATCGGAAACTGTTGAAATGTATTCTGATTCGTAACTGGATTTAAATTGGCTTTGAGCATCTGGTTTATGTTACATCTGGGTTTTCCCATATTCTGTGGGACCATCTGGGCTTGTGGAACCAGCATAATTTGAACCTGTTTCTGCATTAGCATTTGCATCTGCTGAATTGGTACATTCTGCATCTGATTTCCTCCTTGCAGTTGACCATTTCCAGGCATTCTATCTAAGTTAAGTCTACAATCTCTCTTCCAATACCTGATTTTATTACAAAGGTAACAAGGGGTCATTTTCTTCAGCGTTGCAATATCTACACCAGAATTCGTATCAATCGGAACACCTCTACCTTGTGAAACATCAAATCCTCCTTGAGTACCTTGTACTCAAGCTTGTAACCCTACACCTTGCATACAACAGGCATTTCCTGCAAAGAACTGATTCTGAAAACCTTTCTGAGCAAACTTCATCTGAGCTAATAAAAAAAATTTCCATAAGCTTTTTCTGCTTCATCTCTTGTTTATCACTCCAATCCTTAGCATATCTCAGGATTATATCCGATGATTTTGTCTGACAGCAAATCACACTCTGTTGTATGTGCGTACTGATCTCTGGTCTTAACCAAATAACAAACTGAAACACAAAAAAGCCTGCATCACTAGATTTGGAATACTCTCTTCAACTGTGTTGTTGTAACACCTGAAGCAAACGCTCATAGTACTCATGTACTCATGTACTGACTCTTTTGGCTCTTGTAAGGGTTCTTTTAACCTTTACCCAATCAATATCTTTTGGAGGAACCTTGCCTTTCAGATATATGATCACTGCTTCATATTTCACTGTAACCTCAGGAAATGGTGCAGTAGTGCGGACATCTCTTGTTACCTTTGCACGTGGCCACTGTACAGAAATGTTACATTCGGCCCATAAATCATTATATAATACAATGTAAAAAAAAGTGTTCAAATCAATCCACAGCACTTTTGAAACATTGACAAATCTGTCAACTTGTGTGTACCACCATACAAGCCTGTCTCTCAATTCTGGAAAATTATTTGTAAATGCTGCTACTTTGCTGCTATAATTGCTTTTTTTTAAAACGAAAACGAATGCTCATTTTAAACCTACTTTGCTGCTAATATTGATTTTTTAAAATTTGAAAACGAATGCTCATTTTTTAATATACTTTGCTGCTATAACTGGCCTTTTTAAAAAAACTGAAAACGAATGCTCACTTTCCTCCACGCATCACGGGGAATCCCGGTGTGACAAACTAGGCCGCCATCTTGCTGAGTGCACGCTCTAGTTGTCGGGGGCATTCCTACATAAAGGATGCACGCAGCGCCGACGCGCCGCTGGCGCGCCGAAGGCGCGCCTAAGGCAAGCCCGTCTGCGCCCGTCAGCGTCCCGGAAGCGGCCAGCGCCAGTTATGCTGCCCGTCTTCTGCCAGAGCTGTTGAATGACCGCCTGACTTTTAGTCGTGCAGAAATCATGACTATTGGGTCTAACATGGGTAAGTGCAGGCATCAATGGATGGTTTTGGACAAAATCCATAGCACATGCCAGCAGTGCAATTTCCGCTTCAGGAAGGATTGCTGCTCTACCATTCTCACCAACAGCATCCTTTTGGCCTCACAGAACTCCCAGTGTATACGAGCTGCCCTTATCAATGCCCGGTCCATGGTGAAACATGCCCTAGACATCTTCGAGCTTTTGTCGGACATTCAGTTAGATATATTATTTATATCAGAGACATGGTTTAATGAATTTTCGGCACCAGCCACTGCTCTGGCCATCCCTGTGAGGTATAAAATAGCAAGGGTAGACCGCAAAATAGGCAGAGGAGGTGGGGTTGCGGTAGTCTTCAGAGAAACCTGGGCGTTTACGCAGGTAGAGACCTATGACATTGGTGAGGGGGAAGCCCTTGACTTCTCCCTCACCATATCCCCTCATTGCACGCTGGGGGCCACCCTGATATATTGTCCCCCTGGCCCCCCGGGTGCCTTTTTGAAGGCCCTGGATGAAGCCATCGTGCCTAGAGCTCTGCAATATACGAATTTCCTACTGTTAGGGGACTTCAATATTCACTTGGACTGTGCGGAGGCCACCGACACGAGGGAGTTCAGTGACTCCTTGAATTTGGCTCAGCTGACCCAATGGGTTAACTCCCCATCCCATAGGGGGGGGCACATTCTAGATACAGTATGCTCCAACTTCCCTTTAGTTGTCCAGGAACCACTTCCTGTTTCCTGGTCCGACCATTTTTTTATTCAATTCTCTTGGACTATACGGACATCTTATCCGACCATGAGGTCACCTAAGGATAGCCATCCTCAACGAATTGAGCCAGCTGCCCTGGGCAGAGTCCTGTCAGACACCCGCCCATTCGCTTCTAAAGACTTGCCTGATGCCATGGGGGGTTTTAACAACTGGATCTCACAGGCCGTGGAACATCTTTCCCCACCTCTGGTCAATAAAAGAGTAAGAAACACTCCGTCCGAACCATGGTTCTCTGATGAGCTCAAAAAGCTAAAACAATCATGTAAAAAGCTGGAGCGCAGTTGGAGACAAGCCTATTGCCCACAGGCAAAAACAGTACTTAGGAAATCCCAGAAAGATTACTATGCTGCCATCAAAATGGCCAAAGGCAATTTTTACGCGGAGCGCATCGCTCAGTCAAAAACAACTCAAAAGAAATTTTTTCCATCGTCCAGAGTTTCCTGAAGCCTTGCGCGGAACGTATTGCCTTTCCTGCCTCTAACTCTTGGTGCGAGGAGCTGTCCAGGTTCTTCATAGACAAGATCCAAACGATCCAGGACAGCTTCGGGCCTATTATCCATGTGCAGGTGGATCACCCCCTACAGATTGCCCCGGACCTAGATCCAACCTGCACCTCTCTGACAGCCTTTACACCTATCTCTCTGTTGGATACATTCGCCATCCTCAAATCCCTTAAATCAGGTTCCCCAGCTGATCCTTGCTTAGCTAGGCAGTTAGCAGCAGTGGCGGAGGTGGTTAACCCTGAAGTGAACAATATCATCAATTTATCGCTTCAAACAGCCATGGTTCCACCTGAGTGGAAACAGGCTAAACTACTCCCCCTGCTAAAAAAGCCCTCCTTAAACCCTGCCACACTAGCCAGTTACCGACCTATCTCACTACTCCCGGCTGTGGCGAAAGTGTGTGAGAAGGCAGTACACAAACAACTCTCCAAGTTTGTGGAGTCTTCTGGTGCCCTCCACCCAGCCCAGTCGGGATTTAGGGCCACATACAATACCGAGACTGCCCTGGTTGAGATGTCGGAGGCTATTAGGGAATGCCTAGATTCAGGCGGCAGAGCGGCCCTGATTTTATTGGACCTCTCTGCCGCCTTCGACACGGTGCTGCATCGTCAACTTTTGGCCCGTCTCTCCAATATTGGAATCTCTGGGGTGGTATGGGATTGGATCAAATCCTTTCTAGAGAACAGGACTTAGCAGGTATGGCTGCCTCCGTTTTCTTCAGCATCAAGAAAGGTGACCACGGGAGTCCCCCAGGGCTCAACCTTGAGCCCCCTTCTCTTCAATGTATATGTCACGCCACTTATCCATCTGGCGGAGGAGCTGGGTGCAAAGATCATAGCCTATGCAGATGATACCCAGCTCCTCTTCACGTGGAAGGAAAATGACCTGTCCCCTGTTTTAGCCAAAAACTGTCTTGCAGCCGTTTTTAAATGGCTGGCGGGAGCTCAGCTTAAATGCAATGAGGACAAGTCTGAGGTCCTCCTCTATGGGTCTTTCCCTCCGCACTTCAGGGATGACCTCTGGCCTACGGGTTGCCCCATGCCTAAGTCAACGGGGAGCCCAGTGAAGAATCTGGGGGTCTGGTTCAGTGAGGACCTCCGATTCTCACCGCAGATAAAAAAATTGGCCGGTGTGTGCTTCGGCACACTGAAATCACTTAGGAAATTCCTGCCATTGTTGCCCAGATTAGCAAAAGAAATGGTGATTCGCGCTCTCATCCTGTCGCGTATAGACTACGCCAATGCCTTATACATCGGCCTTCCTGGCTATCAGCTAAAAAAGTTACAGACCATCCAGAATGCAGCAGCAAGAGCGCTGTTGGGCATCCCGGGTAGGTCCAGCACAAAGCAACATCTCCGGGATCTGCATTGGCTCCCAGTGAGACAGCGTGTCCTGTTCAAGGCGCTCACTCTTGCCCATGGTGCCTTATATAAATCTGGGCCCCCCTACCTCAGGAGACGATTTGATTTCTATGTGCCTCATAGACATCTACGCTCCACAGGGCAATGCCTCGCAGTTATACCACGCTTCCGCCTTGCTAGAACTGGAGGCAGCTCCCTCTCTTTCAAGGCAGCCAAAGCCTGGAATGCCCTTCCTTACGAACTGCGAAACACCCAAGACTTTAGGTTGTTTAAAAAGCAGTTAAAAACCTTGGGGCATATTATCAAGAACAGCGTTAAAATTATCGCCGCTTTAGCGGCAGGAAACTGCCGCTAAAGCGGCGATAATGGGCTTGATAATATGCCCTTGAGAATTCCAATAGAAGCCCAGGTTCACACCAGAACATGGGCTTCTATTGGAATTCTCAATGGCATATTATCAAGCCCATTATCGCCGCTTTAGCAGCAGTTTCTTGCCGCTAAAGCGGCGATAATTTTAACGCCGTTCTTGATAATATGCCCCCTTGCTTTTTAACTAACACCCAGCCGCGTTCCACGCCCTTCTGTCTCCTTCATACTGGCTTCCGCGCCGGGACACTCCTGAGTATCCATGCACGATATAAATACATAATAACATAACATAACAACAAGATCTCCTCTGCTCCTAGGTACATGAACATATGTTTCTCTTTCTAGTTCTTGCAATGCATAGGCTGAATCCTCTTCATCCAGGGAAACTGTCAGTGGTTTATTGTTTACCCCTGATTGTTTCTTTTCCTTTTCAATCTTCTTTGCCCATTTACTCTCCAGTTTCTCAATATCACCCCATCTACAAATGCGTTTTACTAGTTCAGTGATGTTTAATCGCATTCCTGAAGAATGCATTGTCTCAATAGGCTCATCATCCAGTAGCACCCTGAAACTTTTTTTAAATGGAACACTTTTTGAAACATCGACACATGTTTTCTGGCAAATCGGCAAAATTATCATGTGTTACTATTGCAAGTCTGGTAATTCCTTTACAAAAAATAAATCAGTTCTTTCTTTTGGTACTGGTTCACATGATCAGGTTCTTAACATCCTCTAATTTTTCTTATCATTCTAATTTTGACCTCGGGACATTCAACGGTCTCTCTTTCTCTGTTCATTTTATTTTCTGCTATCTCTTCAAACCATCATGAAGAAAATCCCATCTTCAAATAAGTTGATCTCACCCTGTTTCATTGGTGTTCCAAAGTAAATCCTACTCCCAATGACTGAACTGAAGCAATGGTGTTCAACTAACAGTTTGTGAATTCTGCGATGTCGAGATAAACCCTGTCACATGTGCTCCTCCAACAGCTCCTTGAGCAACAGTATATGGAACAATATTAATCAGACCAGTCGGTGTGCGAATCTCTAATGACTGTGTTGTCACAACGTTAGTTATGGGCGCTGGTACTGTTACAATTGAAACAGTAACCCCTGGAGGCATTACTAAAGGAGCAGTCTCAATTCGTGAAGGGACAATATTTGATATAACAGGTTGTACAATAGGCTATGTCATCTGAAATGCTCTTTCAAATTGAACCGTATTCAGGCCTACAGGGGCTGTAGCCACTGTTTAAGTACCCTCAGCAGTAATTACAGGGGCCATATAAGGTGGTGGACGTGTGGCAAACACTGCATCCAAAATTTGTTCCCCTGAATCACTCTCTGTATCTAATTTCTTTGCAACTCCCTCATCATCATTTTTCTGTGTCTTATCCTTTTTTGGCTTCTCCGGTTTGTCAGGAGTAATAGCTGGATACAGCCTAGTTGCTTCCACTATAGCTTCCTCCATCTTTGTTGCTCCTCATCTCATTGAGCAGCTGCATAATTACGCACTGCTCTTCTGGTTTTATTCTGGTATTTTTCTCTCTCCTTAGCACGTGCTATTTTCTCCCAAATATTTAATGCCTTATATTGTGAGGGTCTAGGTGGCGGCTTCATCTCATATAGCTTTTCCTCAATCTCTCAATATTTCTCAGTTCAAATGTACCATATTTTGGAAAACTCAAAGGACGCTTATTTTCAGTGATCTTGCACAGTGACAAAGGCATAAACGTGTGTTTAATCCCACATTCATTGTCATATAATATGCAGGTGTACCCTCGATTGGTCCCTCATCACCTTTCCATACTGGAATTGTCACATCACCTCTCACAAAACTCTTAAGTCCTTTAAAACATTTCATGATTTCGAATTCTTCAACAAATGTCAAACCACGTAATTCAGCTTCTCAAATGTTTTGATTCTTTTCCATAAAAGTCAGATTTATTTTATCCAATCTTGTTAAAGCTTTAATACTTGAAGACTCGTTTAACCAATCCCAGTGCTGCACTTACAACAATTGACCTATAACAGCGTGGCACTTTGTTTCGTCATCAACCAATACCAGCATGACAGTACACCAACCAACCAATCACAGTGCGGCACACAATGACGCATTTTCTCACTCCTCGCAGCAGTTTACCATCCTTTACAATTTATCTTGTACACACAATTGCATAAGCAAATGAAAAAAAAGAAACATTTGTTTGCTCCTCTAAATAAATTAATACAATTCAACATTTGGAATATTAAGGTTTTAACACCCTCTGACTTTTTCACACCAAAAGAGTTTCCACACATGAATGAAATCTGGACCAGCAAGAAATCACCCTAAGCAATGCAGCGTCACCTTTGCACAGGTAGGTTTCACTAACACCAATTAATATTACTACAATCACAACAAATCTTTACAGTCCCTATCTCAATTGTGTAGTTGAAGGTGCCTCATGATCTACACCACAAATCTCTAGCAGGCAAGAAAACCAGGTAGTGTATTCCACACTTATCTCAAAATCTATTTCTCTATCCTGGGATCTTAGACTATGTCGGGCCCGATAACCTTTTCAACTTCTTCACAATAAGCACATAAACATCACCAATTAATTCAACACGCATACACCAGTATCTCATGAAATGAAACACAACAATGATCAATATTCACAACACATAACCTGATTTATACTCGCGCCTCCAATACAGCAACCACCTTCTAAATCACACCTTGTGAGTCTTCAAGTTCTCGGCTTTGGGCAACGGGACATGGGCATTACTCTAACTCGGGGTAATTATTTATAACTCCTCTCCTCTTCTCAACGTAAATCGTCTCTCTGCTACCAATTTTTGCTGGAGCGAGAATCCGTTTTAAATTAAGAGTGGTTGGTTTACCATCAACCGGGTTAATTCCCGCTCTGTTGGGGCCATGTGGATCTTTGCTGTTGTTTTGAGAAGAGGAGGTCAGTGCTTAAGATAAATTATCATTACAATCATTAATATTATTTGCAGTCAATGAATAGAGTTAAGTGTAAGTTTAAAGGGTTTTATTTTCAAAATCTTTTAGTAGATCACCTTTATCACATCACAAGATAAATTCATAAAGCTTAGTTGTTAGAATCTTATTAAAATCAATCACTAGACAAAAAGGTAATGCAAATTCATTAAGCGCGTTTCATAAAGGAAAGAATCCCCATTCTAAGAATATGGGAGAAAGGGCTCAGTCAGAACCCATAAAGAGTTCTAATTTGAAAGAGTGCGAGAAAGTATAAAGCTTCAACATTAAGTCAGCTCAATAAATGAAAAATCAGAGCTGAACACTCCATAAAGAGAACTTCAAGAAACACAGTAAAGTCTCAGAGCAACGTAGGGTCAGAGCAAGTGGATAAAAAGCTTCTGGTAAGTCAGAGTGTGTAACCTACTCCAGGAACACACACTTATCTAAACAACACATTTTATGAAAGTCAGTTACAGTTGCTACATTAGTCTTCATTCAGCCAATCAATGTTCGATGCCCTTCTGGGATTAGGATCACTCCTTATCATCTCACGAAAATACAATAGTTCTTCAATCAACAGTGTTAATTTGTATAAACTAATGCTTATTAGAACATTGGAATGTTGAGCACTCTATTGAAGACAATAGAGTGCTCTGGGCTTTTAATGGCTGGTAGAAGCCCGGAGCATCAACATTCTAATGTTTGTTCACAGTAACAGCTGTAAACAAAGGCCTCACGGAGCCTAAGGGGGATTTCATCAAATTAGAACCTTCTGCCCTCTAGTGGCAGAATGTTTTAATAGTCTTAGAGCCCTCCATAGCAGGCTCTACCGGCCATTAAAGGCCTGCTCCCTTATTTAAGGCCCTCGCATTCGGCTCAGGCCTTTATCGCTGGAGTGGGCCTTTAATGGCCGGTAGAGCCCGCTATGGCACGCTCCAAGGCTATAGTGTGGGTCAGTTTCTCATTCAGAGTCACTTTCCCACATATACTTGAACACTTTTAACCTTTAAATCTACTATTCAAACAATGAGGTATGTAGAAGTTGAAACATATATATAGCGAAAAAACATTTTGCAGCAAACATTCACTGAAAAGGAAATACAAGTTATTTGAAGGGGTCAAGATCAAGTATGAATGCTGATTCTACATATATTAATTCTTCATTTCCTCATTAAAAGAACTAATTTTTAATCATTTGCAACAGTGAGTTTTGTTTAAGTAGAAACATTCTGCAGAAATATATGAAAGTTTATAAAACTTTTACTTTAATATGAAAAGGCATTTCTATGTAGAGGTCAAGAATTAAACATTTTAGTTATTTCTACAATTTCTAACAACTTCATCTCCTGTTCAGGAAATAACATTGCCATGTGTTTAAGCATTTTGAGCAAGTCAGTTTTCAAGCATTGTCAGCTTAGCTATTTGAGGCCTAGAATGTGAAAATATGGTGGCTGTGTTTTTGTCACATTTTTAAATCCATTTTCTTTCATTTAAGCTTGTCTGTCAATATTGCAATTTCATTATAAACTATATTGTTTTATTTTTTATTAAAACACTTCCTAAATAGCCACACCCAAACTAACGGTGCAACAAGCTAAACCCATGCAAAGTTCTGTAAATCAAGCATTTAGTCAAGTTTCTAGAGACTGCTGTGGCACGCCATATTGCTCTGCCAGCAAATCTTGGATTAGAAATACCGTGCCACTACTTTGAACTGGGTACTGGGAGATGGGACACTTTCAAACAAAGTCAGATTCACAATTACATAGAACCCTATGAAAGTGGGAAAGGTAATAGAAATTATAGTATCCTCTCAGTCATACAAAAAGTCAACACACAAATTTCCTCACACTTCAAATGACTGAAGAAGCCTAATTCAGTCAGCCCTGAGCTTCCAGACACTAGTCCTGAATGAAGGCACAAAGACTGAAAAGGAAGCTTCACTTCCTGCTGAAAGTGAAATGTTGCTGTATCCTAGAGCCAATCATTCTGACATTGATATCCTCTCATGCTGCTGCACTTTTATAATCACTATTCTCCCCCAAATTATTAATTTAGTAGATGTGACTCAACATGCTAGGTAGTTGTCTAGAAGAAAAACTCCATGGATCTGTATTTCTTTGTTTTGTTTTTTTCTTCTGTTTTCTCTCTTCATTCTATCATTCTGAAAAGGGCAAAGATGTCACATTCAGGTGAAAAACACCCACAATGATAGTGGATGGAGGCTGGTCCCCTATCATGAGTTATAAGGTGTTTGGAAGGAAGAAGTTGGAGTGAGATAACAGGAATGAACTGAATGCGTGGGTACAGCTCTAAGGGAAGACATGTTTGAAGGCTAACTCCATGCTCTTACAGGTCAGTGCAATTCACTAAATGTGATTAATGAAAACCATCATCATCATAACATTAATAATAATTGCAGTCATGGCTTAAACAGTTCAGTGTGCTGTTTCTGTCTGAAATAACTCCTTTGCCTTTTTAGTGCCAAACCCGCCTTTTGCGGTCAGAGGTCCATGCAACGTCATTGTGAATGAAAGTTACATTGCATGTTTAGTCACAAAGTTCAGGCCTTTTATTTTTTTCATATTCCTTGTTTCGATCCTAGGCACGAACATTCCTCTTCAAATACATCCATGTGTGGTACATTCCTGAGCCGACTTGTCACCCTCGTTCAAGTCCACACCCATACTTATCTGCCATTTTGTTTTCCAATGTTCCCTTTCCCTACCTGAAGCAGACTAACTCATACATATTTGCTTTGGGTACAAGCATTTGCCCAGTTCCATATTTGCTCAGAACACTGTGAGAGTGACACTGCAGGATGGAACTGTCAAAACTCCTGCCTGCTAACCATGCACTTGATGCTGTTGAAGACGCGCATAGTAAACAAGCAAGAGTCCTTGGGTTCATCAGATTCTCTTTGGAGTGTGGCTATTCACTGATACTTGCAGCACATGTATCTTCACTTTGCACAGTGCTGACCAGCATGTTTTGGGCTATGTCCAGTTTAACAAATTGGCTTCAGAGATTTGGTCGAGCCAGCCTTCTTATGCATTTTTCCTTCACTTCAATTGCTTCTAAATTTTCAACAACAGGCCAAGGATTTAGCAAATACATCACCTAGTTCTTTGTGATTTCTTCCGTTGTAATTGCTTTACCAGGACATGTCCCAATAAATGAGGTATTTTCGTTTTAAAAGGTTCTTATTCTTGCGTTAAATGACTTCATCATATTTTCTATTAAATATAATGTGACCAATTTTGTGTTCATTCCATTTTGCACGAGGCAAATGAGTTCACTCTGTTTGCACATAGCAGCTGAGTTGAAGCGTTTGATAGAATGTTTGCAATACTAATAAGATACTTTCATTCCAGAACTTTCCTGTCTTTGCCGGGTTGGGGATGCTGTTCAAAGGATTAGATGCGGTGGGTGCCGCCAAAGAAGCAGCATATCAATGCACATTATGTAAATAACTCTGCTCGGATTTTTACAGCAGTTATCTTTCTTGTTCTATTTTTCTATGTTCGCCTCTGTCTCTCTCTCCGTTTCTCTCTTCCTCATTCTTTTCCTCTTTAGCTCTCTCTTTTTCAATCTTTCTTTCTTTCTCTCACACACACAGATGTGGTGTCTCGCACATAAAAAAAAAGGCAATATCGCTATCGTTCTGGAACACTCCATGTGTAGCTATTGGAAACGTGGGCACGCATACCCAAGGAACATCTGATTTTTGTAGACGCGAAAAAAACGCTCGCCAAGCAGGCTGTAGAATATTACATGATAAATCATAGGAGCCTGGCTTTGTTTTGCCGCAGGAGTTCCAGCAGTGTTATTGATTTCTCACCTTTGAATTCACAGCTGGTAAAAATCAGATGTAATGGAGAGTTGCTTCTGTTTAGAAAACAAGATACAGGCAGTTAATGCTGACATGCCTCTGACTCCTTTTCAACTTCATTGTCCTTCTGGGCCCGTCAAAAATTTCCCTAAAAGGCTCATCTAAATTTCGTAATTCTCGATAGGCAAATTCCGAGAACTTTACAAAAGTATGTGAGTATAAAGTATGCCCGTAGAACTGGCTCAAGTAGAAAATCTCCCAGGAAGGCTCGTTCAAATAGAAAACACATTGTAGAAGACATATGACGTTTAATGCGAGGTATGCCTTCGTTTTCAGTTTTGATTTAGGACACCGCATTGTATATAATGTGAAATTTGCACCCAATTTTGTGAATTGTTCCACAAATCTTATGTATTATTTAAATTACGCAATTTCTCACATTGGCACTACCACCACATATAGTCAAGTAGGGTTACCCTCAAAGGTCACTCACACATAGCATATAAATGCTCTCTTCAAAACAATTAAGAACAAGCAAGTGCCTTTTCAGTGTCTAATGTTAGCAGACTGTGGGCCAGGATACGTCGAACATGAACCTATTTTTATGATTTGTCAAGTTTCCCTGCAGATAACCTTTATATCTCTATTTGGAAGCAAATGGAGATATTGGTCACTATGTACAAAGACGTTGCACAGTCACAAAAATCTCAAATGAGCATTGCAAATCAAGTTATCTTTTCAAAGCACAACAGACGTGCAAATGCAACACATAGCTTTACAGGGGAGCAGCTTGATGAATCACAGAATGTCAGTGCAATGTAAGAAAACTAAGATTATCAACTCTCAAGAACATGTAAGAAAGAAGGGAAATTGGCACATTTGCTCTACACAGGTGATTTTGCCCATACGTTTCTACCTGCATCAACCAAGACCTCATTACAACTGGCAACTTAACCCAGATGGGGGCAGTAATGGGAAGTATGGCTAATCAGAATTACGAGATCTGCGAATATGCGAATCTGTGATCTTTCTTCCAGGAGACCTCACCTGCTGGAGCCCATCTTGCCAAATTTGTGCTTCCCTATCCCATAGAGAGGTGTGGGAAGCTCCAGGTTTACACTAATGCAACCTCAGCTTACTCCACTGGCATAAATCGCTGACTTGGCAGTCCTCCTACCACTAGGCCTCCAGGTCATAGTGATTGTCGCCATGCCCTTCAAAGAGTGGTGTGACTCTGCTATGAGTGGGTCCTATCATGACCCACTCATAGCTTTTCCTCGTATGAGGCAAGGCCCCTCACCATGCTCAACAATGCTAATGACTAGCATATTACAGTCAGCCCGTCTAGTAGGTAGTTATATTTAGGGCCATGTTTCCATAGAAAAAGCGTTTTTTGACTTGCCTATAACTTTGGCGTCGTTTGACAAATCACTACAAATTGTTTTTTTTAAAAGTGTGGCGGTAATTTGAATTGCACATGAAAAGTTTCCAGGTGATCAGCTAAATAGAGGTAAAGAAAAAGGGGGGTGTCAAAAAAAGTGTGTTTCCCCTGTTAATTCCCATAGAGTCTTTAGACGCGCCTGCAGCACGAACCACTGGCTGGAATTACACCAAATTTGGCAGAAAGGTAGCTATTTTGTTCATAGATTATGCTTTTAGGTCGAGCCTAGCGCAGCGCGCATGCGCTGCACTAGGAGAGGGCCTCTTGGAATCACTCCAGACATTCAGAAAGCTTTCAGAAAGCTCGTGCGTCTGGTTGTCAAATTCTATTGGCCTTTGCGTGTGGCTTTCAAAAAATGAAAGCACGCAATTGGCCAAAGGCGGGTGCATGTCCCACCTCTTCTTAAAATGTTCACTCCCATGGCGTTTTGCTGTCGGGAGCGAGCAGCGGCGCGCAGGGTGCCATCTGTTGTGGATCATGTTACTTTCCCTGGGACATGTCGCTTTCACTTTCGCGGCCGCGCTTGTTATCTACATCGTCCCCGTTCTCTCCCTCCTGCCCACACACTTTAGGAATCTGCTGCCTGCCTATACTTGAGGGGCGGGGCACTACGGGAGTTGTGTTTATTTGTAAAGCTGAGCCGTGCACTTTGCTTCCTTTGCTTCCTTTCCTCCCCGTCCCTTACATCTCTCCCCTCATTGTACCTACTGATAAGCGTGTCCTCTAAGTATTATCCACACGCAGAAGACGCCGAATATTTCAGGAAAAAAGCCTTCGGTCCATGCGAGTCTTTCAGAGCTCCACGTCATGTTCGGGCATGATAATATTCCCAGCAGAGAATCGTAGCATACCAGTAGCATTGTTGGTGAAATAACAGAGAACACCAGAATGCATCATACAAGGTGTAATGCATAATGACGCACATGCTGGCCAATCAAGTAAGCCGAACAAAATGTCAATAATACACAAATAAAAAAAATACATGTGGTGCGATCTGCTGCCTGCCTATACTTGAGGGGCGGGGCACGCGTTTGTTTGTGAAGTTGGGCCGTGCACTCTGCTTGTGTTGCTTCTTTTCCTGCCCGTCCCCTACATCTCTCCCCTCATCTTATTCCCCCGCCCCATCCCATCGCTCTCCACCCGCTCTCGCACCGGTTTCTTCTCCCCCATCTGCTCGTTTTTTTCTGTTTTTATTGCACGCTTCTCCTTGGCAGGGGAGCAGGAGGGGCTGGGCTGTAAATCCACGCTCGCTGCGAGTCACTGGGTCTCAGACATCAAAGGGTACTGTGGTCAGAGGCAGGAAATGTATATTAAGGGGACAGAAGAGTTTGGAGTGACTTTCTAAAAACACAATGGCAGGCTGTGCAGTTCAGCAACCCATTGGCGAGAACAGCTCGCTGAGGCTGGTTCGTGAGAGATAAAGGGCACGGCGCGGGGGTCCTTGAGGACCCGCTTTAACCTATTATTTTAAAGGGTGCTGACCACAGCAAGCAGCACTGCTGGGATGAAAGCGCAGTTTATTATCAGTGCTGCTCACGATGCTGTGCACTGGGTCTAAAGTTCTGATATCCACATATTATCACACGTTTCTTCACGGTTATGTGCGACACTTTTCAGATATTGTATACGTAGTCTGTTTATTAATGTCACATGCCCGAAGTGTGTTAACAAATACAAATATTACTTTATTGCTACAGCCCAGTGTGTTTTCCTGCTCAAAGGCCGAGAACAAATGTGTTTCTAAAGGCCAATAATGCCCATCCATCATGTTCTGTAGGTCACCGGTAGGAGTAAAAATCACTGAGTGTGATTAAGAAAGAGGGAGCCGCGAAACTCACGACCATGCACCCCACATAAACATGAGAGTTTCAACCCCCCCACATGTGACCCGTGGAACGGGGCACATGACACAAGCTCCGGGCCAGCATCATAGAAGCAATCATCTGCACGGAAACGTCCGACAAAGTTACACAGCGTCACACACACAGGGGCTGTATGTACACTCTACTAGCCGCTGAGAATGTGTCGGTTCTTTCGGTCTTGTTAGCTAATAACTGCACACGTGGGGCCTGATTCACAGAACTAACTTATGTCAAAATCCTAAACTTACACATTTGGGTATTCACAGAATGAACTTACACATTTGGGTATTCACAGAATGAACTTACACATTTGGGTATTCACAGAATGAACTTACAACAATTTTGGTATTCACAGAATGAACTTACACATTTGGGTATTCACAGAATGAACTTACAACAATTTTGGTATTCACAGAATGAACTTACACATTTGGGTATTCACAGAATGAACTTACAACAATTTTGGTATTCACAGAATGAACTTACTCATCCTAACTTTATGTCCGCCACTGGGCCGGAAATTCCGGCCCGAGTGCGGACATAAGGTTAGGATGAGTAAGTTCATTCTGTGAATACCCAAATGTGTAAGTTCATTCTGTGAATACCCAAATGTGTAAGTTCATTCTGTGAATACCCAAATTGGTGTAAGTTCATTCTGTGAATACCCAAATGTGTAAGTTCATTCTGTGAATACCAAAATTGTTGTAAGTTCATTCTGTGAATACCCAAATGTGTAAGTTCATTCTGTGAATACCAAAATTGTTGTAAGTTTAGGATTTTGACGTAAGTTAGTTCTGTGAATCAGGCCCGTGGAGCGCAGTTTTTTTTTTTATCAGTGCAGCTCACTGGCCTACAAACTATTATCAAAGACATCAGCTGCATGTAAAGGGCATAGTATGACTGGAGTCGTCGTGACTGAGCTGGCCTGTACTGTGGTGATGCTTGCTCTGTCACTCACACTAGTGCCAAAGCTAAACACTTATAAGGTCCCAAAGGCGAGACCTATTGGCTATGCCAATGCTTGTTGTTATTTGGTGTAAATACATTCAGTAGTTTGTGAGAAATGAAAGGAAATCCAAATTTGTATATCTATGACCGGGTCTTATTCGTGACTATTTTGTGATGATTTGCAAATACCCGTGCCAACAGAAATGCTGCTCACAGACCCACTCAGACACTCATACACCCACTCACAGACCCATTCAGACACTCATTCTCCCACTCACAGACTCATTCAGAGATTCACGCACCTACTCACAGACAACTCAGAGACTCATGCAGACACTCACAGACCCACTCCGACACTTAGTTTTTTACTTACATACTCACTCTGACACTCACGCTCACTCATAGACCCAGCCAAACACTCACATACCCACTGACAGCCCACTTGGACACTCATGCAACCACTCACAGACCCACTAAGACACTCATGCACCCACTAACAGACAGTTGAGACTCTCACACTCACTTATAGACCCAGTCAGACACTCACACACCTAGTCACAGACTCACTCAGACACTCACACAACACTCAGACACTCACACACCCTCTGACATAGCTACTCAGACACTCACACACCTACTCATAGACCCACTCAGACACTCATGCACCTACTACAGGTTCACGGTGCGACTCATGTGGCCACTCACAGACCCACTCGTACACTCATGCATCCACTCACAGACCCACTCAGACACTAAGGCACCCACTCACAGAGTCCATAATATACTCATGTAGCCAATCAAACACCCACTGAGATACTCACGCACCTACTCACAGAGCTACTCAGATACTCATGCACTCACTCACAGACCCACTCAGAGACTCACACACTCACACATCCACTTAGAGTCATGCACTCACTCAGAGACCCACTCAGAGACTCTTCCACTCACTCACAAAGCTACTCAGAGACTCATGTACTCACTCACACATACACTCAGACACTAACATATCCACTCACAAACTCACTCAGATACTCACACTCATTCACAGATCCACTCAGAGACTCATGCACCCACTCCCAGACCTTTTCAAACACTCATGCACCCACTCAAAGACCCACTCAGAGAGTCATGCACACACTCACAGACCCAGTCAGAGACTCACCCTCAATCAGAAACCCACTCAGAGACTCATGCACTCACTCACAGACCCACTCATAGACTCACATACTCACTGACAGACCCACTCCGACACTTATGCACCCACTCACAGTCACAGAGACTCTCACACTCACTCATAGACCCAGTCAGACACACACACACCCACTCACAAACTCACTCAGACACTGTCACAATCTGTATGTTCCCCAGGAGAAGTACCTCCAACATGCCCACCTTCCAGCAGCTCTGATTCTTTAATTTAAATGAGTACACAGAACCTCAAAGTTGCCAGATGAGGGGAGGGGAATTAGGGAGGGTACTGCAGGGAAGGAGATCTGGAACAAGATAATCCATGCGGTTAGAGAATTAATCACTTTAAACCCAAAATGTACTTATTATTCACTATGGCAGACATGTAATAAGAACAATTCCTTTACCTGATAATAGTTTGGGAAATCTTTGTTCCAGGATGAACTATAATAAAGTTCAAGAATATAACTAGGATACTTTTCTTGCTTTCAAAACATTGAAACATTAAACAGATAAGAAACCTAAGTCAGTAATGTCTTGAGCTGGTTAATACATTGTTCTCATGCATGTAACCATTTGTATTACATCAGGTGCTTTGAGTTGACAACAGTACTTGACAACAGTACCTGGTCCTCACAAGGTGCAAACTGGCAATTCAACTGCTTATAATACCTTTGTACAATTAACCAAGAATGTCTCGTAATAATGGTTTTCCTTTACTTTAGCACTAACAAACGTCTATTCCAAAAAAGGGAATTACAGAATGTTTCATAGAACTGGTTCTTTTCCTTATCATAATTATACACAGTTTGTTTCACAATGATGCGCTAAGAAATGGATATCCCACAAAAGGACTACTACGGAAGGTCTTCCCTGTTGTCCTGAAAGTAAAGATGTCTACCGGGAAAGGATCATAAGTGCGAATGAACACGTGAGCCTGGAAATTACCAACAGCTCCTGACGACTGCTTTGTTGCAGGCAGAAGGCTCTGAAATGCTGGAAATAATGAGAAGCTGCTTGCAATGACCGCCTAATCCTGACAAGGTTGGATGGCGGAGCAATGATATTGATTCTCAATAATCCGCATAGGCGGCTGGGCGCGGCCGCTTATATGCGGATTGACAACAAAATGGCAGCCAAGATTAGTGAAGGTCTTGCGAGAGCCGTGCCCTAAAATGAAACTAAAACAAAAGAAATAACAAAAAAAGCAGAACATGCACACAAACAACACAATGATGTGGATGGGTATTAGTTTGCATGCTGTACTTTGTCTGGTCCTTGTAAGGATACCACGATGCACTTGTAAGAATAGCATTTATGGCATATAGGCAGGGGATGGCACATAGTTAAAGGATGAACAGCATGGAAAACCTCAACCCACTATATCATATGTACTGCATTTCAAATTAGCCCAAAAGCATTAGGATCATGCCCTTGGGAACATGCTGTTCCTGCACTGATGATACAATGCCACTCGTGCAGACTGTGACAGATAATCACACACCCACTCATAGACCTACTCAGACACTCACACACCCTCTGACAGGGCTACTCAGACACTCAAGCACCCACTCACAGACCCACTCAGACACTCATGCACCCACTCATGTATCCACTCAGAGATTCATGTACTCACTCACAGACCCATCAGCCACTTACAGATATCACTTGCAAACTCACTCAGACACTCACACTCACTCATAGACCCACTCAGACACTCATGCATCCACTCACAAACCCACTCAGACACTCATGCACCCACTCACAGAACCACTCATGCACTCATGCACCTACTCATAAACTCAGTCAGACACTGATGTGCCCACTCACAGTCTCACTCAGAGACTCATGCACCCACCCAGAGACCCACTTGGACAATTATGTAACCACTCGCAGATTCTATCAGATACTAACAAAGCGACTCATATACCTACTCAGACACTCATGCACCTCCTTACAGACCCACTCAGATGCTCATGCACCCACTCACAGACCCACTCAGACACTCACGCAACCACTCACAGACCGACTCTGTAGGAAGCTGTCTCTCTACATAGTGTACTAAAATGAAGTGCACAGAGTTCAGTGAGACTCAGATTGGTATACAGAGGCAAAAGTAGATAATTCTAATGCTCTATTTGCTGGTGTGTGGGTGAGCAGTTAAGCTTAACAGAGGGTAGTGCTAAGCATTTGTTGTACTCACAGAGGCAATAAATGATACACACATACAAGAATAAATCTGAGACCAATTTGCAAAATTGACACTTATTTTTATATAACTTTTCAGACCAAGATCTTCGTTCACAGGTAAGTACTTAGGGGGCGATTTACAAAAAGTCATGCAATGCAGCACAGCCCCCCATGAGACTGTGCTGCATTGCGCAACAGGGATGGAGCAGGAGAGCACCATATCTTCAGAGATATGGCTCTCTCCTCCCCTTTCTCGTGTGCCACCTCTGAATTCAGAGGCTGCTCACCATGAACACACCTTAGCAACATAGCGCTAGGGTGTGTGCATGAGTCTAGCATAGGTTTTGTACAGGAAGGGTATCCTTCTTGTACAAAATACTATGCCTAGGCATGATGGAAAGCTTTTCCCACTTTGTATGCGTGCTGCACAGTGCAGCATGCATGCAAAGTCAGAAAATGACGGAGAAATGAAAGCAAATCTCCTGTTAGCACCTCCTTTGAAGAAGCGTTAACCTTTTGGCGCAAAACCCTGTCTACAAATCTTTGTAAATATGGTTTTGCATCAAAAGGCATGGGTGGTTGCATGAGAATGCCCATGTCCCACCCATGTAACGCCCCTCATCACTAAGTAACGCAAAGCAGTGCTTCACACTGCTTTGTGCTGCTTTGCTGTGCTTTGAGCTACTTTGAGGGTGCTTTCCACTTTTGTGATGTTAACCCATTGCAAAATGTTTGTAAATCTCTCCCTCAATTTCTTACGAATTATTGAAGTTCACAAAAATTGTACAATATTGCGCACAACTACACATAATGATTTCCTATGGCATAAAATTCAGAAATGCACATAAAATTGTACAGTCGTTCTAGGGTTTCACCTTCGAGGTTTAGGGTAGCAGCAGGCCAAGGTCTAATGTTCCACCAGCGGATCATCGGAGCATGTCAGATTCAACCGGGAGCAGGGTGCTGAAGGCATTGGTTGCTGGTTCACTACAAAGAAGGTGTGGCCAACTAAAAACAGGCTGCACAGAGGGACTTGTAGTCAAGTCCGAGGGACCCCAAATGAGGGATCAGGTCACAATGGCCTCAGGAGCATAGCTGGTTCATTGGTACCCAGGCTGGGTGCAGAGTAGGTTGGTCAGCCGGGCTCTGTGCTTCAAGATGGTCTTGAAGGTAAGGGGCAAGCAGGTTGCAGGGATGATTTCCAGACAGCTGGGCCACTCACACGCTGGGTCTCAGGGGTTCCAATGTCCCTTGATGGGTGCTTGCTTCCTGGGCAGTTGGAGTCCGGAGTGGACTCTCTTGGTCAATGTTGGTTGTAGGGGAGCCGGTATCCCAGGCATTGGTATGGCACAGCTCTGGTAGGTCCTGGTGTCTTCACTCTCAGTGGGGAGACAGAGTTGACTTCCCAGAGCTCAAGTACCTCTTCCTGGGTTGTTGCAGCATCGTTCGGGCTCAGGAGCTGCAAGTTGATAGGCTGGACTCTTCATGTTGGGTGCCTGAGGTCCAAGGGAATTCATGGGTAATTTTCAAAGTGTCGGAGGCCCTCTGGGGTTCTTAGACTCCTAACAGTGGCAGGATGAGATAGTACACACAATGGTTGGGTACTCACTCACAGACCCACTCAGACAATTACACTCACTCATAGACCCAGTCAGAAACTCACACACCCACTGGCAGACCCACTCAGAAACTAACACAAGCACTCATAGACCCACTCAGACATTCATGCACCCACTCACAGATGCAGTCAGAGACTCTCCTATTCACTCATAGACCCAGTCAGACACTCATGCATGCACTCACAGACTCACTCAGATACTCACACACCCACTCATAGACCCACTCAGACACTCGCACACCCTCTGACAGAGTTACTCAGACACTCATGCACCTACTCACAGGCTCACTCAGACACTCATGCACCCACTTACAGACCCACTCAGATACTCATGCATCCACTCACAGACCCACTCAGAGACTCACACACTCACTCACAGGCCCACTCAGAGTCATGCACAGACTCACTCAGAGAATCTTGCACCCACTCACAGACCTGCTCTGAGACTCATGCACTAATTCACAGACCAACTCAGACACTTATGTATCCACTCACAAACTCTCTCAGACACCCACACTAACTCATAGACCCACTCAGACACTCATGCATCCACTCCCAGAGCCACTCAGACACTCAAGCACCCACTCACAAACTCACTCAGACACTCACAGATCCACTGAGAGACTCATGCACCTGCTCATGACCCACCCAGAGACTCTTGCACCCACTCAGAGATCTACTTAGATTCTAATGCACCCACTCACAGACTCCATCAGATACTCATGCTGCCACTCAGACACCCACTCAGATACTGACACATCCACAACAGACACACTAAGAGAATCATACACCAATTAATAGACCCACTCACTGTCTTACTCAGACATTTATGCCCCACTCACAGATTCACTCAGAGACTCATGCACTGACTCATAGACTCACTCAGACACTCATGCACCCATTCACAGGCTATATGCATATTCATGACGTATTCACAAATGTTGAAAAATATATTTTTCAAGAAAATGGACAACATTTTGGGAAATAGGGTGGCTCTTAGAAGAGCCTTTGTGGTGATTGTGTATATATGACAGCTACACATAAGACATGATGCAGAATTTCAAGTTTCTGAGAAACACCCTGTTTCCTTCATCTGTGAAGTAAACTCCATCACTTTGATAGATTCCTTGCATGTCAAAACGCACGTTGTTGTGGTAGATAGAGGCCATTATATGGTCTCTGAGGAATGCAGAAACCATTTTATTAACATGTTTCCTAGCTTTGTCAATCTGTGGACAGAAATTATTTGACCACTCCCATCTCTGCCTTTCGCATATTTTGGAGAGTACCAAGGCAGTGTGAGAGAGAAGTGTCATTATTATGCAAAGGTATCCTTCATTAGGATTTCCATTAGTACCCCAGTCAATGTACCGAGATCATTGCCACCACAGTGCACAATCGTGAGGTCAGGGGGGTTGTCAATCCACAATGCTTTCAACAATAGGTACCAATTGATGCCACTTTATTCCTCTCTGGTTAATCCAAGTAATGTCCACATTAGCCAAACCCAAGTCCCTGTCAACACCACTCTTTCTAGCACACTCTCTAGCCCACAACATATAGCAGTGGCCCACAATCCTCACTCTAGCCATTTTTAAGTGAAGCAGGAGTAGGAGACAGGAGAAGGCTGGAGCTGAATGAAAGATGAAAGGCAGTTAAAATGAAGGTGAGGTCCTGGTTTAAAAAAAACTTATTTCATTGGTTGGTGTAAATATGCAGGTTAATAAAATTAGCGTCTTTAAAGGATAAGTAAGTAGATCTGTGATTGGATCTGCTAAAAATAAAAGAATGTAAGGCAAACTTGGATATGCTTTTAATTGTGTATACTCAACCACACCTGCCGCAGTTGATTTTGTAACTAGCATGGTCCTTCTCAAATATGCTGCAAACTTTTGACCTACTGGTCTCACTGGGTTGCTATGGAGACTCTGCTAAGAGGGTATTGAGGGAGGGTGCTTAAGAGGGAGTTGTCTTTTTTTAAATTGGAGGTGTTTAGACTCATTGTTGAAGAATAAACGGGTTTTTCCTAGTGAGGGTTTTCTTATAAAGTAGAATGTTGTTTTGAAGTAATAAAACAACCTAGCTAAATATGGTTTTGGACTCACATTTTTATTCCTGAATTCATCGCGACCGTCGTGAATAATTAGCGAATATGCACAACTACTCTTCCATATTGGGCTTCTTCATAAAAGTGCATGAAAGGGTTAATTCATATTAACCATTCAGAAGTGGAGTAACAAAGCTAAAATATGAAAGGCATGTTTTTATTTGCTGCCTTCCTCAGTATCAGAAAGTATACAGTTGAAAAGGTTGCCATCAATCATTTCCGTGTCGGGAAACCTCACCGGGCCCGGACATGGAAAGGATTGACAGAGTGATAGCTCTTTCTCGATTCTGTGGGTTGCAGTGCATGGCCATTGGTAGAGCGATTTGTCTGGTTAATTCCGATAACGAAAGAGACTCCTCCATGCTAACTAGTTACGCGACCCCCAGCAAGCCTGGATCTTTTGGATATCTGTGCAGAGTGGCAATAGTAACTTAACAACTGTACCACTTCCAGATGCGATATATGTTATACAGAAATTGTATACCGGACAGGCTTCAATGTACAATAAAATGATTTGTGAAAAGGTCTAAAGAACCCCCCTTTTTTGTTTTCCTTTTTCTACTCCTTATCCACTCTAGCACCTATCTTTATCACTTTATCCATTTGTGGAGCTAAGAGTTTTCGATACAATGTGTAAATAAGAATGTTGTTTGAGACTGACTCATTAGTGATGTAACTATACTTTCAGAAATGCAATTATGTGTATGTGTCTTATTCTTCTGTTTTTGAAATATTGTCTGCTGCCCTAACCTCATAACTGTAGATTGAATCTATGAGATTGTTCTTCTTTTCCATACAGTGGTAGGAGATCTTTTCACATATTCAGTTCTCCTATGCCTCTTGTTGCTTTTTCCGACCGGACCATTGTTTGTCTGTATTATAAGGTACCCAGGTCCTTCCGGTTAATTTACTCCATTGTTCTATGACTGCTAGTAAGAGAACAAAGACATTTCTTCAAATAGAAAGTCAGCAAAATCAAGTAAATAAAAAAGAAAGTTTGAGATCAACTAACAAAGGAGAAAAACTACGATATGAAGAGTAAACAAATCATAGAAAAAGAGCAGAGAGATTAACCAGACGACAGAGACAGTTTAAGTAAATCAGAGTTAGAATGTTCCATAGTAGAGTAATTCAGAATCTAATAAGAACTATGAAGATGTACAAAAAAAGAAGAGAAGCAGTCAGACAAAAGGATCATGTTGAGGCTGTAGTTGATAAGGCCTTTGCTCTCAAAAGGAAGCTATTCATTTTGATTCCAAACAGAATTAGATCACTGGATAAAATAGTGTTGTCTATGAGTAAAAGAAGCCAAAAGAAAAGATGTGTCATCTGAAATAACTTTTGCAAAGTTTTCAGTGGTGAATGGAGACATACTTCTAGTAGTGAGACTTTCTTTAAAGAAGAAAGTTACTTGCAAGAGGACACATTAGTGCATGCAGTTGAAGAATCTGGATGGTGTTATGAGCAGCAGCGGCTCGTGCAGGTAAGAGCGATGGGGAGGTGGGGCCGGGTGGGGGTGGATTTAGACAGACGACAATGAGGGAAAATTAATAATTATATGTCGAAATCCCCCCACCCGGCCCCACCACTCTTACCTGCACGGGCTGCGGCTGGTTATGAGATGATGGATGGTAGTCCTATTTGAAAAGATGTTATGGTACCTACAAATGTAGAGGAAGTGATAGCTGAAGAGGTACAGGAAAGGCGTAGACAGGCCTCTGTATTTAAATGGAATTGTAGCAGTATTTGCAGTTTTTGGCAGGAATCCATTGATATTTTGAGAAGTTTCCTACGTAGCTTTCCATGCAAAAGTGTTAAACAGAAAATAGGGATTTTGCAAGTATTAGATCCATGCAAAGTAAGGAAGAATACAAATTTACAGGGACATTCACTAGCATGTATATCAACGAAAGTATACTGAAGCACCTTCATCACTTCAGAATGTTAGCTGCTCACCACTCTAAAATGCAAACTTTAGTTAGGAGGCTGTACTATGTCAAAACTCCTGTGCTATGTTTAGGAGAAATGAATAGAGTTCTTTTGCATGGTACAGTAGCAGAGATATAAAAAGTTTGTGACTATGCAAAGCTTTGTTTCTTTGATCCTGAACAGGAGTGTAGGGAAAATGAGGACTTCGTATCTACAAGTGAGGCAGAACAGGACACAAGCATTACTACTGATAACTTTCGAGAAGAGATTACAAAGTTTAACCCAGTTTTTTCCAAAAACTTAACTGTGTTTGTATATGTTGTTGACGCACTCATTACAAAAATCAAACTTGTTATGTTCTTTTGTCTTCAAATACTGAAGAAGAGAACAGAGATAAGTGGCTTGAATTTACAGCTAATTTATTTGTAGAGGAACGCTTTGATTGTTCCACACAACAAAATATTTGTAAGTACTGTTATGATAAGTTGGAGGATAATAAAATGCCAGCTAGAGCAGTCCACAACAAGTTAGAATTAGCTCCAAATCCTACAAGACATCAAGATTTAAATGTTTATTAATCAATTCTAATACAACATGTACATCCTTTCCAAGCTATGGTTCATATGGAGCCAAAGAGAGGGAGGTTACCTCCAACAGATTTACAGAAAGGTCTTAAAGGTAGAGTTGTGTACTTGCCATTGATTTCAAGCAGAAGATTGAAACTGTAGGGGTGCAGAGAGATTTTGAAGAAGCACTTATGATTCTAGTCAATGGTGTTTGTACCAAGAGCAAAGAAAATGGCAAGAGTTTGTGGATGTTAGTAAAGTAAAGAAAGCAGCAATATATTAGGTACAAAACAATATTTATTGTAAAAAGTATAGATCTTCTTCAAGATATAGCACATATGGAGGATGACATATCATATTCAAGAGGTCAGTTTGAAAAGGTGGATCAAACTAGATCAGAAGAAATTTATGAACACTGCAGTATTCATCCTCTGTATTCTAAAGAGATTATTAGTGATTGTATTGATCTCTTTCAAATAAAAGAAGCAAAAGGAGCTCCCTTGAGTGTGTGAGAGAAAAGCTGAGAAGCTTGCTGTTTTTCACATCAGTTTCCTACTGGAGTAGGTGGTAGAAATGACTACCAGCCTGTACAAATAACAGCAGCCTAGTACAGCTCAACTAGACTATGTTCAGAGGATCCTAGATTTCGCCAGTGTGTTCCCTATATATTTCATCTATTATTTGAGAGTAACATGTCAGGACTATCTTATGCAGTAAACCACATTCTCAAAACAGGACGTGGAATACAACTTGATTAATTTGATGGCATGCCAACGTGGCACTAGTAAGTATTTGTATGGTCGTCATGGTGAGCTGAAATGCATGTTGAGAAACCTAGGAGCACCTACTTGGTTTCTCACACTCAGTTGTACTGAGTATCCGTGGGATGACCTGCTTGAATTCTTGCGAGAAGCAAACTCAAACATCAAGGACATCAAAGTAAAGACAGCTGGAGAAATTTGCTCATTAAATCCTGCAAATGTTTGCAGATATTGTATCTACAAGTTTCAAACATGATGTCTTTCACCTGCAACAAAAGTAATCCTCTTCTTGGTGAAGTAACTGATTTATTTTGGCGTAAAGAGTAACAAGCTAGAGATGTTCCAAATATTCACATGCTGTTATAGGTAAAAGATGCACCAAAATTTGGAACAGACAGTGATGAGTGTGTCTTGTCTTTCATAGAACAGTTTGTGACATGCGTAATCCCAAAATACGGTGGTGAACAGGCCTTGAGAATACAAGTTCTATGGTTTCAAACTAATAAATTTGGGAAATACTGTCAAAAATACAGATGCCAAGGAAAAATCTACACAAAATGTTGTTATGGATTCCCACGACCTGTCATTTTTAAAGGAAAAGTGAACAGTTTTTTGTCTCCAGTCAGACATACACTGACACAGAAATCACCAAAAAATGCATAAAATCTGAGAAGAGCAAAGGATTTGAGGTATATCAATGACTACAACCCTGAAGATGTGGAATGGAAATATGGATCTACAGTTTGTTGCAGACAACTCCTTCACTGTTGCTTGCTACATGACTTCATATATAACAAAGTCAAAGAAGACAGAGATGAAAGATGTTGGAGGAGATTTCTGCAGAAAAGAGTCTGACCAAGAAATTGTATAGTTTCAGCTTGAAAATGCTTTCCCACATAGAAATAGGATCCTATCAGTGCCCAGACCGGTTGAGGTCGGCTAGTTTGTTCTCAAAGTCAAGGGGAATTGTATGGATAAGTCTAGGTCTAGCAAGCAGTCAAAACAGAGTATTAAAGTCTTTCCCAGAACTACAGTATCTCGCAGAATTTGATCCAGAAAGTAGAGACATTCAGAAAACTAATATGTTGGATACATACTACCCAAGAAGGAGTTCACATCTTCAAAAAATGTGTATCTATGAAGGACTTCAATATTATACATATAGAAGTAATCTAACTGAAAACATAAAAGAAGAGAGATATGCATTACTTGGATGTGATGGTTGTTTGGTGAGACAAAACAAAGGAAATCTAATTAACCACCGAAAGCTTAGTTGCCAAACTCTGGAGAGAATAGAATTTTTCTATATGGCATTTTTGCAGTTGTTTAAGTCATGGCATGCTGAATCAGATTTACTTGGATACTATGACTGTTATGAAGTTATTTCAGTGCTGTGAAAGATAGCATTCAGGGTTCAGTCTCTTTCCAACCTACTTGCAAATGTTGAAAAATGAGATTGAACAGCAGGGCCGTCTTTCACTCTGGTAGCGTCTAGTGCCACAATGTTTTTTGGGGCCCCCAATGACCAGCTCTGCCATGGATTCCCTCACTACCACCCTTTAACTGTGCCCCTCAAGTCTCCATAACCACTCCCTCTTAGATGCATTTAGTATTATAGTGCCACTCATACCAGTGTACAGTGTCAGAGCACTTTACATCACACACTCTACACAGAGACAATCAATCATAGGTGTGCAAATCAGTGTATAAGAAATGTTACATAAGACAGAGGACTACAAGGTGTAGGAGTCACATGTCATCCATAGTGGTAGACAGTATAGTTTAATAGTGCTTGGTTTGGAGTAGCGCAAACTCTTAATTTAGAATGTAACACCATGGTTGGGGGTTCTCTTTAATAATCAGAATTGATTTCTATCCAAATGTACCCTTTTTCCAACATTAGGATAATGAAAGACTGGGGAAAAAATCAGAACGCTCTAATCTATACCTTGCAGTTTGCATGCAGCTCTTTGATGACAGTCAAAGTTCCCTGTTCTGTCTTAGGATTTTAACTTATAAACTGGAAGTAACAAAAGGTTATCTCAGACAAAGGCAATAACCCACTGACCTATTTACATTATATGCACTTTGTTGTCTGCATGGTACAGGTTCTATGCAGCAGGCATTTTAACCGTCTACTCTACCTTACCATGAGTCAAAACTTCCACTAGACAAACCTCAGATCTCTATTTAGGAAGATCATTAATCACAGAGTTATCTTGACATTTTTATTGTTGCCTGAAAATTGCTGGAGGCCATGAATGTGACAACAGGTGCTTTTAAAACTATTATATACTTGCAAACACGGCGTCCCCACTCGAAGTCAGCACCTGGTGCAGTTGCACCAGGTGCACTGCCCTAGAGCCGGCACTGTTGAACAGGAAGAAACTATTGCTGTTGAGATAGCCAAGGAGAGTTCACAAAGCATCCAAAGGTCTGGACCACTGACTCAAGATCCTTTTGGAGAACCAATTTTTTCAAATGAAGCAGCTATGAATGAGGCGGAGAGTGCAATGCAGCAAGCAAGAGAAGATACTGTTTATTTTCAACATTTAGTAGAACAACTGAACCATGAAGAGAAAGACATTTTCAACAAAATTAAAGATAAAATAGATCATGGATTTCTCCACAAGATGAATAAATGTGAATGTTCTTCATATAAACCAATATTACTATACATCAGTGGTCACGCTGGCACTGGAAAAAACTTTCTAATTAAAGTTCTAACTGGTTATCCACAGAAGGCTATAGAATCAAATTTGTCATGTGTGGTAACAGTACCAACAGGATTAGCTGCAAATAACATTAAAGCAATTAATTTACATCGACTACTAATGCTACCAGCTGAACATGACAATAAACTGGAATACCATAAATTATCTGGTGAAGGTTGTAATGAGGTATCAAGAGTATTGAAAAAACTGATGCTTCTAATCATTCATGAAGTGAGCATGGTATTAAATGTAATTCTTGACTTCATACACTTAAAAATGCAGCAGACTTTAAAAACAAACTACAGTGTGCTTTTTGGAGGAAGGCGTTTGATTGTATTCGGTGACCTACTGCTACTTACCCCCCTAAAAGGACACCCTGTTTTCAAAACACTTGTCCATAATGAAACAAGAAATTATTTGGGGAGTATTGGCAATGTAAATATTTGGTTACACTTGGAATACAAAGAACTAGTGAAAAATATGCGTCAATCATCTGATGTGGATTATGGAAATATTCTTATGGACATTAGAATAGGAGTTCTAACAAAGTCTTACAAAGTCGACTTATCAAGAAACTATTTCCATGTAACATTACTGCAGCAGAACTTAAATACAATTTTATTGAAGAACATAAATCCATAGTCTGTTTAATGCCTACACTTCAAGAGTGCTCCAACTTCCACGAACAATTACTAAAACTGCAGAAAGAAGATATTTTTGAAATTTCAGCTATCGATAAAATGGAACTTCAGGGAGTGACAATTCTACTCACAGATAAAATACACGCAAAACTGGATTCTTTAGAGAAGTCTGTATCCAGGACCGCAGTATTAGAAAAGCGTTTTTGCGTATGCAAGAACAGCCAAGTAATTTTGCCGGGTAATTAAATCTTGAACAAGGGTTAGTAAATGGTGCAATGGGTAAAGTTATTGATTTACCCAAAAAAAGCAAAGAAATGTCTGAGAGACTATTGACAAATATCCATCAATTTCCATTGATGGGAGCTTCAGACTAGCTAGACAATATTGCATTCATCTTACACTTCTAACATAAACTAACAACCTGTAGAATTACCAGCCTGTTTTATCAACATTTACAAATTTAATTGCCATTTTTTAAAACATTTTTAACAAAATTAAACAAAAGTTTGTGTTCGTACATGTAGTTGTCTTCTTTTTTTGACTCTTGGTGATATTTCATACTACCTGTCACCTAGAGTCTTAACTGGTCCATTAATCCAAAGAGTGAAACCAACATCCACGGAGAAGGCCACTTCCTAGATTAAAAAAAGAAATCATCTCCTACTCTCCATTAAGTGGAAATCCACAAAAAAAAAAAAAAATAAAAGCAATCCCAAGAAGAAATTCCTAATTAAAATGCAGTTATTAAACAAATGCAAAAAGAACATCCAAACTCCAAAACGAAATTCCCAGAAAATGTCCAGTAGTAATCCATTCACAAATCCAATGTTTCTTCATCAACCATGTGGTCTTTGTCTTGAGAAGTCATGAAACTGTAAAAAAACATGATACTAAAAATTCAAAATGTTGCTTTTATTTCAAATAGGTTTAAGAAAGTTATAACACAATTTTTCCAACTTTTTGAAGCCTAATTTGAAAAAAACCCAACTGTCCTGACGTGGGCATACAAACACAACCTTCCTGGGCATTTAAAAGTGGTTAAGCCAACAATAAAACACAATTGCTTACTATACAACAGCTGTCTAACTCCTCCTTCTCTTCTTACATTAAAGGTAGCCACCTATATGTTTAAAAAAGTAAAATAAATTGTTCTTACCACCTGACCACAGCTCTTCCATCCATCCTATCTCTACCACTACGCTCCACTGACAGTCAAAACAAACGCAAACCTTGGTTGGCAAGCCTGAAAGTAAAAAGAAAAAAGGACAATTTTTCTCATTGAAGTCAATGGGAAACCATAGGAAAATACTTAAAAGTTATAAAATATATGTTATGCTCTGTGTAACAAATGTTATATTTTTGTATATTAAGTTATGTTCTTTGGTATTTAGTGCAATTTTTTGAGATTTTTTTAAAATATGTTATTTTAAAAAAAAAGTATGGTGTGGTTATTCTTCCTTGACAGTAAAATCAATAAAAAAAATTTACATTTGTGAATTTTATCTTAAATGTTAATCTATTTAAAAATATTTTACATATTTTACAAATTAATTCTACTCATATTATCATTAACTATGGTAGCAAATAAAAGGTTAATTAATGTTTACACATTAAAGCTCAGGTATTAATAGTTCTCCAACCCCAAACACCATCATCACTTCCCAAGAACTCTGCGACACCCGGGCGGACTTCTTCCATAACAAGCTCTCCACCATCTGCAAACACTTGTACCCACCGCAACCCACAGCCTATGACATCTTCGGCCTCCTCACTCCGATAGACACTAACTCCGACCATTGGATCACCTTTTTTGGGTCAGCTCACCACACAGAGCATCCGAGCCATCATAAACTCCGTTCACTCAGGAGCACCCATGGACTCCTGTCTCCACTACATGTTCAATCTCAGAAAAAGGAGTATCAGCAACAAGCTTACCACCTTCTTCAACACATCCATCAGCTCGGCCATCTTCCCTGAAGAATGGAAACACATTGAAGCCAAACCCCTCCTCAAGAAACCATCCACCAACCTCAATGAGCTCAAGAACTACCAGCCCATCTCTCTCTGCTCCTCTTTCCCGCCAAAGTCCTTGAAAAGTCCATCAAACACCAAATCACGGAATACCTAGAGAACAACGATCTGTTGGACTCATCCCAATCCGGATTCCACATGTTCCACAGCACTGAAAAACCCTGATCTCAGCCACCGATGACATCAGAACCAAGGCAAAACAGCCACCCTATCCTCCTCAACGTCTCTGCAGCATTTGAGACAGTGTCCCACCGCACCCCATCAGATCGGATGCTCTCAAACAGATCGCACCCTTCCTCATCCGCACCTAGAGAATCTGCCAACCACCTTTCACCTCGGAACCCAAGTACATCATCTTCAGCATCCTGCAAGGCTCATACCTTAGCCTGACTCTATTCAACACCTACATGGCCCCCTTGGCCAATATTGTCAGAACCCATGGACTGAGCATCAGATCCTACACAGACGACCCTCAGCTCATCCTCACTATATGTGAAGACCCGTCCACCAGGAGGGCCAACTTCTGCTTGTGCATGACCAGCATCACCAACTACATGCAAAACAACTGCCTCAAACTCAACACAGACAAAACAGAAGTACTGATCTTTGGGAACAACACCTCCCTGTGAAATGACTACAGGTGGCCTGCTGACCCTCACCCACACCTACAGACCACACCCAGAACCTCTGCGTCATCCTGGATAGAAAACTCACCATGGAAAACCAGAACAATGCAGTCTCCTCAGCCTGCTTCCTCACTCTTCGCATGCTCCGAAAGATCTGCAAATGGCTCCCAGTTAGCACCAGACGCACCATCACTCAAGCCCTCATCACTAGCCGCCTGCACTATGGCAACACACTCTACGTAGGAATCACCACACACCTCCTGAAGACACTGCAGACCATACAAAACTCAGCAGCCAGACTCATCCTTGACCTCTCCAAAGTGGACACACATCACCCCAAACCTCAAGAAACTCAATTGGCTCCCCATCCACAAGAGATGTCAGTTCAAGATACTGACCCAAGCCTACAAAGCCCTTCACAATCAAGGACTAGCATACATTAACCACCACTTGAGCTTCCACTAGCCCTCCAGACACCTGCGCTCCGTCTCCCTCTCCTTTGCTCACACCCCCCACATCTGCCGCAGCAACAGTGGAGGTCGCTCCTTCATCTACCTCGCTGCAAAGTGCTGGAACAACCTCCTCTTCCCCTTTCACCTCCAGATCTCACCCTCTATTCAGGAATTCAGGAAGGGACTCAAGACCTGGTTGTTCAATTGATTTTACTTAGAGCAGCTAGGCTCTCTGCACCTGGAAACCCTTGAGTGTAATTAGCAGCGCTTTATAAATCCTGCTTGGTTGATTAAGTACCTGAGTAATAATACACTTCCCCACCCAATACCCCTATTTCCTTTGCATACCGTCCCTAAAGGATTTTGTTACAGTCTTTAAAATAATTTAAAAAAATAATATTGCTGTTAATTATCACACATTTTAATGTATAAACATTAATACTCAGGTAGTACAATTAATACCTGAGCATTAATAGACTTCCCCACCCAATACCCTATATACCTTGCATCCTGTCCCTAAAGGTTATCGTTGCAGTCTTAAAAATATGTTTATATCAATAATAGTATTACTAGATATCATATATTATAATTTATTTTGTAAATAAATGATATTATCATCAAATTTCATATAATATGTTTAAACATTAATACTCAGGTCACAAAATTGATAACTGAGTTATAATACCCTTCCCCACACAATACCCCAATACCCCTTGCATCTTGCCCCTAAAGGATTGTGCTACAGTCTTTAAAATAATTTAAAAAAAGAACATTGCTACTAAATATCACATATTTAATGTTTAAACATTAATATTCAGGTATTAAAATAATGCCTGAATATTTGATACACTTCCCACCCAATACCCCTATATCCCTTGCATCCCATCCCTAAAGATTGTGTTGCATTTTTAAAAATATTTTATATAAGTAATATTATTACTAAATGTCAAAAATCATAATGTTTAAACATTAATACCCAGAAATTAAAATGAATACCTGAGCCCTAATAGACTTTCCCACCTAATACCCCTAGATCCCTTGCCTCCACTTCTGAAAATGTAACATTTTAAAAATATTATTTTGTGCTGTTGCTATGGTATTACATTTAAATCAGTTAACTGTCAACTCAGTAGCTTTACATTAACTACAAACAACATTTTAAAACAACTCAGGTTTATGAGAGCTGTATTCAAAACAGGTTAGTGGCTATGTGAGTAAACGTGAGTGGAAATGAATGGATGAATTAATGAATTAATTATTTTATTAAGTAATTATTGCATGTGCATTGATTTCACTAGCTTACAAATAGATCTCTTGGTGCAGGTCTACCTAAAACTGTCTGAAAGAGGTAGGTTTTGAGTGTTTTCCTAATGGTGAAAAATAAGGTCAGATGCCTTAACTGTGAATAGTAATAATTTTAAAGCCCAATTGGAAAACAATGGATGCATTGATGCAAAAGCATTGTCCTTGGAGCACAGCAGGCAAAATGTTAACACACTGCGGCTGATTCCATCCTTCAAGGGGTTCTTATCACATCATAAACCACAAGGTCAAAGGGCGAGTTGTTTGTACATCTCACCAGGCCATATGTTGCACCTGCAGCGGTCGTCCATCTCGCTATGGGTGGGCTACAGTGACTGTGAATGGCTGAAGTAGCCAGGCCCTGCATAAAAATGACTGCCTACTGCCAAAGCCCGCTGTGCTTATGAGGCAGACTGTATAGTCTAGCCATTGGCCAGGTTCTCCTTCACGCTTTGAAGCTTGCATCAGATTCACAATTTCCTTTTGACTTGCAAATCAACAACACCTAAAATAGTAGACACAGTGCCTCTCTTGGTACAGTGAACTCCAGCCACCATTTTGGGTGTCGAGGATATGCGAGTCAGAAATTGGACTCACAAATCCTGCACAGTTTTATAATTTAAACTAACAGGGCCCTTTGAGAGTCCTGCATTGTAACCTGTATGGAAGGGTGTGGCTTCCCTGTCCCCCATTTAGGCCCTTTTTTCAAAAGTGTTGGACACAGGATCTATGTCAAGTTTCAAGTTTATTTATTTGATTTAGTTCTCTACTGAGAACAACAATTTTTTTTATTATTATTTTTTAAAAGAAGAGATAAAAATACGTTTGTTATTAAAAATTAATAAGTAGTCATTCTAGTACAATTTTAAAAAAGTTTTTAAAAATGTAAACAGATTATAACACACGAGTTCATCAGGTGGTGACTTAAGAAGCGAAATCAAGCTCTGTACTGTTGTACTATTACAACTTGTTTGAATTAATTTTAGATATTGCTTTCTGGCATCTACCACTGTCGAATTAGGGCAAACAAACAAAACATGCTTCAAGTCTTGCACACCTCCATTACAGAGGTCACATATACAACTGGCATTTGCATTAAGATTCCACTTAGAGGTAAAAGATTTAAAGGGGAGAATCCCGAGCCGAAGTAATATAATGCATCGCCGGACTCTATGCCTTAAGGTAAAATGAGTATACTGTTGCAATTGTTTATATTCTATTGTCTCTGCATAAAGTTCATAATGATGCAATTTAGAACAATGTTGAATATCAAGATCATAACTTATCCTCTGCGTTAAGTGTTTTAGAAAGAGCCTCAAGTGCGCAGGAGTCCAAGATTTCAACAGTTCGGTTGTACAGTTCGATAATTTGAGTGCAATAATTAAGTTTTGACTAAAACGTACTTCGGTGACCCAAGGTCGAAAGTCTCTGTTTTTAGTAAAAATCTTAAGGTGCCTTGTTCTGCGTGTACAAGGTTGTAGGCCCATCTTATGATGTTGGTAATGTCTCTGGCAAATGAGCTGACTAAAAAAAGCTCGAGGCGCAGAGCTTGTGCAGGGACTGCTTGATGCACTTTAATCACTTTCCGAAGAATTTTCCCTTCTTTAGATTGTATTTGTTGCCATTGTCTTATTGGGATATAATCGAGAGCATACGATAGGATAGGTGGGATCTTGGAGCTAAAAACTAACCCTGGGCATAATACTTTGCTACGCTCACGGAGCATGCAAAGTTTGTGTTACTACGCAAATTACACATAGCAGAGTAAAAAACTCTGCTAATCAACGTAGCGTAGCAGCAGTATATTAAACACATACAAATGCTTTGTTAAAGCAATTTTCTATGCTAAAAAAGCATATAACAAAAGTGAACTTTGACAATGAAAATATCAAGCAATGAGAGGTGATGATTTTGGGTTCCCCCTAAACTTGGGGAGGACCAAGCAGATGCCTTGAACACAAAAAGCATATCATGTGAACGATTCAGTGGTGGTCCCTTCCTCCTAGGACCACCCCAAGCACAGTTATGGGCAAAAATACAATCCCAACCAAAGGCCCTGCAAAGCATTATGGGACGAGATTAGCAGTGGGCAGTGAATATTATAGTGTCCAATATCAAAATAATTCTACAAAGAGCTGCAGTTCAACTAGTCGTTACTAGATGTCCCTCACGAGTCAAATGCAAAAGCATTGAAATTATTAATACATCAAGCTGCAGTTCCACTAGTCGTTACTAGATGTCCCTCACGAGTCAAATGCAAAAGCATTGAAACCCTTTCATGAAGCTTTTGCATTTGACTCGTGAGGGACATCTAGTAACGACTAGTGGAACTGCAGCTCTTTGTAGAATTATTTTGATATTTGATACTATAATATTCACTGCCCACTGCTAATCTCGTCCCATAATGCTTTGCAGGGCCTTTGGTTGGGATTGTATTTTTGCTAATAACTGTGCTTGGGGTGGTCCTAAGAGGATGGGACCACCACTGAATCGTTCAAAAGATGTGCTTTTTGTTTTCAAGGCATCTGCTTGGTTCTCTCCCTAGGTTAGGGAGGATACCAAAATCATCACCTCTCTCACTGCTTGTTAATTTATTGATTTCACTTTTGTGAAATGCTATATGCATTTTAGCATATAAAGACAGAGATACTTATTTTTATCTTAACTTGCACTGTGCAAGATGCCTTTGGCAATTATTGTACAGTGCAGTCAAGCACACAGCTACGCACTACGCAATTTGCATAGCTACGTGTAGTTCAAAATGTACTTCACGTAGCTACGTGAAGTGCTACTACACAAACTACGCCCAGGGTTACTAAAAACCTGTAAAAGAGAAGAAAAATGCATGTGCCCAGTGGAGGAATATAATTGTTGGAGAGCCCCAACGTGTATATCTGCTTACGGCCCAAGAGCTGCAGATGAGGGGAGTTTTGTAAAGTTTGTGTAAATATACGCCCTAAGTAGGTGTATTCCTTTACCACTTCTAGCGGTTTTCCCCCTAAAGTCCAGTTGTATTTTATGTATCGTTTCTCCCTCTGAACGGAACTATTTTCGTTTTTGTTATATTTGGAACTAGAAAGTTTTCTTCTGTATATTTGGTAAGTACTTGTAGATTCCTTTGTAGGCCGAATGGGGTAAGATCTAAGATAACCACATCATCGGCGTACATCATGATGTGGATTTTACATAGTGATATTTTTGAGGGGAAATTGATGACCTGTGTAAAACATTCCGGAAGATCACTGAGATATAAAGAGAACAGGAGGGGAGCTAACAGGCAACCTTGCCTAAGACCATTTGGTGTAACTATTGGGCGAGTGAGTCCCTTCTCTTTCCCGATTTGTACTTGACACCATGTTTCCGAGTATAGTGATGTAATTATATGAAGCAGGTTGTCCGCGATTCCCAGTTTTCTAAGCTTGTTGCAGAGTGTGGGTCTATCCACTCTGTCGAATGCTGTCGTAAAATCGACAAAGACAGAATAGATGACCTGTGATTTTGAGACCACGTATTTGTCTAATATTGTTTGTAACACCACTATATTGGCGGTTACAGAGTGTTTTTGTCGGAACCCACCTTGATTTAGAGGGATCATTCCGGTTGAATAAGCCCAGTCTTTAAGATGATCCAGGACACTTGCTGCAAAGATCTTCCCTGTTGCATCCAGCAGGGCGATCTGTTGGTAATTGCAGGGAAGCAACCGAGAACCCTTCTTATAGATTGGGATCACGATGCTCCCCTTCCATGATTTTGGGATTTCACCACTAGCATACCAGTGGAAGTAGAGAGGGGCTAGAAACTTACTCCATTCTTCTGGGTTACTTTGAAGTACTTTTATTGGGATCTGATCCGGACCCATCGCAGCAGAGGATCTTGCATTTTTTATGTAATATTCGATTTGCCGAGCTGCTGGAGCACCGTTGTCTTGAATATTTTCCCCTGACTTACTTAATACTTGGATCGAACTTTCTTGCCTCGAGTTTAATTTGTATAAATTATGTAGGTATGATTCCCATTCAGTTGGGGGAACTGGTGAGGCTTGCAGGGATTTTTTTGTACCTGTTTCTTTATCAATTAGGCTCCAGTATACGCGATTGTTTTTTTGTTTTGCTGCAATTTGAATATCAACCCATTTTTGATCCTGCTGAGTATTTTCTTTTTCCCTCAAGCGACGTTTTTTTTAAATTTTGATTTCATGTTGTCTATTTTCTGAGAAATGGAGGAATTGCGCCTGAATTAATTTATTTAATGCAGTTGCTCTTTTGTCTAAGTTCTTTCTTTTATGTTTTACTGGTTGGGAACTCCGATGTTTTAGAATATCCAGCAGGGATTGCACTATTTTATTTAGAACTAATTCGAAGTTTGTTGTTGGGTCTGAGGAATTAATGGTCTGTAATGCTTGTGCAGTAACAATTGCAAAGTTTATATTGTTGAGTGTTCTAGAATTCCATGTCAGTCGCCCTTGGGCCTGGTTCACCAGTACAGTGCTGTGCAAATGCATGATGTAGCCTGGAGATATAGGTTGCACTATTAGACCTGTTATAAGGTGCAATATTGCATGATCACTTCCCTGTGTGAATTTAGTGCTTAAATTTAATACTCTCCCAAACAGGTCTTGGCTGCATATCATGTAGTCTAAAATTGATGAATTAAGGTTGCCTTTTCTTGTACAAGTTGCAGGTATATCTCCTTCTATGCATCCATTTAAAATAACTCAATTTAATATTGGAAGTGAGGAGAGTAATATTTTCCCTCGTTTGTCTGCTTTGATCCCTGGGGGAAATTGTGGTGTTGGGATTGACAAGGCTTCCTCTTGTTCGCCGAATTCCCATTTTTCTAAGAGGTCATTAGAGATTTTCCCGTTAAAGTCTCCTGTAAGGAAAACTGAGGGGAATCCTTGACCTTCTACCACCTTTTCTAGTTCCTCAAATATTTCGATCATGAGAGCGTCCATTTTGGAGCCAGGAGGAATATAAACATTAAAAATGATTAGGTCATACCAAGGGGTCGATTCCGATTCGGGCCGGAAATTTCTCCGACCGAGCCGGACCCGGAGAGATTTCCGACCGAATCGGACCCGTGCAGTCCGACCGAACGAGTACGATGCGGCCGTATGTTATCGGACACGAGTCGGTCGGACTCCCATTGAACTCAATGGGAGCCGGTCGCACAACGCGTGCGCGGGCTCCCATTGCCTCAATGGGTGCGAGGCGGACAAGGGCGCCCCCTACAGCGAGTACGCCGCGAGCGCTCGCGGCGTACACGCACAGGTAGGGGGACCCTTGGGTCCCCCCTGTGTGCGCCTCGCGCGGCTACGCGTACAGGGGGTCCGACACGGACCCCCAAAGTACGGCTCCGACAGCTCTTACGAGCCGGAGTGCGCGGCTCGGTCGGACTGCTCGCGGCGCGCATCGTACTTACCCGGCCGGGAAACGTCTCCATTGCGCGGTGCGGACCGGGTCCGACCGAGTCGGTCGGAGCGGTTCGAGTCCGAGCGAGTCGGTCGGAGTTGTCGGGACGCCCGGACGAGTCGGTCGGGCGAATTCGCATCGTACTCGCTCGGCCGGACCCGCGTACGGTTCGGTCGGGAAACAGGCTTTCGCATGGCTTTTTTCCCGACCGAATGGTATTGGGTGCGCCTCCGACCGAGATCGGAATCGGCCCCCAAGTATCCATAGGATCGTTCCAGCACTTGACCTTAATGCATTGTATATTCATTAGACGCAAAGGAATGAGATCATGATCCCAGAAGAAGTCTTGGTTTAGGAGAATTGCGAGTCCTCCTTCAGCGTGACCCCAACTAACAGGTGCTGCTGGAATGTCGTATTCGAAGTACTCATTTTGATCGAAGGTTGTTGTTAACCAAGTTTCTTGTAAAGCCACGATCCCCGGTCTATCTTCCAGGATCAGTGCAAGTTTCTCCTGATTTTTCCCTGCTATATTCCAGGACACAATGCTCAAGCCTCTGTTAAAAAGGGAGTTTATTTTCCCTTCCCTGTTTGTTGCCATTTAGATTCTCCGCAATCCAGGGCCAGTGGTTTTCTTTTGGTGTAATTTCCTTTTTGGCTACGTTTTTATTCCAGATCCTTCTCTCTCCATTCTTAATCAAGATGGTTAGATTTTCGTTGGGGATGTTGGCAGGATTATTAAAGCCACTATGTGCTTGTACAAGGTGCTGATTTTTCATTTTGTTATTTTCCTTAGGTTTGTCCTGTATTTGGTTTACATTGTTGTTTACTACTGCAACATCATATCCGTTTTTATGGAGAATCTCACTTTCTTTTAAAATTATTGCCGGTATCACCTGAGACCAAAATTCGACAATGGCCACCGTAGTTTTGGACCTTAGCGGGAAAACTACTAGTTTTATTTCCGAGCTTGTTAATGATTGTAACGGATGGATCTTTCAAATAAGATTTGTTATACGCTCTCGGTTTAGTAGATCGTTGCCTGAGGGGAATAAGTCGGTAATTTCTAAGGAACATGTTTGAACCTTCTGCTCCTGAAGAGTCGTGGCCCCCAAGGTCTGCTCTATCGGTTGAACGGCCGATGGTTCAGGCGGCTCATTGCCGTTCGCAGCAGTGGAAAAACTTGGAGCCAGAGGGTTTAGGTGATTGAAATTCACTCTTGATTTAAGTGGTGATGCCCCTTATCATTCGGATTTGTTGCAGATTTTAAAATGTGCTCTTTTTCTGGGGTCTTGTGTTCGGGAGCTAGGAGATTTGGAAACTTTAACTTCCGAGACTTCTGTTTCACGAATCTTCTTGTTACTCTTTTCTTAATCCTTTTTTGCTTGTTCTTATTGACTCTCCTTTCCTTTTTGATGATGCTGGATCAGGAAAAGCTGAAACTAAGGTTTCAATGGTTTTTGTTTCTTTTTTACTTATCAAGGGATTATTGATTGGTTCAAGTGAGTCATTAGGTCTGCGCTGGTTAAAGATTGGATAATAAGGGATGACCTTATGTTGGGCTTTATCATTGTTTGGTTCTTTAATTAATTTCTGATGGAAAAGATTTGGTTGTTCTCTGACTTTTCCTTTTTTCCTTTTTGTATGATCCGACCCGTTTGGGTGCGCCATTTTGTTTCTTCGATGGAAGTAAGTCATCAGTTAATGAGGTGACTTTAGGTGTGAGAGGATTTTCGGCAATTGTTTCTTCTCCTTTTGTTAGTAGTAATTGATATTTGAGTTGCTGTTTCCTTTTCTTATCTACTAAATATTGCAGCATGCCTATTTGTGTATCCAACATCTGATCGGAGTTTTCCATTAAATTCCCTAAAAGAGATAAAACTGATTCCAAAATTCTTTGTAGGGTAAATAAAGAATTGGACACCGGGGTATGTTCGTTAGGAGATTGCAAATTCTTTATAGACAGAAATTCCGGTGATTGAGAAAGATTCCCTACCAGGGCAGGTGTTTTATGTGAAGTACTATTATAGATTGTCGGCGACTCCTTTGTTACTTTAGAAACCTGGCAAAAGAGAGTGTCGTTGATATTTATATCTGGTAAGGTGAAGACTGATTCGGAGATTTGATGTATCTTATGATCGACTAGACAGAGGGATGGATTAGAACGTCCTTGGTGTTCGTCTATTTTTGCGGTTGCTGGAATTGTAGTGTCACTGATTAATTCTCCCGCATAGCCTTTATGGCTTTGGGTTAGATTAATGGAATCCACTACTTTATCTTCTCCTATGTTCTGCGCTTTTTCCTGTTCGATTCGTGACTTCAATTGTTCTGTTTTAATTGATTTTGTGCAAAATTTTGTTATTTCAGCGTTCCCAACAGAATTTCCTATGCGGGCCTTCTTACCGGTGCTCTTTCGTATTGCTTGTTGTGTACCAAGTCTTTTCATAAAGATCGTGTGTGATCTTAATTTTTTGTAAGCCATTGTGAGGTAAAGGTTTCGTGGTGTACTGTTAGGCATCTTGATATCTTTTATTTATTGTTGTTGTGGTTACATAGATTTTCCGATTTTATGCCTAAAACCAGCCGATCTCATAGCTTGTAGCTTCCAAGCCAGGTGAACTTATAAGCGGTAATGACCTCACCCCTGCACGGTGCTACTTCTTCTTTGAGGTTAGTGTGTTTATTAATTTAGTTTGGAGGTGTTTGGAGGTTTTTGTTTGGCGGACCGTAGCTGATGTTTAAGAAGATTAGCTGAGGGGGCGAGCAAACCGTTTTGTCTAATGGGGCTTAGAGTCTCTGCCCCTTTTTGCTGCCAGAGGTAAGAACCGCAAGCTACCGTGGGTGATTTTGCTGGTTTTAGCCCCTCCTGGCGCTACAGCGGAACGGTGGCGGCGAGGTGTCCACGTTGTCTACTGAGGCAATAAGTGAGGCAGAAAATCCTTACCCCCTCCTGCTACTGCCAAAGTAACTAGCAGACTCTCGTGCGCAGGAGATCGGGCCGGGCCTGTTGTGTGCCTCTTAGTGCTGCAGGAGTTTAGGTGGCGACAATAGAGACTGTGGGAGTGCAGGGCTGAGCGGGAGCACTCGGGAGTGCCGCAAGCCGCACCCGACCTAGCCGGGCTGCTTCTGCGGTGGCCCCCGGCTCACACTCTGCAGCAGCGGGTACGCTGCTGCGCTTGGAGTCCCTGCTGCCCCCCTCCTTTTGCTTGTACCTCGTACCCAGTTGATGAATTCGTCGAATTCGGCGAATTCAGCGTCTTCGACGTCTTCGGCGCCCTCGGTCCACGGTCCGCAGCCTCTCCGGGCTACTCCGCGCTACTCCGCGCACATCTATGTCCCATATCCTGTAATTGCTGTTGCTGGAGAAATATTTCTCAAGCAGCAGTTAATCAGATCTTGGTATTGTAATTCCCCAAGGGACGACAAGAGAAAAAGCTCCCTCGTCCCATCCTCTTCTGTTTCAAATTCCTCAAGTCGCACTTAATTTGTAAACCCCAGATGGCAGACGTATCCAAATGTTAACCCTTAAAGCCCACTGAGTAATTTTTTAAAATGCTAACACTTAAAAAGCCACTGAGCCAATAAAAAAGCATGCTTTGTGAGTGAAGTTATACTTTCATGCCACGGTTGGTGTAAATCCGTGCAGCAGTTCGGCCTATAGGTGTGAGCAAAATTTCCTCTGGGAGGTAAAATGCGAAAACACTGTTTTCAGCCCCCAAACCCATTAACATTTTTTTCCCATGGACGGATCTACCAAAGATTGTCTGGCTAATCTCGTAAATTGCCAAATTTTGTGCAAATCCCTCAAAGAAAAAATGCCTTTTCAATGGAAAGTGCATCTTTACTATAATTCCACAGTATATTAATCTTTACATCTACCAAGATTGCAAAAAAGTATTACCAATAGAAGAAAAATGCAATTGGATGGTAGCCTGCAGAGAACATCTATACAGTAAAGTATTGGCCTGAGTTAAGGAGATTTAAAGAGGATGTGGAATATATTTGTAAAAATTTCTATAAAGATATGATTATATTGATGTGAGATTTTAACTATAGATTGAACCCAAGAAAGACTGATTCCCTATTTAAGGTGGTATTGTCATCCTTTATTGTTTGGAAAATTATTGGTCTCAAAGGGAATATTTTGTGTTAACAGACGCAGGAACCCCGACCAGCCTGCCTGCCAGACATTTAAAAATGGGTCACAACTTGGCCTAATTGATTATATATTTTTTCAGACCAGGTTCTTCGATAAAATTGGGAGCTTCTAGGTATTGCAAGTAGAGGGAAACAACCACTATCCCCTGCACCTGGAAATAATCATGGGAGTAAATAGGATTAGAGAAACGGTTTTACCCCTACAGATATATTACCCCAAGCTCCTCACCACCAGAATCACAGAGGACTATCTGGTGAAACTAGCTAATTTCCAACAGAGCCAAGAGCTGACGCATGCTCCTGTAAGCTATATAAAATGGTATGAAAATACAATACAGGTTGTTCACCGCCTATGAGTAAAATGAAATGCTAGCAGGAAGATGAAGAAAGGGCCCGGACTGACACTAGGAAAGTTAATACTTGGTTTGATGGTGACTGTAGAAAGTTAAAGTCCCTGATCAGAACCTTCAGAACACCAAGGGGAAATACAAAATATTGGTCAGAGATCTGAAAAGAGCATATAAGGAGAGCTGCTGGGAAAATATCTTAGATGCTATAGAAACAAAAAATGTAAAAAGGTTTTATAAGCTTGTGCAGCTGGGCTCAGGCATGGAGACAGGGCAATGAAATCTGTGGTGGAAGAAGAAGAAGCATGGATCATATATCTAAAAGAAATGTACGGAGCAGTGTTGGAGTATGAGATTACGAGATCAATAGAATGGAATGGGGTGGATGAGGATATTAGAACCCAGTTCTCCCTGGCCAATATTAAAAACACCATCTTGACCTTGGATCTGACTAGAGCGGCGGGGCCAGATAACCTCCCTGCTGTTATAATTAAAACCAGGGCCGACTGATGGGCAAAATTCTTCCACCAGACATTTCAAGGAATTTTTGCTATGGGCCATTTCTAGAAAAGGGGATGTCATCAGACTGATACACAAGAGGAGAACACAAAGAACCCTAAAAATTACAGGCTAATTAACCTGCTGGATGTGGTGAAATACTGTTTGCAAAAATAATCCTAGGTAATCTTAAGGAATGCCCTGAATTACACTCTATTGTACCCTAGGAACAAGGGGTCTTTAAGATTAAGAAAGGCCACTCTACGATAGATCACTGCTTTTGCTTATGGTCCTTTGCACGGAAGTCTATGGAGCAAAAGGTCAGCCTATTTTGCTGCTTTGTACACTCCTGTGCAGCCTTAGACTTGGTGGACGGGATCTGTTTATGGGAGACACTGGAAAAACAAGATATCTCCAAGAACCACCTGGCAATTATAAAGGGGCTGCATTCACATGACTGGGTGCAGGTAATTACGGACATTGATGGGACTTTGACCCAGAAAATCCCAATCAAAAATGTGCTGCTACAGGGATGCGCCTTGGCCCCCATGCTCTTTTACTTGTTTATAGTGGACTTACTGTCAGCATTAGAAGTTGTAGAGGGCGTCAGCCCCAAAATGGATGACAAACAAATAGTATGTCTCCTGTATGCAGACAACCTAGTTATTATGGATCTGACGGAGATAGATTTTCAAATGAAGCTGGATGTGTTCATGGAATACTCCAGTCATAAAAACTTGTGTTATACTTGGAGAAGACTAAGGTGTTGGAATTTGGCAAAAATTCTGCAAAATTTGGGTGGCACTCGAGGATCCCCAAAATTAGAATCTGTTACTAAATATAAGTACCTAGGGATATGGTTTGACAAGAGTTTACTGTGGAATGACCATATTGAATCGCTCAAAGCGAGAGACCTAGCATCAGTAAGTAGTCTGAAAATATTCAATTAAGATTATGGGGATGTCTTTAAGGCCAGTTTTAACAACCTATGCCGCTATGATCAACCCTCAAATTCAGTATGAAGCCGAGTAATTAAGCTTAAGCGGCAAAAGGAAATGGAAATCTGAGGAGGAGAATTGTCTGAAATGTTTATTATCACTGCCGAGGTCCTCAATCATCCAGGCCGGGCTTCTCCAACAAGTAGCTCATGAGCTACTAGTAGCTCTCCAGCTACCTCCAAGTAGCTCTCCTGTGTGCGTCCAAGCCTACTAAATTAGAAGCTTTTGCTTGGGTGAATTAATATGTGCCCCAAAATTGTAAAGTGTGTGTTTGAGATGAATATGTATGTAGTTTCAGAACTCATGAACTGATGTTTTGAGAAAAATGGATTTCCAAAATATATTTAAAGCTGTTATTTGAGTGATAAATCATGCAGCTTTGGGGAGACTTATTTATAGTATTACCTTGGTGCCAGGGGCATTGCAGCTGTGGCTGTCATGTATTACTCACGCAGAGGCATTTCAAATTGCTGGTAATCGTGCATAGGATGGCCACTACTGTCATATTGTCTGATGTGGTCACTATTTCAACACAATTAATAGTAGCTCTGGATAATTTTCAGTGAAAATAAGTAGCTTTTATTACAGAAAAGGCTGGAGACCCCTGATCCAGGCAATAGGAATGGAAATCTGTACTACATCATGGAGTTATCTGGCATGAGCAGAGGCAGTTAGATTCTGACTAAGTCTGAATGCAGGTGATGGACAAAAGCTATTAATATGGTGTAAGAATGAGATTAAGCATAGTGAATTGAAATGGGCCAAGAGGGTTAGTGGAAAACCTGGAGGATATATGTAGGGTTATGGGTCTTAGGATGGGCTCAGAGAATCTGCATATAGAAACCACGAGGAGCGAACTCCACATCTTAACGAAGAATATTGCCAGAGAACATGATATGCAGTACTTACAGGTTAAACCGTCATCCCAATTTATGCTCAACTCATGGCAAAATGAGGAGTGGTTCCATTATGTGGATTCACCACCTAACCGTAGGTTCAGATATGAATTGCTAAGGTTGAGAACCAGTATCAATCCATGTTACAGCAGTGACAAGGTAAGAATGGTGATGATAGATGTATCTGGTAAATGTTCCTGTGGCTTGATTGTAAAATGCGATAATCTACATATTCTTTTGAATTGTATAAAGTTCAGACCCTTCGGAAAATTATCTTAAGGCCTCTTTATTTAAGAATATAGCATCTGTAACCATGCGCATGCAGTGGCACTTTTAATGGATGTGCGTTATCTGGAAGTGTCTTGTGGGTTAGGGAGATTTATGCTTGCTGCTAAAAGGCTTTTGTAGGATTATTAGTAGGTCTCCCATTTTTAAGTTTGTTTTAACTTTTTATGAGAAAATGTCTGTGTTTACTATGAAAGTTTAAAATGAGATTTTATTCACATATATTATTATTATGATTATGTTTTTATGAATCATATGAGTAGATTTTAATTGCATATATACGTTTTTATGATGACTAACTTTTGTTGTTTAAAGTCCATAGTCTAAATAAACATTCTTTTTGACTGACTGACTGCACTCCACAGTGGCCACTGTGTCATTTTTATACACACACACACACACACACACACTCTCTCTCTCTCTCTCTGTCTCTCTCTCTCCCTCTCCACCCCTCTCCCTCTCTCTTTCCCTCTCCCTCCCTCTCTCTCGCTCTCTCTCTCACACACACACACCAGGAAACATTTTTAAACCATTTTATAGTTCTGAAATTACGCAGTGCATTTGGTGCCCATACCTTTTCCTTTGCCACTTAGGCAGAGTGACTGCAGCTCACAAAGAAGCCGAAAGGTAACTAAATGCCTAAAAAACAACCTTTTTGTTTTTATCTGCTGCATTTTTAAGTCAAGTTTATACAGTAGTTTTCTATGCGTGTTTTTACAGATGGCTGCACTTTAAACCTTCCTATATGCAGATGATGAAAACAGATAAAAGACAACCTGCAAAAGGTATAATCTTTTTGACAAGTTATCCTTTCAGTGCTCCCATTCTCTAAGTTGTGGGGCTTTCATCGCAGCTTCAAGCAGCTGAGTCACGTTTCTCTGTTCGTCAGAAAGCACCGGATTATGAGGGCCTTAACTATGGGAAAACAATGTCGACCTTTGTGGCGTACTTTGGCATCGCGACCAAAAATCTGGTATCAGTGACAGAACTTTCCATATCATGGTTTGAAAAACAGTTTTTCTAGTTATGAATACTGCATGGTAGAAGAAAAAGGGAAAACAAATGAGAAATGCTAAGTTTAATGTTTGGTATTTTCGTCAACAGCAGAACTAAAAACAAAAATCATACTTCACTCCATGTAAGTACCATTAGACCATAGACCGGTATTTTCAGAATGCGACCAGGAAAGCTGTATCCAAGTGAAATCTCTATGGCCTGTCCTTCAGGGGTGTAACCAACATGGCAAGTGTGGGTGGGTACGCTAGGTAAAAACGAATGGTGCTTGTGCATATCTGGTAAATGGGGTGGAGGAACCGGATACAAATGTAGTGGCAAATGGTGCACTTCCAAACAAGTTATGCTGTTGACACACACCCAAACTTTGTAAGATTTAGACACGAAATGCCAGATTTACCACAATTTCACGCAGCGCAACAAGGCAATTTGCTGTTCTGCATTGCGTGAAATGGAGACATCAGAAATGTGCCACATTTATAAAGATATGGGGGCATATTTACAGAAAAGTTGCACAGCGCAGCAAGTCACCTTGCTGCACTGGGTGACACGGAAAGGGCAGGAATGCGCTGTATTTAAAAGAATACAATGCATTCCTGTCCTTTCCCTTGCGCCAGCACGCAACGGACTGCCTATCACCAATGCAGGCTCACTTGCACCATAGTGCAAGGGTGCCTGCTTTGCATACAGGGTTGTTTTTGTGCAGGAAGGGCACCTTTCTCCACAAAAACAAGCCTGAGACATGTCCCTCTTTCTATGCATGCTGCAAAATGTAACACACATAGAAAGAATTAAAAAATGAGGAGAAATAAAACTATTTCTCCTTGGTACATCTCTCCTGGGGAGACGCATCTTTTTGGCACATTCCCAGGTTTACCTGGTCTTGTAAATCTAGGAATCTGTCAAAATCCATTGGAGTTGCATGGGAACACCCGCCCAACACCCATGGAAGCACCTCCCTGGAGCAGAGTAATGCAACTCAGTGATTTGTGCTGCATTACATTATTCAAGATTTATGAACCCGCACAGGGCAACGCAAGGTGGCCTTGCCTGGCTTCATAAATCTCTTTTTTGAGTGGTGTCGCTCTTGCACTATGTTGCATGATGCAAGAGTGATGCACTGTGGCTCGAAAATATGCCCCATCGTATATTTCTGCTGCCTCCTTGCACTGGCACACTTTGTACTGCCTGCGCCAAATCAGAAACTTCCACCAAGGTGCAAGGGTACCTGAATTACAGGCAGAATTGGTTTTGTGCAGGAAGGGGAATCTTTCTGTGCATGACCAATCCTTAAATGCATTTACCTTTGCAGGAGCATGGCCTAGGCACTGATCATGGTGGTCACACATTGAGGAGATCTGTTACTGGCCCAGCTTCCAATGACCGTTGGGGAATATTTTCTGCCTTCGCTCCTGGTGCCTGGCATGCCAAAGCTGCCTCAGTCCATGGGACCTCCATGAGGCTGTGATCCTGTCTTGCACATGGCTCCAGCACCAACGATAGCGATCTCTGGTGTGGCTCCCCCGACATTGGGGGTATTGCCTGATTGGGCCGCAGCCTCCAAAGGAGGGAGTGTTGACAGAGAGGTGCTTTCATGATGGTCAGACAGCAGTGGCTCCCCCAACCAATACATTGGGGGCCGAGGCAGAATCCCCAGAGTCCCCGCAGCCCCAGGTGGCTCCCTGCATGGTGAGTAATCCAGCACTGCTCCCACCCGGAGGGAGCAGCTATTTATGCTGCTCCCTCCAGGTAGGAGCAATATGTTGGTCTGTTTCTCTACCCACAGCAATGCGGGCAGGGAAACAGATCACTAGTCTGCTTCCATCCAGCGGGAGCATTTTTAAAGCTCCCACATGCTGGGAGCAGACTATGGGGCATATTTATCAAATATTCACACAACGCAATGCAGCAAGCTACCTTGCTGCACTGTGTGAAAAGGGGAGGGCAGGAATGTGCCATATTTAACATTATATTGAGCATTCATTGCTCTCTGCCTTGGCTAATGCACAAACTCCTGCCTAGCGCAAATGCAGGCACCCTTGCGTCATGGTGCTTTGTAGGCAGGATTGTTTTTCTGCAGGAAGGACACCTTCCTGCACAGAAACAATCCTCTTAGGCTATTTCCTCTTTCTATGTGTGCTGTAGAATGCAGCACATGTAGAAACAGGAAAAAAGGAGGAGAAATATTTATATTTCTCCTCCGTATGCCTCCGAGGCATAGCATTTTTGATGCATTCCCAGGTCTACCAGTTTCGGTAATTCTTGGAATGCTTAAGAATCCATTGGTGGATGCATAGGAATATCCACGTTCCAACAATCAAAAAGATAATGCACTCCTCTGTAATCCAAAAAGCTGATCCATAGTTAATCAAATTTAATGTGTGGGGGAGGGTATCATGTACTGATTATGGGTGGATGTGTGGGAACACCCACACTCTACCTATGGAATGCCTCTCTGGAGCAGAGTAACGCAAGGCAGCAACTTGCACGGGCTTGCGTTACTCCAGATTTACCAAGCAAGATTTTGCATCACCCTTGTGACTCCTTGCATGGCACAAGAGTGGTGCAAGGAATAGATATATATGCCCCTTTGTGTTTGCTCCCTTTAAGCAGTAGATTTGAAAATGATCCCACCAGATGGGAGCAAATACATTTTCTTGCCCACGCTAGTGCAGGTAAGGAAACTACTGTGTCCTGGGAGGGCTCCCCGAGACACATTAAAATGTGCCATAGCCCAGGATGGTGTCCCTGGGGACACTTTAATGCTCAGGGAGGGGGGCCATGCAACCCCCCTCTGATTTAATTAATGTCCCAGCCCGGGGAGTTGGTGTCTGCGGTCCCATATTAGGCTCCAGGAGGAGATCTGTGTGCCCCCACCCTTATTTTTTTTGCCTCTGCCTCAGGGGATGAGAAACCCAGGGCCTCTCAGATGCTTGGGGAGCGGAGCCACACACCACCTCATCAGCCCCCCCCCTCCCCCTGGAAATAAGATGTGTTGCCCCCCGGGCCCTGGCCTACCCCAGGGTTTTTTTTCATAAACAAGCCTGGGAGTCTGTGCTTGTGTTTTTTTGTTTTTCTTTTTTGCCACAGATTTACGGATCCTCAGAGTCCTAAGATGGCTGCCACCATGTAATTGTTGATGTGTTGGCAGCGAATCAGATCTCAGCAGGAGATCTGTCGGAACCACGGAGTCTGTGCATCTCTAGATATACCAGGTTTTTGTGCATTAATTGCTCAAAAAAAGCACTCTTTGTGGATGAAGATTTAGCGGTCTGCCAAATTTGGTATAACTCAGTTCAGTGGTTTGGGGTGTAGCTATGTTTAATATTCCTATGGGAAAATGAATGGGGAAAATGCGTTTTGGGCCCCTCTTTTTTCTTGGCCCCCACATGATGGGCCACCCCGAAACTTTGCATGTGCAAACTAGTCTAAAAGTAGCAATTTTTCTGAAAGTTTTGTGGAGATTCCTCAAACGTCTCTAGTTAAAAGTTCTAGGTATCTCTCATGCCCACGGCATGCACAGTTTTCTCATCAACAGTTTCATTGCAAATGTTGCAGTGATATTATCAATGATTTCATAGAAGATGTCACGAGTGCTGTAATATGTGGGGTAATTAGCAGTGCATGGCGAATGCACAAATTATAGTTAATTAAGATAACTATAATTATAGCTGGTGAATTTCTGTTGTCTTTAAAGTTTAAAAGGTTACTTTGTTACAGTACACCCTGAGGTCAAAATTAAAAATAATGTTTTCTTTTGTGCCACCAATGCACTCAGCACAACCCCCATCTGATTCTGCAGTGGATCCGCAGCAAAGTGAAAATATAGAGGGGGTGTTATCTGTGTAGTGTTGGCTGACCACCGGGGAGTGAGTGCAGGCCTTAGAAATTCACTGAATAAAACAAAGGTTAAAGTGATGCTACAGTTAGGTGAAAATATTGCTTGCAACACAATTAAAAAACACTGTAATTCACCAGTTGTACTTAGTTGAACTAACTAGCCCTACCATACCAACTTGTACCTTATATTTGTTTCATACTCAGGACATGCCTTAACTAACAATAGAAATAATGTTATAACCCAACTGGAAAACAATGGATGCATAGATGCAATGGCATTATCCATCATGCACAGTGGGCAAAATGTTAACAAGTTACAGCTGATTCCATCCTTCAAGGGATTCTTGCCACATCATAAAATACGAGGTCAAAGGGCAAGTGGTTTGCAGATGTCACCAGGCCCTATGTTGCATCTGCAGCAGTTGCCCAACTCGCCATGGGTGGGTTACCAAGGCTGAACTTTTCAGGCCCTGTGAAAACATGACAGCGGACTGCCAAAGCCTGCTGTGTTTGTGAGGTAGACCAGAGTCTAGCCTTTGGCCAGGCCTCCTTCACACCAGTGGCGGAACGAAACTTCAGGGGGCCCCCCTGCAAGGTAAGTGGAGGGGCCCCCTCCGGACTTTATCAGGAGCTCTCCGGCCGAAGTGCCATGCTGAGGGGGCCCCCTGGAGCTTGGGGGCCCCCGCACCGCGGGGGCTGTGGGGGCTTGTGTTACGCCCCTGCTTCACACTTTGGAGCTTGCATCAGATTCACAATTTCCTTCTGATTTGCGAATCCACAACACCTAATATAGTAGCCTTGGTGCCTGGCTTGATACAGTGGACTCCAGCCACCAATTTGAGTGTTGGGGATTTGCAAGTCAGAAATTGGACTCACAAATCCTGTGACTTTTTTTAGGTCTCTCCTAGGTAGCGCTTGTGCTGTCTCTTCGAGATATGTATATTCCGGATATGGGCACTAAGCTCCCGTTAGGACACCCCCTGTCACATGTATTTTTACTCGGGATCTGTTATTTGCCATTTGTGAGCACTATTTTCTTTTTGAAGCACACTGGCATGCTGTGTTGGAGCTTCAATAATGACTTGCTTATAGCGCGGGCCAAATCCTTTTTTTTTTTTTAAATTAAATTTTTTTATAAAGCGTGGCACGCCAAGCTTGATATTCATGGCGGCTGCGCCCCTTTCTTTTTTTTATTCTCTTATCTCTCATACTACGTTTAAACTTCAATAATGGCGGCCACGCGACTTCCTTATAGCACAGCTTGCCCAAATCCTTTTTGGTTTTTTTATTACATTTTTTGACCCAGCGCATATGGTGGTCGCGCAACTTTCTTATAGCGCTCACCACCAAAATCCTTTTTCTTTTAATTTATCATTTTTTATAAAATGCGTCACGGCAAGCTTGTGCATTGTTGATGGCACAACGCTGATTTCTGAGAGTGCCTGGTCTGTCCTCAGTCTCCCAACACCATTCCGCTTTGCAGCTTAACCCCTCCCCATTCGCTTGACACATTTCAGCCACGTGCCTCCCGTTGCTGCCTGTACGCTTGGTTTATCTTTGATGCACACCAAACACTGCTGCTTTCCTTCCCTGGTACATTCACTTCAGGCTGCGTGACTCCTCTGCATGTGTATAAGGTAAGATTGTGCTTCTCCTGCCTGTGCTTAACTTTATGTTTTTTGATAACCTGCAAGCGGTGCCCAAGCATGCACTTTGTACTTATAGTCGTTGTGTACGAGAAGCAAGGCTGGCAGCAAGGACTATAAGTACAAAGAGTGTCTTTACGCACTGTTTGCAGGTTTTCAAAACACATAAGTAAAAGGCATTGTGATTTACAATGTCAATAGCTCAAACTCTCGCAAATGTGAGACCTATTGCATTGCAAATGCTTGTTTACTTAAACTAACTTGGCCCTTTGAGGGTCCTGCACTATAGCCTGTGTGGCAGAGCGTAGCTACGCTGCCCCGCTTATAGGGCCCTTTTTCTATAGAATTGAAAACGGGATCTAAGTCCCATGTACTGTAATTGGTGCTGCTGGGGAATTCTTTCCCAAGCAGCAGTCAATCAGATCTCGGTATTGTAGTTCCGCAAGGGACAACAAGAGTAAAAGCTCCCTCGTGCCATCCTCTTTTTATTTTTAATTCCTCAAGTCACAAATAATTTATGAACCTCGGACGACAGACATATCCAAAAGTATTAACCCTTGAAGCACACTAAGCAATGTTTTTTAATGCTAACATTTCAAAAGCTTCTGAGCCAATGAAAAAGCATGCTTTGTGAGTGAAGTTATACTTTTATGCCACGATTGGTGTAAATCCGTGCAGTAGTTCGGCCTGTAGGTGTGAGCAACATTTCCTCTGCGAAAATACGTCTTTCAGCCCCCAACCCCCAAAACCCTTAACATTCTTTTACCACATCTTGGTATGCCAAAGATTAGCTGGCTAAACTCCTAAATTGCCAAATTTTGTGCAAATCCGTCAACGGGGTTATAGGCAAATTAAAAAAATGCCTTTCCAAGGGAAAGTGCGTTTTACAAACACACTCGCACGCACACACACGCACACTCCAGCAGGTATATATCAGGGAAAAGTTTGAAATGTATAGTTCTGAGATTATGCAGTGCATTTGGTGCGCATGCCTTTTCCTTTGCCAGTTAGGCAGAGCGACTGCTGCTCACAAAAAAGCCTAATGTAGCTAAATGCTCAAAAAGTAACCTTTTTACTGCATTTTTAAGTCAGGTTTGTACAGGCGTTTTCTTTGCGTGTTTTTACAGATGGCTTCACCTTAAACCTTCCTATACGCAGATGATGTAACAGATAAAAGACAACCTGCAAAAGGTATAATCTTTTTGACAAGTTATCCTTTCAGTGCTCCCATTCTCTAAGTTGTGGGGCTTTCATCTCAGCCTGCAAGCTGCTGAGTCACGTTTCTCTATTCGACAGACAACACCGGATTATGAGGGTCTTAACTACGGGAAAACAATGTGGACCTTTGTGGCGTACTTTGGCATCGCGACCAAAAATCTGGTCTCATTGACATAATCTTCCATACCATAGTTTGAAAAACAGTTGTTCTAGTTATGAATGCTGTATGGTAGAAGCCAGAGGGAAAGCAAAGGAGAAATACTAAGTTCAATGTTTCGTATTTTCGTCCACAGCAGAACTAAAAAAGAAATCAGACCACTACATGTAAGCACCGTTAGACTCTATAGACTTCCATATTTTCAGAATATGGCAAGGAAAGCCGTTTCCAAGTGAAATCTCTATGACTTGTCCTTCAGGAGTGTAACCAACATGGCAAGTGTGGGTGGGTAACCTAAGAAAAAAGTCATGGTGCTCGGTGGTTTTCTGATCAACTGGGTGGAGCAACCGGATACAAATATAGTGGCAAATGGTGCACTTATAAACAATTTATGCTATTGACACTGACCCAAACCTTATAGGATTTAAACACTATGGGTCAGATTTAGTAACAGTTCACTCAACGCATTTAAAGCAAGGCAACTTTCTGTTCTGCATTGCGTGGAAGGGAGACATCAGAAATGTGCCACATTTACAAAGATATGGGTCATTTCTGACACCTCCTTGTGCTGGCGCACTGATTGCTGCCTATGCCAAAGCAGGCAGTGTTGTTTTTTGTGCAGGAAGGGACACCTGCATAGCTGTGCTGCCCTCCCCACATGCACTTAGCTCATTGCACAGACACTCTTTTAGCTGGTTCCAGTGCAGCATAAACCTTGATTACAATGTACTGCTCTAGTCGTAGTTTGTTCTTAATTGGGTGGGGAACGTTTTGGTTCCGGCCTTTGGAAGGGAGAGTCCTAGCTCTCTATAGCAGACATTGCCTCTTCCTCAGAGTTCTCCCGAGCCCGCTAGTGGCTCAAAGTATACATTCCTGACCTGGATTGTTTGCGGAATGCTTACCATTACCAAGCAATACAAAATTGATTCCTTTCTGTGCCATACGGGTATCCATATCACCATGCTGCACAAGAACTGCCTAACATTTGCAGAGGGGAGAAATGTACTAGCTAAGTTGCGAGTTAGAGTTGTGGCCACAGGGTACTGCTGATCTGGATAACCCTGGGGTCCCCTGCAAAATTACATCACAAGTTGTTAATGACAATGGGAGATATGCATACTTCAAGGGCAGGCTAAATAGAAGACTATTTGTGATAGGACGTACATATGCACCCAACAGAAGCCAATCATCATTCTTTGCTTCCATGTCCCCGGTGTTGGCATCATGGCCTCAACTTTCCCTAATCTAGGTTACAACTTCAATAGCATATTGGATGCACACATGTCCGCACATACCTCCCACTACCCAACATTCACTACTGTGAAGCCTCTACAAGGCTGCTTACAACATTGGGCCATCATAGACGTGTGGTGCCACAAATATCCCCAGGCTAGAGAATACACTTAATTTAGTATTCAGCACTACACGATGTGCACTCTGACTGGATCAGTTTGTTACACATACCAGACTCATACCTGACATACATATCATAGAGTGCCTGGGCATCACCATATCAGACAATAACCCACTGCTACTCTATTTTGCCTGGACACACATAGGTGGACCACCTAGCCCCACATGGAGATTGCAAAGCACCACTTCAGAAGATGTGGTGTTTTAAGTCTCACTAAGGGAATTTATTGTCGCATACTTTAGTGAAAATGCTGATGAGACTCTCCCTCACTCCATTACCTGGGAGGCATTTAAGGTCACCCTATGAGGTCACTGTATACTGATCTCTGTTTTACTGAAGAAGCAATTCACTAACTAGATAGCTGCATACGAGACTTGGAAAGCCAAACCGTGACAGACACCTCTGCAGCTGCCCCCTCTGCAAGCTGCTGGGGAGGAATATGGCACTTTTGTAGAATGCCAGCAGTGTATCGACTATACTGCATACATGGTGCAACAGCATGCAGACATGGGTGGGGCACTACAAAGGTGACAGACCTCCATTAATGCTGCCTTCCTTTGAAATTGCACAACACTGTACTCCGACACTACAACTGGTCCAGACTCTACTATAAACACTCAGGGGTCGATTATGATGTTGGTCGGAAAGTCTCCGACCACAGGTCTGAGGCTTTGCAACCGACATCTCTGGTTTCAATTTTGACCACCTAATAACAATGTAGGCGGGTGGAATTGAAACCAGCCGGTCATTCTGGCTGGATTCTGACGGGCTCAAGGAGCCCGCCGGCCAGTCAGAGGCCCCAACGAAATCACTGAGGACAGCGTTTCCGCCGTTTGGATTACGAAGTCAGTTTCCAACAGGCTTTCCATTTCGGGCTTTCCGAAAGCGACATTCCTCCACAGCTTTGAGGTGCCTGCCACGCGATGCAGCGATTAACATTGTAATGGTGGTGTTGGGACTGCCGAACGGATGGCAGTTGATCCGAGACCGAGGCGATGTGGACAGACTCATGTCTGCCCAACATCGTAATCAGGCCCTTATTTGGATGATCTTCCCTTCTCCACCATTTCAAGCGAGGATGGGGTGGAACTGGATGGCCAATTTCTCTACAGGAAGTTAAGATACTATTTCCCTGCTGACCCGTGGGAAAGTACAAGGAGAAGATGACCTGCCACTTGGCTCCAAAATTGGTTGAGCCCTCTAATGAAGCATATACCCAAGGGTATCTCCTGCCCACCACTTGTAAGGCACTAGTAACAGACTTATTAAAACCTGGGAGAATAATGGAACAACTATCCTCATGCTGCCCACTGTCAATTCTTAGGGACATATTTATTGTAGGTTTTCCATCACCCTGCGCCAGGCAAGATGACGCAGGGCGACAGAAAACCTACAATGAGATATATCAAGCGCGTAAGGCCACCCTGCATGGCTTGGTAAATCTAGTGTAACGCAAGGCAGTGCAAGTCACTGCCTTGCATTACACTGCACAGTGAGGGTGTTGCATGAGTGCAACATGAGGGTTCCCACACCTTCACCCATGTATTCTGATGAATTCCCAGATATACCAAGAGTGGTAGACTTGGGAATGCTTCAGTACTGCGCGCCTCCCCACCACAGTTGCAACGAGGAGAAATATCTTTATTTCTCCTAGTTGCTTCCTCTGCACACATAGAAAGAGTAAAATGCCTCTTAGGATTGTTTTGATGCAGGAAGTTGTCTTTCCTGCACAAAAACAATCCTGCTCACAATGCAGGCATACTTGCACCATGGTGCAAGGATGCCTGTGTTGGCGCTAGGCAGGACATGTGCGCCAGCGCAGGGAAAAGACAGGAATACACCATACAATGTTAAGTAAAGCGCAATCCTGCCCTTTCCCTATCATGCAGCGCAGCACAGCAAGGTGACTTGCTGTGCTGCGCTGAGTAATTTGTTAATAAATATGCCCTGTGATGTGAATTATGACATGCTGGGTAAAATCCTAGCCAATAGACTGCTGCCACATATGACACACTTAGTCCACCCCGACCAGAGTGGGTTTATACTAGGAAGAAGCACGTCTAAAATTATCTGCTGACTGTTTTAAATTGCAAAAGTTTCTCCAATTCAGGAGCCTAACTCGGCTGTAGTAGCAATTGATATAGAGAAGGCCTTCGACTCTCTTAGATGAAGATTCTTATATATGGTCATGGTCCACTTTGGTCTCAGAGGTTATTTGCTTAAGTAGATTCAATTACTCTATACCAATCCCACAGCCTGAGTAAAAACTGGCAGAATTATATTAGAGTCCTATTACATCCATAGAGGCACCTGACAGGGCTGCCCCGTTTCCCCTCTCCTATTCGGCCTGGCGATAGAGTCCTTCGCCATGCAATCCTGAGTGATCAGTGGTAACTGTGGGATCTCGAACGGCGGGGTCACAGACTCGATTTCTCTGTATGCAAGCAACCTTTTGCTTCACCTCAGAAATGCAGACACTCATTTAGGTTAAATAGTCAAAGAGCTGAATGCATTAGGACCCATTTCTGAATCACAAGTCAACTGGGATAAGACTAGCATCTTCCTGATGCGACCTCGAACTCCACCTGAGTGGGACTCCACAGTGACTCTACTCCTGCAATGCGAGTCCACTACATTTAGATACTTGGGAATATGGGTCTACCAATGCAGAAGCTGATGTGATTGATGGGAATATCACGCCCACAGTGCAATCCCTCCCTGTCAGGTCTTCTTTCGGCACACGCTCTTGTTGTTGAAGGGTAGAATAGCACTGGCACAAATGGTGATGCTAACCCAATTGTTATATTACTACACAGACCTACCTTATGCACTGCCTAGGTCACATTTTAAAGAGATAGATGCAATATTACACATCTTGATTTGGAATGGGGGCCAACCTAGGGTTGCCATGGCCATCCTTAGATTGCAATCTGACCAGGAAGGATGCGAGGCTCCTGATTTTGAGCTCTACTACCTTGTAGCACAAACACAATCGCTGTCTCAATGGCTAGCTGGCTTTAATTTAACCGAGTCCAGTACTTCACAAAGGGCTAATGCAAAAGACCGAATGGTGCAGTGGGTGCTATGCCCTAAGGAACCACAAACGAACCAACCCCTGATTCTCAGGGTGGCACAACACTGCCAACAGTTGATCCTCAATCGGTCCTGAGCCACTACACCATTGGCCCCAAATATACCTCTAGCCCTCTTATTTTCACTCCCGCCATTCACAACAAAGCAGTGATGGACCATTGGGCCTGCACTGGCCTTAGCAGAATAGGACATCTTTGTGAGGATAGGACAATATATCCCTTTGAGTCATTGCAGGCCAGCTCAGACATCCTCCTCCCCCAGGGCCTTCATCAAACACAGAAGGCTTCTGGCACAGATGAGGAATTTGTGGGACACTACCACCGAGGCACCACCTATACACAGCTATATGCAGACATTGTTGAGTACAGGATCAGGCCATAGGCTAATCAAGATGCTCTATTATGTACAGCAATGACTCCAGACCCCATCCCCCCTCTCCCTCTTCACTGGATAGGCTTAATCTTCGATGAGAAACAAACTTGGAACATACACTCACAAAAAGGATATGGGACAAACTATTCGAAGATCCATGCAATATTTCCCACAATACCTGACTGCAACAAATGGAATTTTATCAGCTTCATAGAGCATATCTTCCACAGCTCATTGTCACTGTTGTCACATACACAAGGTGGATTTTTACCACATGATGTGGAGTTGTCCTCAGATAGCTTTGTTTCAGTAACAGAATCAAGTGTACATACAATGTACCACTGGTAGGACCTATTTCAGTAGCCCAGGCGCTTGTCTTTTGGGCACTGCGCCCACCCAGTAAAAAGCAAGGCAGGCGCGAAATTTGCAGAATTATTGCTGATTGTAGTGAAGCATGCCATAGCTGTGCATTGTAAGTCCCCTTTGGGCCCTCCGATACAGCAGCAAGACTGCTTAGAACATTTGATTTGATTTGATTATGGCATTTATAGAGCGAAAACTGTCGCTCCGAAAGCAGCATCCTGGCGCTGGTTGGAGCACAGGTGAGATGAGGCAAGATGAGGCACCGGGGATCTTAAATGAGGGAGAGGCAAAATTCATCTGAGGATCCAAAGATCCATGTTTTCAATGCCTTCCTAAACTGTGTCTCTATTTTTAGCATTCTCAGATGGGTTGGCAAAAGGTTCCAGGCTTTGGTTCCCATAGCGGCTACTGTTTTTCCTCCCTTTGTTTTGCATCTAAAATAGGGGGGGTTTGAGAAAGTTTGCTGACGAGGACCTAAGGGTCCTGGTCGTGATGTATGGGGTGAATCTGGCTGAGAGGTACTTTGGTCCCTGTTTAAGTGAGGCTCTGAAAGTGATTAAGTGGATCTTAAATAGTACTCTCTTGTGCAGTGGCAGCCAATGAAGTGTTTTTAGTGCTGCGGACGCGGAGGATCTACGTGGTAGTTTTAGTACTAAACGGGCCGCAGCATGTTGGACAACTTGTAATCTTTTTAGTGTTTGTTTATTGGCTCCCGCCAGGAGGCTGTTGCAGTAGTCCAGGCGTGAGAGGATCAGTGCCACCACAACTGATTTCCTTGCAGTGAAGGGGATAAGATCAAAGAATTTTTTTAAAGACTTCATAAGGTTAAAGCAGGTCCCTGCTACTGTCAATGCATGTGGTTGGAAGGAGAGAGAGGTGTCAAACTGCACTCCTAAGTTTTTTGCTACCCTCACCGTGGTGGGAGGTGGTGTTGCACCCTCTGGCCACCACTCACTCGGCTGAAAGGGGTTTTCTTTCCCTATCGTTAGAATCTCTGTTTTGTCCGTGTTACACCTGAGGTGGTTGTCCTTCATCCACTGGATGACCTCGGTTAGGCATCGTTTGAAATTGAGTTCGGCATAAGTGGAATCGTTGTCCAAGGATAGAATCAATTGAGTGTCTTCTGCGTAGGAAGTCACTTCTATCTCAAATGAGGCTATCAGGGAGATAAGTGGGGTCATATATATGTTGAACAACAGCAGGCTGAGGGATGAGCCCTGTGGAACCCCTGTTGTGATGGTGCGTTCTACAGAGAGGAACGTTCCGAGGGATACTGCTTGTCTGGGATTAGTGAGAAAGGACTCGATCCAGGCCAATACGGTATTTGAAATACCGCTGGATTTGAGCCTTGTCAGGAGAATACTGTGTGAGATAGTATCAAACGTGGCAGACAGGTCGAGTAAAATCAAAACTGCCTTCCTGCCTTTGTCTGCTATCATTTTTAAAGTGTCCGATATTTCCAGGAGAGCAGATTCTGTGGAGTGCTTGGGGCGGAAGCCAGATTTCCGAGGGTGGAGAATATTGGCAGCTTCGATGAATTTGGTTAGTTCTTTATGGACTAGTTTTTCTGTGATTTTTCCCAGTATCGGAAGCAGCGATATGGGGCGGAGGTTGGAGAGTATGGATGAGTCCATGTTTTGTTTCTTTTTCAATGGTTTTACTATAGCTAGCTTCCATTCATCTGGCACTGTGCCTGTAATTAGTGAAGAATTGACTATCTGGTTGATTATTGGGTTGACAGTGTCTATGATTTGGTGGAGAATCAAGGTGGGGCAGGCATCAAAGGGAGAGCCTGTTTTACAGGTGGAAATTGCAGCCCTTGTTTGCTCCAGCGACACTGGTTCGAAGGTTTGGAGTAAATGACCCGTAATAGCTGGGTCGGGTTCCAGGTCACGGTCTTGGTTTTGAACTAAATACGTTAAGAAGTCCTTTTGAATATTCTAGATTTTTTCTTTAAAGAAGATCGATATCTGATCGCATAAACTCTGAGAGGGAGGTATTTCTTTCTGTAAAGCTTTAGGGTTGGTGAAGGACTTTATGACTGAGAATATGACTTTTTGGTCTTGGTTAGCCTCGAGTATTTTGTTAGAATAGTATTCTTTTTTTGCTAATTTGATATGAGTATGGTAGTGCTTCCTGCTTATTTTGAATGCTTTTTGCTCTGCTGCATCATAGACTCTTCTCCACTTGCGCTCCTGTTGCTTACATTGGAGATGTAGCTGGGCAAGGGCGGGCGTAAACCAAGGGGCTTTGTGGGTTCTTGTTTTCGCATTCTTATTGGGTTTTTCTGGTGGAATAAGTTCATTACTTATTGCGGTCAACCAGGAGTGGAAGAATATTAACAGATTAATAAAGTGTATATGAATGAAGAACCAAAATGTAAAACTGAAACTTTTAACATTTTCTGTAAATGTGAAGGAATTTAAAATTGGAGGCTAAAAATTAAGTTAGTATCTTCAGATTGATTTTGTGGGAGAAGTACAAGTTCATCAAGCAGAACGTACTATGGATGATGAGTGGCCTCAATTGAATTTAGATTTGTTTATATTTGTTTGTAAAAAAAAACAGAATATTTCATCATTTGTTTATTTGCTTGATGAATGCATGTTTCTGTATTTTGTTTCTGTATTTATTTTGTGGTTCAAATCATCGAAAATGCTTAGGTTGCGATTTCAAGCTTCCAGTAATGACTCAAACGGGGGAGGGGGGGTGGTACCCATATTCCAATAATGATTCAGTAGGGATCCCTGGGTTCCAGTAATGAATAAGTGGCGGTCCACAAAAGTCAAAAGGTTAAGAACCACTGATTTAGGGCATTCTTTCAAATGAATAGCAAAAATAATATCATAGCTATTTTCATTATCGTCAGGTGGTGGCAAAGCCTAGTATTATTATCTGTGCTCCAATGGGCATAAAGGCTATGCCCCAAACCCTACCCTTGCATGTAAACATGGAAACAACACTGGGATACGGAGGCACACAACAGCCCCATCTGGACAGTAGGGTTTGAAGTCCCAGAAGTCAGCGACGGTGCAACAGTGTTTTGTGTGGGGCGAAATTATAGGCATATCCTATTCTCTGTATACCAGTGAAAGATGCCTGTGAGTCTTAAAATTGTGCACATCTTACGCTTTATTTTGACACTCTAACTGAGTTTAACCCTTACCATGACAATATGAACAATTTACTTTGCCTCATTAACACGAACAATTTTTAGCAACATTCTCACATTTGTGTCAAGCATGTCTTTCTGTTATTTACTTTCTCATTGAGATGCTCCGTATCTCTTCTCCTATTCATTATCTATGCCTGTCATTCAATACTTCCTTTGCTTCTTCCATCCTGATGGCTGGTCTTCCTTTCTTCTTTCCTTCCTTCCTTGTTATGTTAGCGGGTTTATAAAGCGCAACAGCTGCCCCGGCAAACAGGCGTCCCGGCGCTGAACAGCAGTGAGTTGACCAAACTCGGAAAGGGCCCAGGGAGACCTACGGAGTGGGGAAGAGAAAGGCTTTTATTGCTTTCCTGAATTCGAGATAGTTATTAAGCCACCCCAATGTGGGCCGGCAATGAATTCCTGTCTGTTCCGGAAGGAACGACCTCCGGCACGAACCCTCCTGACTCGGGGGACCACCACCAGGCATTGTCCCATGGAGCGAAGCTGGCGGGAGGGGACATAGGGTAGAAGCAGGTCGGTCAGGATTTCCAGAGATGCCAGTTTCAGGGTTTTAAAGGCTATACAGAGAGCTTTAAACTCAATTCGCCTAGCCACGGGCAACCAGTGGAAACGGCGAATGGCATTTGTCACTGAGCAGACTCTGCGCAGACCGAGGAGAGATCTTGCGGCCGCATTCTGACCTCTCTGTAGCCTCAGTATTTCTGACGTGTTCGCTCCCAGATACAGTGAGCTGGCGTAGTCAAGTCTTGACATAATCAGGGACTGGATAATGATCTGCCTGGTAGGGGCATCAAAGAAGCCCAGGATGGGTTTGAGTCCTCGCAACAATCCGAAGCAGGTTCCCGCCACCTTTTTAGTTTGAGTCTGAAAGTTAAGCGAAGCATCCATCCAGACCCCTAGATTCTTCACTGCTTGCTTGGGAGCGGAGGGCAGTGCCTAGGCTCTTGGGCCACCAGAGCTCGTTCCATAGACCATGGTCCTTTCCCACCAACAACACCTCCGACTTGTTGGCATTCAGTTGGAGACAGTTGGCGGTCATCCACTCGGCGGCTGCCGCAAGATCACCCTGAAATTTCATGGCGTCCTGCTTGGAGTCGCTCGAGAGAGCCACCACCAACTGTGTGTCGTCGGCATAGGAGACCATGGTCAGCCCTCTGCTCTTGGCTACTCCGGCCAGAGGTTGAACGTAAAGATTGAAAAGCAGAGGGCTCAGGGAAGAGCCCTGTGGTACCCCTTGACTTATGGGAAGGATGCTAGAGGTAAAGGGGGGAGCTATCACCTGAAACATCCTGTCCGCAAGGAAAGATGCCAGCCATTTCAAGGCTGAGCCTTCCTTCCTCCCTCCCTGCATCCCTCCCTCCCTCCCTCCTTCCTTCCTTTCCTCACTACCTCCTGCTGTGGAGGACGTGAACACCACATCCTTGCACTATGGGCTAAATATGCAACAAAAAAAAACAAAAAAATGGGCTGAAAATCCTTCTAGTGCTCACACCAGAGGAAATCCTTTCTTTGGCCCCCACTTTGGGCTGCAAGGGAAGAGAATCCTTCATAGCCTAAGATATTAATTTGTTTTCTGTTACAGTGATGTGCAGCTGATGTCTCTATTTGTCTAACTGAAATAAGCTGGAGCCTTTAGCCTTTAGATCCAGCTGCTCTCACTATGATCAGTGCCTAGAAGCAACGCTCAGTTCCCTGAGCGCTGACCTGAACAGTCAAGTGCAATTGGAAAAGGGCAGGCATATCAGTACCTCTAGTGAATGCCTGCTTGGGAATCCCCACAGCAGAGAAATTGGTGAGCTGGGATCCACCCACTAGGCCTCAGGGATGGTTTCCAGTGGGGACCTAGTCCCACAGAAATGCAAATTTGCACCCCACAAAAGTTTGACACAGTCATTCTGGCCACTGGGGAAGGCGATTGAGGGAATTTACCGTAAATATGCCCTTCCTAGGAGGGCAAAAATCCCACTAGGCACTAGAGATAAGTGCTTTAAAGAAGAAAAAGAATGGGATGGGGCCGGCCTGTCCTGGAATTGAGGCTGTGTTCCCCATCCCTAGACCCCAAATAGCTTTTCTGCCCCCGGGGGAGGGTTGAGTGATTGAACCTCAATCTGCCCTCTTCATGGGGCAGAAAGCACTCTAAACACCAAGATTTGTTTTGATTTGTTATTAAAAAATAGAATGGGATGTGATCCAGATCATACTATCATTCAGCTGCTCCTCCAGCACCTTGGAGCCCAAACAGTTGTTTCCTCCCTTGCAGGGCAGAATGGAGTATTTATAGCCAAACAGCCCTTCCCCTCGGAGGAGAGAATGCACACTAGGCACGAGGGATTGTTTTTGGTTTAAAGAGAACGGGGTGGGGTCAATCCATCCTGGTTTTGGACCATATGCCCCTCTCAGGTGCAGATTGGGGTGTTCCCCACTCTTCTGAAAGGATCAAGCATCAACCTGATTCTTTTTTTAAAAAGAATACGGTAGGGGTTGGACATCATCTCATTGGAAACCCCTCCCACCCCTTGAGCCGAAGCATTGTTTCTGGCTCCGGGTCCTAGAGCCCAAATGATACCATCATCTACTTGGCAAGTGAGAGAAATTTTGGATTCCTTTCAGCATAGTTTTGACATATGGGCTGGAAGAGAGGAGTAAACCCCTACATTCTTCTTCCCCCAAGAGGCAGAAAGAATATATGAAGCCTGGGAAAGAGGACTCGATGTGAATCTATGCCAATGTCCCTCGCCATTCCTGGTGTAAAATGGGGTTTCTGCCCCAGGGGCAAAATTCGGAGGTGAAGAAGTTGGGGGGCAGAAGGTCCACAAATCATCAGAGAAAAAATTTACATTTGTATGAATTGGGGGCCTATACCATCCCATCATGACTTTGAGGGCCCCCATTCCTCAGGCGACAGACAGGTTTTCTGCCTACTGCAGAGGGCACATTTGGGCATTAATCACTACCACATCCATGGGGACAGAAAGCCCAATATGTCATAAGGGGGGGGAAAGTGAAAAAAGGAATGGGGAGGGATGTCAGGCAGTCTTGGTATTGTGCCCCCCACCACCCCTGATCATCATACAGGTGAAAGCAATGGGGAAAAAACACCAGGGCATTTGTGAAAACTTGTGACCTAGTGTAATTCAGCAATGTATGGCTTGTGTGTGTTTCAACAAGTGTTCTGACACAGGATGCTGTACAAAGATCTAAGTATGGGTCAAAAATCACATTTTTCCTCTATTTATGTGACATAAATCTTTGGCAGTACCAGCCAATAGGCAAATGTATTACCAACCTCCATTCCCCTACTCCTGAGAAACACCTTCTCTGTATGTGCTAGTGGACCTAACATACACCATAGGAACTGACCAAAACTGTAACAATGTGAAGACAACATTGATAATATATTGACTTCACATGGTCCAAGTTTTGGCCGGATACTTGCACTAGTGACATGCCCACTCACACAAGTGGTGTACCACTTTATCAGGAAAAGAGGGGAATGCTGAGTTGTTGGGCTTTCGACAATCCAGATTCTGGATCCAGAAAAGAGAGAGAAAAATCTGTGATTTAGCCACAGTTTACAGGGCGTTATTGGTAAGAAACAATACTGGGATCCATGCAAGTCGCATCACCATGGATGTACCATGGTGTCAGGTTTTCAGAATTATCTGGCACTGGTAAATTTTCTTGGGTGCGGGCTGACTATGGGCCTGTTTACCACAACTACCCACATCCACAAAATGAGTGAAAGTCAATGGAAAAAAATCTTGATTTGTTTCCAGTTGCATTTTTGGAACTTCCCAGTAGCAGATGATAGGCCCACCCAAAGAAATGCATTACTGCTTTTATCAAGAGAAGTGTGGTACTGCTTTTTATTAGGATGTTTGTCAATCCCTTAAGATTCTGGAACATTTCAGATATGTAAGAAATTTCAGTGATTTTATACAAAGTTTAACATTTAAAGATATTTTGGGTAAGATAAATTAGTAGGATCCACACGAGCCAAACCACCCTGGACTCACTCCTGTGTCTAATTTTCAAAAATATCGAGAGAAGATTGGGTACACAGGCACAGAGTAGTAGAACTTTTGCCACTCTGTGCAGATTCTATACTCTTCAGACAGAAAAATTTGAAAAAGTGATTTTGGCCCAGGTTTGGTGTTTCCAAAACATCCTGCATGGGAAAAAGTAAGGGGGTCCACACAAGTCACACCCTCTCGGATTCCCCGCATGTCTAATTTTCAGAAATGTCTCGGTTTGGGCTGCTTTCATGGATGCCATATGATCTACGGCTCAAATGCCAGAGCTACTCACGTCCCCACAAAATGCAATTATGCAGAAAATTCAAAAATAGCAACCTTTAAGAGATGATTTCCTCAAATATCAAAAAAGAGCTCAGCACTGGAGGTCGGGGGATGAAATCCCAGCATTTAAAGGGTTAAAGAACTTGTAGAGAGACCAAATCATGACATACAAAGTCTACATTAACCACATTTTCATTAGGAGGGTACAGTTACATTTCATCAGCCTACCAGAATATTCACACACAACCAATCAAAAAATGATTTCGACAGTCTGTCCTAATGATGAAATATTTTGGCAAAGGTGATCCAAGTTTCATGAAAGCACTAAATAAAATATATTAATCAGCAAAATACTACACCTTCATGCCTAATAACAGACACGACACCGGATAATGCCATACGATTGATTTTAAAGCACTAAATTCATATATGATGTTGAAAATGAACTCTACAAGGGTCTTAAGGAAACTTATTCATTCCTAAGAGTCAAAAATAGATAGAACGTGAAGGCCTCTCACTTTGCTGATCGCTGTTATTAAGGTGGCATTGAAGTAATATTCCACATTCTGTATCAAATGCACTCACTGCGTCATACCATGGCTCCTACAATAAATGAAATACCAGGATGCTCTTTCAAAGGTCCTGGTAATAACCCAGCCAGCGGGATCAAAGACATCCAATACAGTTCATAAATAAGAAAATAATCACAGGCGTGTTTAAAGGAAGGTTCAATTAACATTATTTGATTTCTAAGTGAATATGAAACTGCATTAGCAAAAATGATAAAGTGTGTGTTCTAGGTAGAGAAGATGTGTAATATGCATTTCATTATCATGGGGCCTCAATCGCAAAGGCATTTTGGAGTATGCGAAGTAGTACTCTCCTGTAGTACTCTTTTGCATACTCTATCCTGCCTTTGTGGATTGCCCAAAAACCTCTACAATGAGAATAAAGTAGGAATATTCAGGGAATATTCATATGGAATAATCACTAATCGAAAAGACTGTATCTTCTTCGCACTTTTACCAATAGGGATTTGGATATTTCAGGGCCAATTCACAAAGAAATGTAAGAGTATGTAAGAAAGTACATACAGTGTTCATACATTTTTTGCGAATCAACTCTGATATATAGGCTTGTTTTTGTTGATTGCTGACAAAAATATGCAGAAAGCATAAATTTATAGCACTACTCTGAAACAAACATAAGCTCTATTTTCCAGCCCACTGTTGCCTTTCATGTTAGCCCAGCAAACTCGGTGTCTCTCACCAGGTGTTCAGTCTCTGCTGCAAGGGAGTCGTTGGGAGCAAGCAGAATGATACAACTTTATTTGTAAGAGTAAGGAGACCCTAAAAGGCCTGCTCCTCATAAGAACAGTCCAGCCCAAACTGCCAAGCCTGGCCCTCCCTGGACTGAAAACAAGCATCCTGGGACCGGTCCGGCAGTTCGGGCTGGACTGTTCCCATGGGGAGCAGGTTCGAGACTGATGTGCATAGTTCTGGGTTTAAACTGGAATGGCAAAGGGAGCAAAAAAACGATGGATTTAGGCCCAGATCTCTGTACTGGGGTGAATGTTTGACATTGTTCAACATTCTGTCTATCAATTGTTCTTTTTGCATTTGTCACCGCCAGTGGGAGGGGTATTCCCAGATGTGGGTCCCATGGTCTCCATGCCACTGAAGTGAAGCTAGGCTGGCTGATGAGGGGTGAAACCCCGAAACTGTTCCCAGGATGCTTGTTTCTGGTCCAGGGAGGACCTAGCCTGGCAGTTCGAGATGGACAGTTCCCATGGGGAGCAGGGTCAAGACTGGTTTTCATATGGCTGGGTTTAAACTGGAATGGCATGGGGAGCAAAAAAATGATGGATTTAGGACCAGAGCCCTGTACTGGGGTGAATGTTTGACATTGTTCAACATTCTGTCCATCAATTGTTCTTTTTGCATGATACATAGAGGCACATCCTGGCATAAGTCATCACTTTTGGTCAATATGCATAGGCCTTTTCCAGGTTTTCTCTAAGGCCATCATAGCTCCATAGGCACAAAAGGTAGTCCTTACCACCATGGAGGTAGAAAGTTGAAGAGGATGATCCCATACCACAGGAGATGCAAGGCCTCCTTATTGGGAAACCATTTTGGAAGGTAAAGAGGATCAATTAACATCCATCTTTAGTCTTCCTCCTGAACAAAGTCAGTTTGTAAGCTTGTTTGACCAAGAGGCCCCACTTGGTTGAACACCCACACGGAGGTTACAGGACAGGACCTGGTGGAGTATAGGACAGAGGGCACCAGTACTTGTCCATTTATTCCAGCCACTTCGAAGCCTCTCTGAAATGCATTCTGCTACTCGCCTATCCTTGATTGTTATGGTGCCAATGTCTAGCATTTCCATGCTAATTATTTGGTATTGTTCTTGCGTTGACGATAAGACTGAAATCAAGTATGTCTGCGTGCATCATGAGCAGCCATCTTCCTCCATAGTTCCTTATTAAATAGAATGGATTTACTGACCATTCAGATTCAACACATGCTAACTTTCAGTGTTTACTTCTTGCCATTGCCACGTTCTGATGCTGCAACATTTGTATTATGCTCAGTTACACCTCCTTATATCCACGCTTCTCGAACTGACCTTGTGACATGTCCCGTCCGGTGCTTATGGTATTTTCCTTCATCTTCTGTCTAATTGATTCAAAACCTATGTCTGTGAAACATCCCGATACTCCCTATGAGCCTTCACCATATCATTTCCTGTCCTTCTGTGGTCTTATAGTCTCTGATGCTTCTTCTTATGGTCCCCTTGCAGCCCCCTAATTCAATGATGAAACAAGGAAGCATGCCAGAGTGACAATGGATTGATCGTTCTTTCCCAATATTTAGAGTAAGTCTGTGAAGCTGAATGTGTACTTCGAAGAGAAACATAAAAGCATGTTGCATTTTTTTCTGTTCTTACATTCATTTCTTTGCTGTCTTCTAGTTTTTTAGTCCCCCCAGTTTTCCTTACTTACAGAGGCTGGCTTTTGGAGAAACCATGTTCACATTCCTTATGTACATTCATGCTTATTTTTATATTCAGCTATTAAACTATCTCTGATGATACTTCTGAATTGCATGTGTGAAAGAATGTATTACAGATTGTGTGTCATGCATTCTACTCTTCAATTCTGTTCTATTCTCCAATTTTGAGAACTGAAAACCAACATCCAGCAAGACCAGAGGTGTTACTATCCTCCACTGTGCACATCTGCTTTCTATTGGCTTGGAGGAGACACACAATAAAGCATGCTCCTGACAGATGAACTGAAGATATGGTACCAGCATATTGTGACACATCTTCTGACAAAATATTGGCTTAGTAAGGTCTACATGGGCCCAAATACAAGGGAGGAAATTGGACCCTAGTCAACTAGTGAAAAGGGCCTCTAATGCCATGGGCCACACGTGTCTCAACACCTGCTACACTATTGATAGGATACGCCCCAGACAAATTAGTTTTTCCTAAGTATCACCCCATTGGAATTACTAGCAGAAAATCTGCAACAAATTGAGATATTTTGGGGGATTTTCATGGCAGGCGATATTTTTGTAATTGATGTTCTGACATAAAACCAAGCTCACAAAATGCACATATATTCTCAATCACTCTTCATACAAAAACCTAGCACTTATTAATTCAACTACTTAAAAAAAAGTCTGAAATAATTATCAGTCATAATGAACGTTTCTTTCTTTTCCAATTGAGAATGTAAGTGTAACAGAAAAAAACAAAAACAAAGTTGCCAGGGGTTCATTGACAAAATTTCGACCTTCAAAATATCTTCATACAAAAATATTGTGACATAAATATCGATGTCAAAAATATTATAATGCCATACATATCATGTAAATTACAAAAAGATTAAAAATAAATATTGTTGTCACTAATATTGTTGTATAAAATATTGTTTTTTAAAAACATATATACATTTAAATAGTAAACATTAAGTATATTGAATAATAACACTAATGTAATAAAAAAAGATGTAATGGTTTTTAAAAAAATATAACTATATAATTATAATATAATTATAATTATTTTCAAAAGTAAAACACACATATATATTAATATATGTATATATATATATTTATTTACATAAATCTAATTAAAAATATTCTTACATTCATCATGTTAATTTTTTTATGTAGTAATATTATAAAAGTAGGGAAAGAGTTGGATTGCAGAGTGGTAAAATTTACTACCCTCACTCCAGTCAGTGCAACAGTATGGAAAATGTTGGATTGCAGAGGAGTAAAATGTACTAATCACACTCCAGTCAGTGCAAAATTAGAAACAGACTCATTAATTTGAAAGAGATACAATAAATTAAAAAACATACTAAATAACAAAAAATATAAAAATATGTAAATATAAACAATTTAAAATTTTCTAAAATCAAATTCAATAAATTAAATATTTATTACAATATGTAATACATATAATAAATAACTACAAATATTATTATAATTAAAATACAAAACTATATTCTCGATTTAATATTAACCAATAAATGCAATGTTATTTACATTTAAAAAGCACAACACAATTAACACATACAATAATAAATAACATATTTATAAAACATTAGTTAACTATTTTTACATTACTTTCTACCCTATATTTCTACAAAGTACACAACACATGTCTAAAATTATTAAATAGTAGTATTAAGTCATGTTACATAAATAAATATTTATTAAAATACCAATAATAATTGTTACTAAAATAATTATATTTAATTACCTCCCCACCCTTTATTCATAAAAAACAAACAACCCACACCCATAATATATGAAATAAAAATATTATTTGCATCATTTTCATAAAGTTTCAAATAAACAATTATTATTAATAATTAACTACAAAAAACTAGTTATATTGAACTAACTTCACTTACTTTAATCCTACAAATGCCACAACTCACACCTAACACATAACATAAAGAATATCGTATTTTACATAATTATTTTATCATTCCAATACTTATTATAAATTAACATTACTAATTACTTATTATAATTAATTTCCTACACACCCTTTACCCATACAAAAACAAAACACACCAAGAAAAAAAAATTGTATTACACAATTTACATAATTAATTGTCAATTACATTATTACAACTAATTAACTATTAATTAATTATAATTAATTTACTTCCCACCCTACACCCCTACAAAACACTAACCCTGGGCGGTGAACTCCGCTCGCGGAGTTTGCGTAGTTTCCTGCACTCTGCATTACGTGGAGATCGCGGAGTTCCGAAAAACTCCACTTCGCGTAGCGGAGTTTTTTTCCTCGCTCGCGTTCATCAACGTCAAGTTGGCGACCGTGAGCAAGGAAAATCAACCTCCCGGCGAGATTTTTCCTCGTTCACGATCGTCAACATCAAGTTGACGAGCGCTAGCGTAGAAAATCAACATCCCGGCGAGATTTCTCAACGCAGGGGTGTCAGGTTTCTCATTGCAAGTGGTCCCGTATGCTCGCGACCGCTCGCGTTGAGAAACTGCCCACTCGCGTTGAGAAAGCTGCCGCTCGAGTAAAAATCTACTTGAGCGGCAGAAAAGGAAAGCTTGCGCTGTGCATGATGCCGTTCGCAATGATTGCACAGTGTTGACAAGCATCCGGCACTGTGCAATCACCACGAACGGCATTTTTCTATTATACTCCGCCGCTCGCGGAGCTCTGCGTAGTGCGACAGAGTTTTTTTTGCACTTCGCGGTGTTCCGCATAGTGCAACTCCGCGAACTCCGCCCAGGCCTACAACACACACAACCCACACCTCAAATTTAATTAAAAAAATTAAATTAATTATACAGTTAACAAATAATTATCTATTAAATAAAAATATGAATTAAAAATGTATTAATTAATCATAATTAATTTGCTTCCCACCCGATACCCCTATAAACCCCAAAGCACGCTACGGTACTAAAATTGAAAAAGAAAATATAAAATTACATTTCAAATCTACTATATTAAAAAACATTAACAACAACTAAACAAACATTTTTATAACATATACAATTGAAATACATACTAAAGTATATAAAAATAATTTAAAAACAATATTCTTAACAACAAACTTTTTGTAAACCACATTAATAATTTCGATATTGTTAAAATCGATATTACTTACCTTAAAATCGATATACTTGACAACGATAATTTTGCACATGATATCTTGTGTGACAGAGGGCCCGATTCACAGAACTAACTTAAGACAAAATCCTAAACTTACTACCATTTTGGTATTCACAGAAGGCACTTACTCATTTTGGTATTCACAGAAGGAACTCTCATTTTGGTATTCACAGAAGGCACTTACTCATCAATGAGTAAGTGCCTTCCGTGAATACCAAAATGAGTAAGTTACTCAAAATGAGTAAGTTACTCATTTAGTATTCACAGAAGGCACTTACTCATCAATGAGTAAGTGCCTTCTGTGAATACCAAAATGAGTAAGTTCCTTCTGTGAATACCAAAATGAGTAAGTGCCTTCTGTGAATACCAAAATGAGTAAGTGCCTTCTGTGAATACCAAAATGGTAGTAAGTTTAGGATTTTGTCTTAAGTTAGATCTGTGAATCGGGCCCAATATTTTAGACTCATAGTGGCCGATTCCGATTTCGGCCGGAAGGGCACCGAACGATGGTCGGAGCCCTTCCGACCGAATCGGAACGTGCCGGTCGGATTCCTTTCCGACTGACCCATTCCGATGGGCTCGGTCGGAAAGAATCCGACTCGGATTTCCGGATGGCTCACGACGGGTTCGGAGAGCCCGTCAGCCATTTGGAAATCCCTCTGTACTCCTCCCGGCTGCCTCTTTGCGACCGAGGGAGTACGATGGCAGTTTTCACTGCCTTTTCGTGCCGGTCTTTCCGGCACGAAAAGGCAGTCGGTCACTGTCTTTGGGGGCCCCCAGTGGGACCCCCATGGGTGCAAGGTCGCCGAATGGTGGCCTGGAGGCACATATGGTGCCCCTCTGTTGAACCCTGCACCCGGTGGCAGGCACCTTGGGGTGCCGGCCACAGGGTGCAGGGTTGAACTGCACCCCTGCTTTCTCCAATACCAGCATGCATTCCGTCCGGAATGCATGCGCCCATTGTGGGAGATACGAGTGCGACCGAACAGGGTTCGGTCGCACTCGTACTGCCTGGGCCATAACCGACTACAGCAGGTCGGTCGGTTACGGCTCCGGACCGATGTCGGATGGACCTGAGTCCGTCCGACATCGGAATCGGCCCCAATATATTTTTTTTAAATATTTTGTCTGAACACCATGTCAGCATCTGATAAGGTGTTGTGAAGAATTGGGCTACTGGTTGACTGGGGTGTACACCCTGGTCAAGCAGCAACCACAATCCTTGTCAGGGTGAGGCACAAATTAACCTGTGCCCAACCCTCTGGTAGCTTGGCACAGAGCAGTCAGGCTTAACTTAGAGGCAATATGTAATGTGTTTGTGCAACACTTCAACCAGTAATAAAGTAGAAAACACCACACAAAAGGATCCCACATCAAGTTAGAAAAATTGAGCAACATTTCATAAATAAAACAAGACCAGAATGACAAAATCCAATCAGTAGAAGTAGACTTATGAATTTTTAAAGATTTTAGTGAAAATAGTGCCAAAAAAACTCAAAGTGTCAACTTGGAATATCTGGTTGTGCTGGACCTGATCAAAGTCACACTTGCAGGCCGATTGTGTTGGAGCGCAGCTTGGATACAGTCGCCAGGTTAGGCCCCTGGAGTTTACCTTCTCAAAATCCGTGTCAAGAGTCTTGTTTGTTGTGGAGGGGGTGCTAGGAGCAGAGAGAACGTTGCGAGAGGCTTTTGGCGTAGCACAAAAGTCCTGAAATCGTCATGGATGGGCGACGCTGGACCTTCGCATTGGCAATCCCCGCTAGTGGTCGATGCTGTAGTACTAAGAGGCTGCTACCGGAGCTTCGGGCTGAATCACGGTGCGAGCAGCGAAGTTTTGGTGAGAACAGGCCCGTTCGCTGTTGCCAAGAGCCCAAAAACCTAAATGTACAGCACTCTGAGCCACACCAAGTGTCCAGGACCTGTGGGGCACCACTTGGGGGTTAGGAACTTCAGTTGGGTCCAGGGGCTGGTGCAAGATGTTGGGGAGCATTTTATGTCCCTGAGGCTCAGATCAGGAGGCCACCAGACTAGCTCATTGAGTCACTCTGGTGTCCTGCATGAAAGTGTGAAGTTGCAGGTCCAGTTCTCTTCCCTGCCCTGGATTCCTGGCCCTAGCTCCAGACTAACTACAGGGGGTATGCAGCTTTTGTGTGGAGACAGGGCACAGCCTATTTAAGTGTAAGTGGGGCTGGACCCAGGTCCTCCCTCCTATCCTGCCTGTGATGGCCCATCCAGTCACACTTAGGCTCTCCATTGTGTGTGGCTGTCTATGAGGTCTCTTTCAACTACACCCAGTCATGTGGGTCACAGCTAGGCTGCAAGGCACTTAGGGCTTGATTACGAGCTTGGCAGGGCGGTGCCGGGTCCGTCCCTCCACCGCACCGCCAAGCCTTTGGTCAGGCTGCCCATCACATTACGAGTGTTTCTCATGTCTAGGTTGCTTATTTTTACGTTCCTGCGGCAGTGCCTCAGAAAATGGGCACTGCAATGGTAATTCCAAAAACATTTCCTGCACGGCATGGACTGTAAAGTCCATGCCATGCAGGAATTGGTGCGCATGCACACAAGGGGGCACATGTTGTTCCCCCCTGTGTGCATCCACATGGCGTGAGGCACCAGGGGCCCCTGTAGGGCCCCCCTTTGTTTTCTCTACACTACGGTTTCCATGGATGAGGAACCGCCATCAAAACCATGACAGAGAGGAAACTTGTAATATGCTTGACAGGACCTCTACACTGCCGCACCACCACCAGGGAACGGCGGTTTCCTGGCAGCTGCAGCGGGGCAATGGCGGTCTGACCACCCTAATTGTAATAGAGTGGCCGGGAGACCACCACCGCCGTGCCCCCACAAGTCTGGCGGTCCGTGGACCGCCAGACTCCTAATCAAGCCCTAAATGGCTAAAGCAAAAAAATACTAACTTTCTAAAAGTGGCATTTTCAAAATTGTAACTTAAAATCCAACTTCATCATATGCTAGGATTTGAAATGACAATTCCAGAGACACCAGCTTGAACTGGAAATTATAATTTGGAAATTACACTTATAAAATGTAATACGATAACTCCAATGTTATCCTATGTGAGAGGTAGGACTTTCAGTAGTGAAAAACAAATTTAAGAGTTTTTCACTACCAGGACATGTAAAACCTAAAAGTACATGTCCTACTTTTAAATACATTGCACCCTGCCCGCTTAGCTGTCCAGAGCCTACCCTAGGGGTGACTTATTTGAATTAAAAAGGAAGGTTTGGGTCTGGCAAAGGGTTAACTTTGCGGATGGAAATGGCTGTTTAAAACTGCACAAACATGCTCTGCAGTGGCAGGTCTTGGGCATCTTTAAAGGGTTACTCAAGTGGGTGGGTCAATCAGTGCGGCAGGCTCACCAGTAGCATTTAATTTATAGGCCCTAGGGACTTACAAGTAAATTAAATATGCCAATTGGGTATAAGACAATCTAACATGTTTTAAGTAGAGAGCACAAATACTTTAGCACTGGTTAGCAGTGGTAAAGTACACAGAGTCTTAAGGCCACCAAAAATGAATTCTTCAAAAATAGTAAGAGTGAAAGCAAAAAGTTTGGGAATAACCCTGTAGAAAGGGCCAAGTCCAACAGGTGTGAATAGAAAAGTATTTTCAGGCTTTGGAGATCGCAGTTACTAGTCTGGTATTTTCCTGCTCACATTCTTAATTATACACTACCTCTAGTTAGGACTACACTCCGCTATATATTTCATGTATTAGAGGACACAAGCTGAAGATTATGGCACCCGTTTTAGGGTTGGCAATATTTCACACCTACAATTAACAAGCATTGGCAAAGCCAATAGGTCTCGCCTTTGGGAGAGCGTGACTATTGTGCAGCATGCCTGAAAGTTATCAAAAAAGGGCAATGACGCAGCCAGTGCTGATTGCGAGGGCAGGGATCTGTTTTCTTAGTATGGAATCAGTCTTTCCCTTCCCCAAAACAAAAAGTTTAATAATCTAATGTCAGAGCTAAAGTTCACCAATTTGACCCTCATAAAAACACCACCAAAAATGCTTTGCAGAGCAGGGAGCGCAGTGCAATTTGCATCTTTATATTATCTTCATACCTGTTGATGTAACTTTTGGGTGTTTTGTTTGCGTGATAGGAGGGGCCAAGCAATTTAGCGGGAAGGGATAGGGTTGGAAGGGCAAGCAACAACAGGGGGGAGGTGGACCGGACAAGCAACAACACAGGAGGAGGGTGAGACAGGGCAAGCAACAATGCTGGATGGGAGATCGAAGAAGGGGGTGCAAGTAAAAGGGAAAAAAGTATCTCTGAATGCGGCAAGCACTGTAAGGACTCTGGGCAAAGGAAACAGTACTTGGGCCATTGCTCTAGAGGATGTACATACACACAAAGAGGAAGTAAATCTTTCTGGCCAAAGAGAAGCAAGGAAATGAGAGTGATCATGAAGCCAACCAATTGTAATAAATGGGTGGGGTCTGAGCCCACTAAGTAAACAAAATGACGCACAATTTACAACACATGCGCTGTCTCAGGCAAGAGCTAAAATATAGAGTTTGGGGTGAGAGAGGGGGTAAACTGTCAAAGAGGCAATGGTGACATTGGGGCGCAGGGTGGGTAGAGGTTAAGGAAGGTGAGGTTACTCAAGGAGTATTGGTGGATAGAGATAAAGGGAGGTGAGGGTGACTAGAGGGTTATCTGGTGGTAGAGTTAATGGCAGGTTAAGATGACTTGAGGGTTCAGTGGTGGAACGGGATAAAGGGAGATGAGGGTGACTTGAGGGTTTAGTGTGGGTGCAGACGAATAGAGTTGAGGGTAGCTTGGGGGTTCAGGGCTTAGTAAACATAAAGGAAGGTGAAGGTGCCTTGAGGGTTCAGGGGTGGGAACAGGTAAAAGGAGGTGAAAGCGACTTAAGGGTCCAGGGTAGATAGAGGTCAAGGGAGTAGTGACTTGAGCTCTGTCTCAGACACAACCTTAAAAGGATGTGTTTTAATGTTTTCAAATAATGGGACAAGAGGCATTTACTTCAAGATATAGATAAGGATGAACTTCATGAATTGGCTTATACTGTAGCAGAAAATAACCATCTGACGCTTTTGAATTATATCCTATATCTCATATGTTTTGAGTAAGCAAGATATCCCTAATTTGTACATAATTCTGAATAGGAAGTCTTTGTACAAACTGCAAGTTGAGTATGGGTAGTCAGTGGTGCTGGACAATGATGTTATCATTGGACACTATTGACAGAATGTCTAAATGTATCACCCACACCAGCAGGACTCACAAGCATCTCTGCATTTTTAGGTTTGAATGGGAAATATACACTTAGGGCAACATTGCATATACTTTGATATTCTGGTGTGGTAATACTATCTCTTTAAACCTCAGGGTATGGTATTTCACCAGGTTAGGAGAATCAGCCAAATGAGGCAAAAATGTGGTATCAAAATGTGCACATCTGAATACTGCATGCATTGCATCTTTCTAACCTTTTCCCTGTGCACATTTCTGCAAGTATTTCCTAGTGAAATTTGCACAGAAAAAGCAAATAATGTGTGTTTATAAATCAGCACTACTTTTAATACCAATTTCTGGTGCAAACTTCTGTGTCAATCAAAATCCCAATTACAGGGAAACTCCTAAAATGGCCCTTTGTGCACCAAATGTTTTGCATGCTCATTGTGTTAATTTTCCACAAGGCTGAGTTTGACATGTTGTGTGCCTAGGTAATGTGTGAAGCTTTCAATATCACCAGCCCAAAACTACAAATGCCATTCCATTGTCAATAACAACTGTGCCCATTTCAAACACATATGCCATGACATTGAGTCATATATCACAAAAAGTAGAGTGCCTGTGCAGGAGATACACAGATATACAGGGATGACTCCATACTATACCTCCGGGGGGTGTCATCCGTCATCACTATATTCAGTGGGGATCAAATTACAAGGGGGAAGACCATCCTTAATGGAAGAGGATGTCTCACACACAAAATAGTGTCATGCTTCATCATCGGCATCCTCTCCCCACCCTGGTAAGATGGTACTACCAAGGGGGACTCAACCTCCGCGAAGACTAGGCGGTAGGGGGGAGTTCTTACATAAAGCTCACTGGACAGGGCGGGATCCAGACAATCTAAAAATACCTCAAAGTTCCTCGGTTATCACCTTTATTCGTGAGGACTTTGGGTATAATTAAAAACAATTTGCTCGGTGGCGGGTATGGAGGGCACAATGGCCCCAGTATATTGCTCTAGTTCTGGAGGTTATGAGGGCATGGACTACCATCTTCTGACAGGGAGCCAGGAGCAGGAACAAAAACTTCCTCAGAAACCGAAGGAGGCCAAAACAAGACTCAACTACACTCTCCACCTGAGGTTTAAAGGACAGGTTATCGTCAAACTTCACTCCGAGGTTCTAAACCACTTTGGCCAGAGTCGGAGTAAATGTAGCAGAACTAGGCTAAACTTCACCACCCCACGAAGTGGGGGGGGGGGGGGTCCAAAAATCAGCACTTCTGTCTTACTCATGTTGCACTGGAGTTTATTCCAGCACATCCACTGAAACACTCCTGACAGACAAGCTTCAAATCTATTTTGGGTGATAACGATGGCCGCAAGTTAGAAGGATCTGTGTTTCATCAGCGTAAGAGATGACCTGCACTCTAAAGGATTCCACCAGGTTTGCCAAAGAGGACATGTAGACATTAAACAATGTTGGACTCAAAACAGAGCTCTGAGGAACCCCAAACTTAAGGGGTTAGGAGTCAGATGCAAACATGACAACATCTTTTGATTCCAGAACTTAGAAATGGCACAAGTGACCTATGGAGCATTTTATAAAAAAGTTAAACCATGTTAATTTGATATGGTATCGAGAATACAGTAGGCGTAGCTCGTAGGAACTAATTAGGATTGATGATAAAGCAAAACAAAGCACTGAGGGACCCCTCACATTACTTTAGCTGTTTTGGAGCAAAAGGTGCCCAATTTAACCTAAATGAGTGATATTTTGAAGGAACAAGACAATCAATGTCAGTGCTGTTATACTGATAGCTTCTGATTTTGATAGTATTAAATATAATTTTCTCAGTTCTGCATTAAGCTTTCCATGCTGACTAGGAACCACTTAAGTAAGTTGTTGGACTTCAGATGCATGGGACGTTGGTGCGTGACAACAATTAATAAAATCCTATTGACACAGAGTAAGCTTGAGATTGGGCAGCAGTTTGCAAGCTTGTGTATCTTACAGGGAGTGATTAGATGGAGATAAGAGGTTTGATCATCATTGTGGACACTCCTAGGAGACCTGACTTTAGCATTACTTGTGTCCCCAGAAAGGCCATGAAAAGATTTGTTTAATGATTGGAACATTGACTGGGTTGAATTCGCAGAGGAGAGGAGATGGTGAGGCAAGTCAGACCCTGTGTATGAATGGTAGTAGATACAATCTTTAACATGATGGAATTAATGGTGTTTCTTAAGCATGACAAGAAATTTATGTGTAGGCATTAACTTGGAAGAGGGGCATTTGTAAAATGTATTTATATATTTATAACTTTGTTTGTTGTTTGTTGTCTATAATGCTTACTACACTTTCCGGGTCTCGGAGTACAGTGCATGAAATAGAAGTAAGATGTTTAGAGAAGGCATATGGTGAGAGAACACTAAAATAAAACAGTTGGAACAACATGATTACCAGAGGCAATAATTGGAGCATTCTCAGTGTACAAACATGATCAAAATAAAAGCATATTATCAGCATTAGGTGCAACAATATTAGAAGCACTGTATTGGGCATATAAAAATAGGAGTAGAAGAAACAGGGCTACTCAATAATATATATAGTCAGGAATATTTGACTAACTGAGTAACTGCCGGTTAGTCACAGATTACTCTCAGAACCTGTGACATGTAAGTGAATAATAGGCATATTAAATAGTAGTATTTCATGTGTGAGTTCAGAAGGCCATCAACAAGACACATCAGCAGTCAAAGAGGTAATGAATTTGAGGTAATAGAAGTAGCCCAGTAATATGAAAGTATAACTATAAACTGTGAGTGGGGGATCCAGCAAAACATGGTGAATGAAATCAAAATATATTAATACAGAGTGGTAGAGAGAATAGAAATGAGGGTTCTTCAATTGTTTGCAGAATTTACCCATTTTAGGTATTTGAGATCAGAGAAAGAGGGGGTGATGCAGATATGTACTGGAAGAGATTTCCCAAATTTGGGGGGCATGACTTGCGAAGGATCTTTTCAGGGTGCATTTCAAAGCGATTATTTGGTTTTAGATCATAGTTTTCATGTGCCTCCGTTTCTAAATAGGTTTTGAGTGCTGTATCCAGGAGTGATGACGTGTAATGCTTTATAGGGAACTCGTGCAATTCTCATGTAACATCTGTAGTTAATAGGAAGCCATTAGAGAAAAGTCAAGAGCAGAGGTGATATCTCCACATTTTTGTATTGGTCAAAGATCTTAAGCCAACCCATAGGACAGCTCTCAGAGGGGCTATTATGCTTTTGAGGAGTTCGGTATGGAGCATTCAAGCCATAATCAAGTCACAAAATTACCAGAGCTTCAACTGTTGACCTTAAGAATTGGGCAGAGAGTATATGCTTTAAATGTTTTCGTTTCTAGAGTCAAAATCTTGCAGATGTGGCTATTGCTTGAATATACTCCTTGTGGTGAATATTTTCATTCAGAAGGAGATGAAATATGATTAGTAGTGTTGTGAGTTTTGGAGAAACGTTTGTTCTTTCAAGACAGATGTTTTGGCCGTTAAGGTTCAGGTGCGAGATAAGTAAAAGCCATTCTGGCTTTGAAGATTTAAATGTTCAGAATTTATGCTCCACCCAACTAAGTTTGGCCTGCAGCGTCGGTTTGGTCTTGGAGAGGGATTGATGAGAGTTCAACTTAAGAAAAATGTAGGTGTCATGGGCGTACTGGTGATAGGACATGCCCCCATCTTTCTTTAAGGTTTCTTAGTGGCTCAATATATAGATTAAGTAGGATAGGTGTCAGCAAGAAGTTGTGAACTATACCCAGTTGCAGCTGGTGCAGGTAAGCGCGGGGGAAGTTGACAGACGAAGGAATAGGATTTATTTTATTTTCGCTATTCCATCATCTGTCGACTCCCCCTCCCGCCCCACCCCACTGCGCTTACCTGCACCGGCCACCACTGGCTATTCCATGTGACAGCTGAACGGGATCAGAGAGGGAGTAACCAGGGAATGATCAGCTAGGTGTGATTTGTACTATTTCATGAACGATCCACCAATTGTTATGCTACTTTTTAACTTATGAGAGTCTAGGAGGGCTTTCTGTTCAACAGTGTTATATGCTACCTAGAAGTCTAAAATGATGAGGAGACCAGGGTATCCTTCATCAAAAGTACATAGGATGTCATCCACTTTCATGAGTTTTGCCCACAGTTTTGCAACTCAATGCTCTATATATTTGAGATCAAGATCATGCAAGTAGTCAGGCTCATGGATGTAATTTATGGGTCAAAAGGGGTAACAGATGAGATCCCCCGGCACTGCATTTGTGATCCTGGCTTCACAAGTGGCAAAATCAGTGTCAGGAAAACAGGGCGGCTTGTCCTTAAGGACGTTGGTTGGAGCTCCAATCTTCTTGGTTTTTTTTGTCATTTTTTTATTACACCAGTAGTGAGTAATACTATATTATTCACTATTATAGTAATAAAAATGGAGTACAATGAGATGGAAAATTACCCTCCCTGGCAGCAGAATTAAGTAAAAAATGTTTTTTAATCGTATGTTGTGTGCATGCGTGAAGGTTAGAGTATGTTTACATGAGAGAGTGTGTGTGTGTGTGTGTGTGTGCAATTGTGTGTGGATGTGAAAACGTGTGTGTGAGTGAAAGTAAAGGTCAAATGGCATGTGATGTCACTTCCACTACCCCTGTTTTTTTGGTGAATTGACATTCCTAGTCAGGCAATGTGTACTGCATTTCCTGGAGCTTTTCCTGTCTTGTATAGCTGAAATCAGAGCAATGCAGAATCCATTACTTCTCACTCAAGCGGATTTTAAGTGCAGAGTGTTTTTACTATATACCAAGGAAGACATTTCATACTGCAGTCACTTACTCAGTAAACCCTGGGCAGAAAGAGCAGAAGGCCTCAAAGTACAAGGTCCGATATGGATGTTGCTTATAGTGCTGTGCTTATTTATCTTTCGCACCTCCAGCATCACGGGAAGTCGCCTTCTGCCATTGTAGCAGGAAGTGTCTCCCCTCCTATTTCCTTGCTGCTCTGGTGCAGAGAGTGCCCAAAGACCCCCTCCCACCACCAGACTTTGCCTGCCGGTCAGACCAGACCAGGCCGGACTGCATTGACCAGCAGCCTCGGAGACGGGCCAGCTGGTTGTTTCACTTTTGCGCCTCCCTGCGCAGGATGAAGGTTGCCAGCGGCTTCCGCATCGCTGACGCACCTGTCAGAACCCGGAGAAGGCTGGGCAGGGACACCCTCTTTCGCCTGACCCCCAGCTGAAGGTACTGTACCCCCTGCCCTTGTCCTGCGCTGCCTTCTGCCTCCCACGCTGCCTGCTGTCCCTGCCCCTGCCCCTGTGCTGTCTGCTCTCCCTGCGCTGCCTGCATTCCTGCCCCTGCCTGCTGTACCTGCCCCTGCACTGCCTGCTGTCCCTGCCCCTGCACTGCCTGCTGTCCCTGCCCCTGCACTGCCTGCTGATCCTGCACTGTCTGCTGTCCTTGACCCTGCGCTGCCTGCTGTCCCTGCCCCTGCACTGCCTGCTGATCCTGCACTGTCTGCTGTCCTTGACCCTGCGCTGCCTGCTGTCCCTGCCTCTGTGTTACCTGCTGTCCCTGCCCCTGCGCTGCCTGCTGTCCCTGTGCTGCCTGCTGTCCCTGCCCCTGCACTGCCTGCTGTCCCTGCCCCTGCACTGCCTGCTGATCCTGCACTGTCTGCTGTCCTTGACCCTGCGCTGCCTGCTGTCCCTGCCTCTGTGTTGCCTGCTGTCCCTGCCCCTGCGCTGCCTGCTGTCCCTGTGCTGCCTGCTGTCCCTGCCTCTGTGTTGCCTGCTGTCCCTGCCCCTGCGCTGCCTGCTGTCCCTGTGCTGCCTGCTGTCCCTGCCCTTGCGCTGCCTGCTGTCCATGCCTCTGCATAGCCTGCCATAACTGTGCCTGCACTGCCTATGTTCCTGCGCTGCCTGCTGTCCCTGTCTCTGCATTGCCTATTGTCCATGCATCTGTGTTGCCTGCTGTCCCTGCCCCTGCACTGCCTGCTTTCCCTGTCGCTGCGCAGCCTGCTGTCCCTGCTCCAGCGCTACCTGCTGTCCCTGCCCCGGCGTTGCCTGCTGCCCCTGCACTGCCTAGTGCTCCTGTGCTGCCTGCTGCACCTGCCCGTGCTCTGCCTGCTGTCACTGACCCTGGCTGCTTGCTGTCCCTTCACTTGGACCACCTACCAGGACCATGGAGGCCGCCACACAACCACACAGCGGATGTGTGCAACTGGTGCACCACCAACGCAACACTGGTTGGACAACTCCTTGCACCAGGATCCCTGGCCCTCCCACCATCTGACTGTACACCGCCAAGGAACTCCAGGACCTGGACCCCAGACGGCCAAACAACAGCTGCGTCTCCTCCTCCCCACGACCCACCAAAGGACCCTTCACCTGCCAACACTGCCACTTCTCCTGCGACACGATCTACGAAAGATCCCGCTCCATTCCTGCCCACAGGACCAGGAACACAACCCTTTCCATTGTATCCTGCTCAACGTCCACTCACTGTGCAAATGCCACGGAAATCTGGTACACCATCACCACACCCTCTACGGAAGTTGCCTTCATCACCGAAACGTGGCTCAACCCCTCCTTGAACCCTGACATCACCGCTGCCACACCCAAAGGGTACAAGATGCTACACCGTGACCATGCCAACAAACAAGGCGGAAGCATCGCCATCATCATCAAGGAAACCATCAGATGCACCATCACCAACGATGACCCCACACCTCACATGGAACACCTCAACATCCTACTACTCCCGGCACGAAGAAAACGATAAGAGGAACCCTTGCCTACAGACCCCCGGTACCCCAAGCAACATTCTGCAATGCCATCCCCAACCTCATCGCACCCCTAGCAATCGACTCTCACCACTACATCCTACTCGGTGACCTCAACTTCCACATCGACGATCCCAATGACACCAACTCCATCGCCCTCCTGGAGAACTTGAGCAACATCAGCCTCACCCAACTGGTCACCGAACCCGTGCACAAAGTCGGACACACACTCGACCCCGTTTTCACCTCAGCAACAGAATCAAATTCAGCCATACCACAGAACTCACCTGCACTGACCACACCATCGTGCACTTCTCCATCACCGACACCCAGCACACCATCACCAGGCGTCAGATCTCCTCTCACCGCAGCTGGAACAAGGTCATAAAAACTCAGTGGTCACAGGCCCTCCCAGCTCGAGACCTCAACCAGGCCGTCCTGAACTTTGCTGCCATGATCACCGACATCGCCGACAGAGTCGCCCCACTGAAATCTACAAGATCCCCAAACATGCCAGCTGGCAAACCCCAGAACTAAGGACCACCAAGCGCAACTGCACCAACTGGAGAAATGATGGCGCGCCACCAAGAACCCCGCTGACAGAGCCTCTCACAAAAAATCCCTCAGCATCTATCACCAGCACATCAAACAAGCCAAGAAAGCAGCCATCCCTACCCGCATCGACTCCGCAGCCAGCCACACAAAGGAACTCTTCAAAAAAGTAAAAGAATTCTCCAACCAGACAACCATAGAGAACATCATCCACCCCTCCCAAGAACTCTGCAACACCCTCTCAGACAACTTCCACAGCAAGACCACTAACATCTACAACAATTTCAACATCCAACCCACCACTCTTGACCTCAATGACCTAAACCAACCAGCAAACACCAGCCAAACTATCAACACCTGGTCACTGCTCACTGCCCTGACCACCTCAGCCATCTTGTCTTCCATCCATTCAGGTGTGCCCACCGACCCCTGCCTCCACCACCTCTACAAACTCACAACCAACCCAATTAGCTCACAACTCACCAGCATCCTCAACACCTCCATCTCCACAGCAACCTTCCCGGACAGATGAAAACACGCAGATGTCATACCCCTCCTAAAGAAAGCCTCTGCTGACTCCAACTATCTAGAAAATGACCATCTGATCTCCCTGCTCCCCTACCCAGCCAATGAGAAAGTCATCAACCAGTAGCTCTGCAAATTCCTGGAGCAAAACCGCCTACTGGATGCCTCTCAATCAGGATTCCATGCCAACCACAGCACTGAGACCGTGCTAATTGCTGCCATAGATGACATCAGAACACTCCTCAACTGTGGAGAAACTGTGGCCCCAATCATTCTCGACCTCCCCGTGGCGTTCAACAGTCTTCCACAACACCCTCATCAACAGACCCCACAACATAGGCATACAGCAAGTGGATTGACTCATTCCTCACAGGCCGCACACAGAGCATCCGACTGCCTCCCTTCGCTGCCGCATCCAAAGACATCATATGTGGCTCACCACAAGGATCATCCCTCAGTCCCACCCTGTTCTACATCTGCATGACCCCTCTCGCAGACGTTGAGAGATCCCACAGCCTCAACATAATTTCCTACGCAGACGACACTCAACTGATCTTCTCACTCACCAAGGAGCCCTCCAGCGCCAAAACCAACTTCTGCAATGCCATGATCAGAGTAGCCAAATGGATGAGAGACAACTGCCTCCAACTCAACTCTGACAAAACTGAAGTACTGATCTTTGGGAAGAACAACTCCACATGGGACCACAGCTGGCGGCCTGCAGAACTTGGACCTACACCCACACCTACCGACAACACACCCAACCTTGGCATCATCCTTGACAGCCAAGTTACCATGAAATGACAAGTTAACACAGTCGCCTCCTGCTTCCACACACTTCGCATACTCCGCAGAAACTTCAGATGGCTCTCATCCTACACCCGAAAGATCGTCATTCAGGCCCTTGTCACCAGACGCCTCGGCTACGACAATGTCCTCTTTGTCAGCATCTCCATCCAGTTCCTCAGAAGACTCCAGACCATACAGAATGCTGCAGCCAGACTCTTCCTGGACCACCCCAAATGAACCCACATCGCACTCCACCTGAGAGACCTCCACTGGCTCCCCATCCAGACATGATGCCAGTTCATGTTCCTCCCGCACTCCTACAAAGCTCTCCACGACCTAGGACCTGCCACAACAACCATCGACTAAACTTCCACCAACCCGGTAGACACCTGCACTCCTCTTCACTCGCACACCCCCTCTGCATCTGTCGCAGCCACAGGGATGGCCGCTCCTTCTCCTACATCGCTGCAAAGACCTGAAACGACCTTCCCCTCCAGCTCTGCACAGCCCCCTCGCTGGCAGACTTCAGAAAGAGACTCAAGACCTGGCTCTTCAATGGAGACACAGCGCCCAGATACCCCTAGGGGTGACAGTGCTGCTCTCTGCAAATGCTGTTTGATTGATCTTAAAGAACTGCATGGCTTCCATTGCCGCAGCATTTTAATATTTAGCAAGAAATCATACATTTATAAGAATTACTTTGAACATTAGAACCACTGAAACAATCATTATTTCAGATAGCCAGTATTTATATCTGATTTAGGTGAAAGCCCAGTTCAATAATGAAAATTATGCATAATTATGATTTACTAAATCAAATTATGGATGGAACAAAAATCGGATCTGGTGAGCATAAATGATTAGCAACATTTCAAGTGAAGGTTCCTTTAATGCTGAAACAATTATTGCAAGAATAGGGCCAATTATATTATTAAAGTGAGCAATTTGAAATCCATGGCTATACATTACCCTTCTGAGCTGTTCAAATGATACCATGGAATTTCCACTGATGTTACAGTCACGCGAGAAAGAATTGGACCCTGACGCTGAATATTAAAGAATAGATTTTAGCTGTGAGGTTTATTCAAATAGCTCTCTTTATCTACCTCGGTTCTATAATTGCTGGTTACAGCAACTGCTACGAGGTTCATTCATCACTGCTGATGGTTGGAAATAGCGAGGTGAAAGAGAATGAGTTACTTTTAATCAATCAAAGGTAGATTAATTGGAGAAAGAAATACAATTTCCAATACATAAGTATACTCACATATTTTACACATACTTAATGCTCTGAAAATAGCATTGATCTTATATCCATTTAAGCAGTAACACACAGCAGACTATAGTCTTATGTGGAGTGCCTTGGGTACTTTAAGGCAGGAATGTAATGCATTTGGGCCTGATTCATAATCACTGATGTATGAGTATAGGTGACTAAGGGCCCGAATTAGACTTTGATGGAAGGCACTCCATCCAGCAGGGTGGTGGAGGACATCACTTCTGCCAATCTGATGAACTACCATCTGCCAAATTTAGAGATGACCGACATCAACAGTTATTTCTATACTTTGAAAGGAACTGCATTTATGGTGGCTTCCTTACTAAATGGTTCATGGACTGCGGTCATTGACATCGACGGCCATCCACCAAACCTTTAACATTTTTTGTTTTTCAAAAACAAACTCCCAAATAGCGAGTTTGTATTTGAAAAGAAAACGTAATAACTAATGACTTGTACATGCTGGGAGTTTTCTCCCATGATGTGGGAGCCATTTTTTTGTTCTGTCCCTCACACCGTCCACTCTAAATAGGGTGGGCGGTGTCATGCCCTTCTACTAACCCATAGGAGGAAACTTTCCATCAATGGAGTCAACAAGGGCTCCATTGACAAAAAGCTTGCAGTCCGTCCATCTTTAAATGAGGCAAGCGGATTGAGATTTTGGCGGACAGGGTACTATTTGCACTGGTGTACCCTGTCAATAAACCCTAAATCAGGCCCTAAATTGTGCAGTAGTCCTGGCTTACTCGTGAGCTTCATGAGTATGCCAGGTTTACTCCTTGCTTAGTCCTGAAAATTAGAGAACTACAAGAGTAAGTCACAGCCAAATCTCTATTTTTCAGGCCCTTTAAGTTTAGGGTTAAATTAAGTGTTGCCAAAGCAACTTGAATTTTCATCACGGAGCATCTGAAGTACCGAAACAGTGTGCTGATTGGTTGTTGTTTCTGCTATGAGCCTATCCTTTGCATGTGATGAGGTGACTGTGTGGTAGTGGTGATTTAAATACTGAAAGCTTCATTGCATTCCTGGATTCAGTTCATAAGCTAAGATCTTTGGAGAAAAAAAAAGCAATTTTAAATTGTTTTGTCACTCTCACTACTTGACAGTGACACTTTCTGGCAACTAGGAAATACAGGAGCTGGCTATATTATAGTATATAGTATAAGTTGCCAAGTGGGAGAGTTGAACTCAAAAATTTAAAGGTGCTTGGAATACGTGGAATGGCATTTTGACAGTCAGTTGAATACTTTACAACAAACCTGAAGAAGTAAACTATACTGCTTTATAATATGAGACGAAATTGGCACCCACTAATCAGGAGTCATCTGCTTCGAATAACTGTAAGGTGTTCATATTTTGTGGCTCTAATATGTTGTCTACCATTGATGATTTTAGTATCACTGTATTTTTCAAACTTTGTGCTCTGCACAGGTGAATATATACTGCTCTTTATCATGGAAATTTGCCAACTGTTGCTCAAGATTGTGCTTCTTGGGAATATGCTGGCATCTCAGAAAAGAAGCCAAGTGGCAAGAACTTGAACACAGGCCAGCTGGTACGTTGAGAAACTTAGAATGATCAAACGGTACTGCAAACGACTAGAATGGAGATGAAGGGCAAGCCAGAAAGAACCGGATGAGGTCTTGTTCAAATCCTCACGGTGGAGCTGCCACCAGCAAATCCAGGAAACAAAGAGAAATGCTCTAGCCGACTATATTAACAAAAGCTCGAACAGCTGCAAAGAAATTTTCATATCATCAAGGACTTCCCTCTCCAGCATCAATCTCCAGCATCACCACCCCATCCCAAGAACTGTATAACAACCTCTCAGACTTTTCAGTAGCAAAATTACAGCCATCTTAAACAACTTTGACCCATAACCGGACCCCATCAACATTGTAATAAGTCTCACAGTATCAGACAAAGACAACACCATCACCATAGAGTCAAAACAGCAATCATGAAAACCACACACTCTGGGGCCCTGTCAGACCCTCACCCACAACAAGTCTTTGACAAATGCTCAGCTCTCATCAGCAAAGGGCTCACACCCATCCTGAATGCCTCCATCAACACTGCCACTTTCCAGGAAACCTGGAAGCAACCAGCAGTCAATGCCCTTCTGAAGAAGCCCTCAGCAGACCCAACCAAGCGTGTGAACTAGCGACCCATCTCCCTCCTACTATACTGAGCCAAGTCTTAGAAAAAGCCAACAGACGCCTTGCTGACCACCTTGCTAACCATCAGCTCCTCAAAACCACGCAATCTGGATTCAGAACAAACCTGTAGGAAAGTACTCCTTTTTGACATGGGCACCCCCACTTTTTGCCTGGTACATGATGTGATTTCGACTGGAAGTGCACTGGGTTCCTGCTAACCAGGTCCTCAGTGCCAAATCTCTTTCCAAAAACTGTACAATTGTTACCCCAATTGGCACTAACTTTAGCATCCTCTATAAGTCCCTAGTAAATGGTAACCCTGGTACCTAGGGCCTGAAGTATTAAAGAGGGTCCCACATGTGCTTCTGCATGAATTATGCCACCCTAAGGGACCCCACACCAAACCCATGCAGGGCTGCTATCGCAGGCTGTGTGTTTTGGTGCAAACAAAAGTAAAAATATGGCCTGACACACATCCCTGTGTGTCCGGCCCCCTAACACTGCATGTAGTACTTATAAATCACCACTACAGCAGGCCTTACAGCCCTAAAGCAGGGTGCTTGGTATTACATGTGAGGGCTTACCTGCATGAGCAGATATTTCGCTGTGCTGGTCAGTTCTATTACTGCCAGTGCAAGTGGACAGGGAAGCCATTTTAGAACATGTGCTGGACACCGGTGAAAACGAGTTCCCCAGCTACAAGATGGCTTCACTGAAAATAGGGATGTTTGGTATCAAACAACTTGTATTGATAAAACCACACTGGTTCCATTGTTGGATTTACCAATACATGCACACAAACACATGTTGTGGACACTGGGGACAGCCTACCTGTCAAAAATAAAATCTACAGTCAGCCTGATCATGCCAAAGAGAGCATCAAAGCTGAAGTAAGCAATATGCTGGAATTGGGAGTCATTGAACCCTCTGAGAGCCCTTGGGCCAGCCCAGTTGTCTTAGTCCCCAAACCTCACACCCATGGTGGTAAAAAGGAGCTGAGGTTTTGTGTGGACTATAGGGGTCTCAATGCTGTAACCAAACTGATGCACACCAAATTCCTAGGGCTGATGTATTAATTGACATGTTAGAGACAGCCAATAGCTCAGTACTTTTGGTTTGACATCAGGGTACTGACAGATAGTTCTGACCCCTGGAGCAAAAGAAACACCAGCATTCTTGACCCCAGATGTGCATTATCAGTTTACTGTTATGCCCTTTGGACTAAAGAATGGCCCTGCCACCTTCCAAAGGTTGGTGAATAAAGTCCTTGCTGTGTTGGAATCTTTTAGTGCGGCTTATCTGGATTATATTGCTGTTTAGAGGTCCATCTGGCAGGATCACCTGACTTACCTTGCCAAGGGCCTTGAGGCTCTGAGAAGTGCAGGCCTCACTATCAAGGCAAGCAAGTGCAAGATAGGGCAGGTCTCAGTTGTATACCTGGGCCACCTTATAGGCGGGGGCCAAGATCAAACCTTACAGTCTAAGACCCAGACAACCTCGGACTGGGTAGATCCAACCATCTAAACTAAAGTCAGGGCATTCCTTATCTTGATTAGGCACTACAGGAGGTTTATGAAGGGATATGGGTCCATTGTGGCCGCCCTCACAAAATTGACCTCTAAGAAGATGCCAAAGAAAGTGAACTGGACAGTGAGCTGTCAAAAGGCTTTTCACACTCTGAAGGAAGAAATGTGCTCAAAACCCATTCTGAAAGCTCCTGATTATGCAAAGCAGTTCATAGTGCAGACAGATGCCTCTGAACATGTGATAGGAGCAGTCATATCCCAAACCAATGAAGATGGCCATGACCAATCTGTTGCTTTCATTAGCAGGAGGTTACTCCCCAGAGAGCAGTGTTGGAGTGCCATTGAGAGGGAAGCCTTTGCTGTGGTTTGGTCCCTGAACAAGTTGAGGCCATACTTGTTTGGTTCTCACATCCTTGTTCAAACTGACCACATGCCACTCAGATGGCTAATGCAAATGAAAGGTGAAAAGCCCAAACTGTTGAGGTGGTCCCTTTTCCTTTAGAGTGGAACACAGACCTAGGACTGACCATGCCAATGCAGATGGCCTTTCCAGGTTCTTCCACTTAGAAGATGAAGTCTCTTGGGAAAGGTTTGTTTCATCCTCTTTCGTTTAGGGGGGTTATATAGGAAAGTATGCCTTTTTGACATGGTCACCCCCACTTTTTGCCTTGTACATGTTGTGATTTCAACTGCAAGTGCACTGGGTTCCTGCTAACCCGGTCCCTAGTGCCAGATCTCTTTCCCAAAAATATACAATTGTTTCCCCAATTGGCAATACCTTTAGCACCCTCTATAAGTCCCTAGTAAATGGTACCCTGGGTACCTAGGGCCTGTGGTACTAAAGGGGGTCCCCCAAGGGCTGCAGCACAAATTGTGCAACCCTTAGGGACCCCTCACCAAACTTATGCAGGGCTGCTATCGCAGGCTGTGTTTTTTGGTGCAGACAAAAGAGAAAACACGACCTGACACACATCCTAGTATGCCCGCCCCTAACACTGAATGTAGTACTTGTAAGTCACCCCTACAGGAGGCCTTACAGCCCTAAGGCAGAGTGCTTGGTATTACATGTAAGGACATATCTGCATGAGCAGATATGCCCCTGTGCTGGTCAGTCCAATTACTGCCAATGCAAGTGGACAGGGAAGCCATTTCAGAACATGTGCTGGACACCAGTGAAAACAAGTTCCCCAGCTACATAATGGCTTAACTGAAAATAGGGATGTTTGGTATCAAACATCTCGTATTGATAAGTCCACACTGGTTCTAGTGTTGGGTTTATCAATATATGCACACAGAGGGCGCCTTAGAGGTGCTCCCTGACTGGTTTATGCCAGCCTGCCACCTGAGACACTGTTCTGACCTCCTAGGGTGAGAGCCTTTTGCTGTCAGGAGACCCAGAACAAAAGCCTGTCCAGGAAGAGGGTGTCACAACCCCTCCCACAGGATTATCTGCTGATTATCCTCCCTAGGCCGACAAGCTTCAAAGAGCTGCTGCCTTTGAAATGCTAATCTGGCTCCCCTCACAGGAGAGGAAGCCGACCCCCTTTGTCCAGAGCTTCTTTGGCACCTGGACAGGTGGGAAAATTGGCTAGTCTGGTAGACGTGCCACCCCAGGCTAGTACCACCCCTAAGCTAAACTAAGGTGGACACGACTTTTCAGAAGTATCCATCTTTGTGATCATACTTAAGAATTCTGGGACAGGGTTATGCCCACTTCCCACAGGAAGTGTTCATATAGGGGGTGTGGTGACCCCAAGGGTCAATAGTTCATTGGTGACTACCCTACACTCCCCTAACGGCCCTAAATTCAGTATTTAGGGGAGCCATCGGCACCAGAACAGCTGATCCAGATGACCTGCGAAGAAGAAGGACACTAAAAAATTGCAAAAGCAGAAGATTGAAGAGGTCAACTAACTTGGCCGGAGCCCTGCCGGCCTGTCTGCTGTTCCTTGTCAAAACTGCACCAAAGACATCTCGTCCTACACCTGTTGTACCTCCAAAACCTGGTAGAACTGCCTGCCTTCAATAAAGAACCAAGACCTCCCATGGAACAGCGGAACTGTTCACTGCATCCTGCAGAAACTCCAAAGAAAGGAGTCTGAGGACTACGGAACCACCAAAACCAGACGCCTGAAGCCACCACTGCACCTGTCGCTCCAAGCTCAATTTGAAGTGGGCCAATTGTGCTCTCAAGGTCTCCCAGCCCTCCAGATGCCGAGTGATTGTAGTATCACCCCTCACGGACACTATCACGTCGCCTACAGCCTCTGCACGCAGGCCCCCTCTACCACGACTGCTCCCAGTAAGAAAACCCGGCGCCTAAAAGCACCTCTGTACCCATCGCCCCTGGCCTGTGGAGAAGAGGATCAAAGGTGTCCCTAAGTCCCCAAGCATCATTGTGAGGCTTGAGCCCTCCTGTTGGTTTAGCCCGACTGGTCCTTGCAGCCTCTTTTTACTGTGACCATTCTCCATAGAGTAACATTGGGCACTCAACACTGTTTTGCACCTCTGCACTCTTCCGCCCTAGTGCCTCTGGTGGTGTTCTACTGGTGCTGCCATGGACCTTGCCCACCACTCACCTTAACTCCTGGGGAAGGGTCCCGTAAGTCGCTGTACTGTACCTGAATGCTGCATTGACTTTTCCTCCCATAGGATAACATTACAGGCTCCAGAAATTGCACTGTGTCATCTTTTAGAACTCTAAAATATTTCAATTAAAAACTTACTTACCTAAAGGAATTGTTCTGGTGCCAAAGCATATGTAAAGATACTGCTTGGCCTCATTTATGGGTTTTTTGCCATAGGGCAGTGCAGAAGGCCTTGCTGCTGTGCTGAGGCGTAAGTTTTTGGTGCTGCCTCAGACTTACGATTTTTCGTAAATCTGGGGCAGTGTCAAAAGGCCTTGGGTGTTGCTGGGAATGCCCCCAGCAACACCCATGGAACACCTCCTTCACGCAGTTTTCTGCGTGAAAGGGGCACACATTGATATGGCCATAAAAAGCCACGTAACGTGGCCCTATAAATATGCCAGTGGCACCTTGCGCCACCGGAACGTCTAAAAAGTGATGTTCCGGTGACACAAAAGTGCTGATAGGCCTCATAAATGAGGCCCTGCTATTTTTATAAATTGATGTGGATCTCCTTTTTGAGTTGTGTGTCTCATTTATTGACCATTGTGTGTATTTCCAGATGTTTTGCACTCCTCTGTGATAAGCCTAAGGCTGCTCGACCACACTACTCCCTAGCAGAGCACCTTGGGATTGCCATAGGAAGCCCCTGTCCACTCATAAGGGAATCCCTGGACTTTTTGCACGATATATCTCATTTTGATATATCATATAAAGAGCCAGCTTCCTACAAAACTACAGTAAAGAGATCACCCTTATTGCAGCTACAGATGACATCTGAATTATCCTCGACAGAGAGGAAATCAAAGTCCTTATGCTACTCTATCCCTCTGCTGCATACGACACAGTCTCCCATTCCATTCTGGTCAGGAGACTCCATGAAACTGACATCCAAGCACCCACCCTCCAATGGATCTGAGCCTTTATCACTGGGAGAACCCAAACAGTCAACATGTCACCATACTCCTCAGAAGCACAGGAACTCATCTGCTGAGTTCTGCAGGGTTCCTCGCTCAACTCGACCTTCTTCAACATCTACATGGCACCACTGGCAGATATCATTTGTGCGCACAATATCAACAGATTGACCTATGCAGATGACACACAACTGATATTGTCCACCTGGGACAAAACACCCAGCACCAGGATCAGCTTCAATGTAGGCATAAACGAAATGGCCATTGCATTACACAAGCAAGGTCCAACTTACCTGAAAAGCTGCGTGCAAATCTGCCAGGTAATCCGTTTAGTCGAACCCTCCCCGGCACACGTCCCACGCATTCGCAAAAGTAGTTCAGGAGGTTGTGTATTCTCGTTTGCTGCATTTAAAGTGTGAAGCGACCTCCCACTCCACATTAAGGCCTCCTCCACCTCCCTTCTTGAATTCTGAAAGAAGCTGAAGACCAGGTTTTTCGGGTAAGCCCCAACGCGGCCAGCCTCCACACCTGCAAAAGCGCCAGGATACTCTCACCGGTGATAGTGCACTATAAAAATACATATAACATTACATCCTTTTGGACGGACTAGGATTATGAAATGAAATAATGAAATACCAGTATTTGTAAAGCGCACAGCTACCTCCGGAGAGGTGTCCCGGCGCTGGAGACTGTCGGGAAGATTAAGCAAGCTATTGCCCAGAGTCACATGGTGCTGGGCTAACCTGTCGCCGGCGATCGAACCGTGAACCCTGTGGTCCGGAGTCAGGCACCCAGGCCCGCTGCGCCACACCTTTTCCATTATCCTTGAGTGAAATCAGTTTTTTTACCTGAAAACCTGCTTTTGCCAGATTCTCCCATATTTTTTAAACTTGCAAACATTTTGAAAGAAAACGTGAAGTTTGCAGAGGATAAGTGTACTATTTCTCAAAGTCTTAAATGCATGTGGTGTCAGTGATTTACACTTTCAAAATCCCTGACTAGCAACACAAGTGTTGACTTGTTCAGGATCAGCCTTTTTACATGGAGACAGAGGCCAGACAAAAGCAAGGTGTGACAGTGCCCTTAATTTTGTCTGCTACTGTCAATGCAGTCTTCGTGACAGCTAAAGAAGGGGTAATATTGACGTTGGATGCTTGTGTTTAGTAGCCTTCTTTGATAAATTGCCATTAAACCGAGGGGCCCAGTGGTTAAAAAATTTATAGAAAATGTTTCCTGTCATATTCAGGCCTTTATAACAGAGAAAATGTTCACACTGTGTTGTGAGATAGTGCAGGACTATCAACAAAAGATGCCTAAAGCCTATTTTTTGACACAAGTAGAAGTCACGTTTCGGTGACTTTAAAAGGGTTGAATATGTTTATAGCTATGTTTAAGAGAGAGGCAAACAAAAGGGGACCTGAAATCATGCACTGCTCAACACATTTTGATCCTTTGTTGGAAGCAAATATAAGGCGATACATGTTAGGCCACATCTCTGGGGAAATACAGAAAGCAGTGGACTAAGTATTGGCTGTTGTCTGTGGAACGTCAGGAGACCAATACTTCTGCAAACTCACTTAAATGCCACTTGCATACTCTTTAGGACTTGATTCTTGGAGGATAGTGTAGTGTCATGGGGTGTGTAAAGACACAGGCACTAGGACCCGGGACGGGGGAGCCTGGGGAGGAAGAGCGGAAGTGAGGGAATGGAAAGGGAGGAGACAGACAGGGACTGAGAACGAAGGTAGAAGGAATGAAACGAGGAATAAAGGAGATATAAACACTACTACGTGTCCTTGTGGTCTGTGCGAGTCAAGGGACACAACAACTGGCAATGAAGGTGAACCCCGCCTGCTGCTCGCACCACTGCTCCTCGGCGGAGTGCAGTCGGGTATTCACCCGTGTGTTTATTGGCTTTTAATTTGCCTATACGATGCGGCCTCGGGAGCTTACCCCGGGCGCGCCCTCCTGCTGCCAGTACGACTTCTTCATTGTGTTTGTAACGTCGGGAGCCTACCCCGGTCACACACTGCCACCCTGAGTGCGTGTGTGCCAGCCTGTATGCACCTGCACACTGATCCCGCTGACCGGATCCCTGGATTGCCGTGACGCGCTGTCAGGAGCCTACCCTGAGCGCGCGTGTGCCCGCCTGTCTGCACCTGCACACTGATTCTGCTTCCCTGCTTACGGATCCCTGGACTGCCTACGGATCCCTGGACTGCCGTGATGCGCTGTCAGGAGCCCACCCTGAGCGCGTGTGTGCTAGCCTGTCTGCACCTGTCTACTGCTCCTGCTCGCCGGCTCCCTGGTCTGGCCCTGCCCCGCGGAGCTGTTTCATCTGCCTCCTGTGCAGGATACATCTCTGTGTCACCGGCTGCATGTCCTGCTGTGACCCTGGCCTTCGGCATGGCTAGCCCCGCCCCTCGGCCATCTTGAAGTCAGGCAGGCCCTTCCAATCAGCTGCCAGGCACTGCGAGCGGCCATTTTGGAGTCAGGCAGTTGTTTTTTCTTTTCTTCTACTTCTGAGACTGTATGTCAGGAAGACGTTTAGGTGAGAACATTGCAAAGACTTGCACTGCCACCTTATCTGGCACTCTGCTGCTCTGCTGAGTCTTTTGCTACTTGCTTCATTCACGCACCTTGGGTTCTGCCACGAACACTACAGCGCCCCCTTCTGGGTCAGTTTCTTTTCTCCTCTTAGGACGTCTTCACCTCACGCCCATCCTTGCCTGGTCGGCCCCAACCATGTCTCTCTCACCGACTACCGGCCGATGCTCTAACTCACGGGACAGGGGAGCGGCGTCCCAGTCTCCCACCTTTTCGTCCCAAGTGTAGGACATACCCTTGCTATGCTGGGAGTTCCTTTTCTGCGTCCCCCGGAACCATTGCCTCTCGTTCCTGGGGGAGGTATGGGTCTTTGCTGGCAGGAGTGGCTGGAAGACTTTGAAGACTTTATGAAAGGCTCCCAAGTATCGGATCCTGGTCAACAACTCATCGCCTTGCGCAATCTTGTTGGGAAAGAAGTTGGCCAGATAATCAAGGAGCTTCCAGCTGATGTTGCATCTTCTTACCCAGATGTGCGTGAAGCGCTCAACAGGAAATTTCTTCACAAACGTAACAGTGACTATGAACGTTATACTTTCAATCTCGCTTCACAAGACAAGGATGAATCAATGGGAGAATCCATATTGCGCCTTAAACGGCTGGCGCGCTATTGTGCCTTTACGACTGAAGATGCTCTTCGCCTACGCATAATTGAAGGGTGTCAATCTGAATCCCTACACAGACGCCTTCTAAAGAAGAGCTACTCCTTAGATGAAATTGAGGAAATGACGAGAGTCAACGATCAAGCAGAGGAACATGCAAAATGAATGGAAGCTGGTAAAGGTGACAAATGGGAACAAGCTTTCCGAATCCAGTCTTGTCACACGGAGTGCCGCTCCTCTGCAGGTCGAAGACCGTTCAAGTCCAAGGAATATTCTCAAAGACCAAGTCGTCGTCGCAGTCCGGACCGGGCTGACAAGGGTCGGGAGCGACAGCTCAAATGTTATCGCTGCGGTCAAGACTTTCCTCACACTGAACCATGTCCTGCATTAGGTCAGAAGTGTCGGCGCTGCGGAAAAGAAAACCACTTTGAAAAGATATGCAGGGCAACTCGCAGGGACACTCACAGGCCATCCAAATACTACAGCTCTCGACATCACGCCAAAGCTGTATGAGATTGCAGAGATACGTCTTCCAGCTCATCATGTTCGAGTCTCTATTCTCACATCTCTCGCAGATCTCGATGTTCAGAATCTCGAGAATCAAGGTACCTCACACCGGTATCGCAAGATAGTGAGGAGTACGTCTGCATGGTCGCAGACCCGGACAGGCTCAGGAAATATCCCAGACTGCACCTCCAAATGGATGAACACTCATCCAAGTTTGTACTAGACAGTGGGGCATCCCTCAATTATATCTCAGTTGCAGAGTATAACAAAAAGGATCCACGACCGCTCCTGCATAAAGCTGCGGTGCGAGTGTACACATGGATGTCAAAGGAGCCACCTGCATGCTTAGGACAATTTCAGACCTCCCTCACATACAAAGACAGATCTGTTTCAGCTTGCATTCACATCATCGAGGGGCCCGAAGCCGACTGCCTCTTTAGTCTGCCCACAGCGGAACGACCTCAACTGGTGGAGATACTATATCGAGTGGATGATGAACCTGACATAGTTCACAAATTTCCGAAATTGTTTACAGGACTCAGAAAAATGACTAACTTTCAAGTTTGTTTACATATTAATGAACGAGTGAGACCGATAGCTCAACACCACAGGAAAATACAATTTCATCTTCAACAGTTGGTGGAAGAAGAGCTGCAGGATCTTCTGAGGGCAGACATCATTGAAAGAACTTCTGGACCCACCCCCTGGGTCTCCCCAGTAGTCGTAGTGCCAAAGAAAGGAACAGAAGGCAAAGTCCGACTATGTGTTGACATGAGAGCGCCCAATGCTGCCATTGAAAGGGAAAGACACCCTGGACCCCATATCAGTGATATGATCACGACTCTGAACGGTGCACAAATATTCTCCAAATTGGATCTTAACAAGGGCTATCACCAGCTCGAGTTGCATGAAAGGTCACGATACATCACCACATTTTCGACTCATCAAGGTCTCTTCAGGTACAAATGACTCAGTTGTGGGGTCTCTTCGGCCGCTAAGATCTTCCAGGAGGCAATCAGAAGAGTTATCCATCACATCCCCAACACTCTTAAATATAGTGATGACATACTCGTGTTTGGAGCAACTGCACAGGAACACAACAACGCACTGGATCGAGTATGTCATGCATTATTGAAAGCAAATGTGACTCTCAACAAAGATAAATGTGAGTTTCACAAATCCACCTTGAAGTTTTATGGACACATCTTCTCAGGCACAGGAATGAGACCAGATCCTGAAAAAATTGCAGCACTGAACGACACCCCTCGCCCTCGAGATGCTGGAGATATGCGGTCATTTCTAGGAATGGCCAGCTACTGCGCACAGTATATCAAAGACTATGCCACCATTAGTTATCCTCTGCGGAAACTGACCAAACAAGGTCACCCATTCCAATGGTTCACCATCTGCGATCAAGCTTCCACTTGATCAAGACAGCCGTTGAATCAGCCAAAAATCTGGCGTACTTTAACCCTCGTCGGAAGACGGAGATCACGATGGATGCCAGTCCGGTGGGACGGGGAGCCATTCTAGCTCAGTATGACAAGGAAAGCGACCAACGTCACATTGTGGCTTACACCAGCCGCAGCCTAACAGACACCGAACGAGCATACTCCCAGCCGGAGAAAGAAAATCTTGCAGTAGTCTGGGCCTGTGAGCATTTTCACATTTTCATCTATGGGAAACACTTCACACTCATCACGGACCACCAAGCTCTAATAACCATATTTGGAAATCCTCAAGCTAAAATGCCACCAAGAATAGAGCGCTGGGGACTTCGTCTTCAAGAATATACATATACTATCATCCACAAGCCTGGAAAAGCAGCCAATCCAGCAGACTACATGTCGCGACATCCCAAGAAGTCCTCATGCTCGAATCCGTCACTGGCGGAGGAATATATACACTTTGTCGTGGCTCAAGCAACACCCCCTGCAGTTCCACTGGAAGCCATCATTGAAGCCACAGCAGGCGATGCCACATTACAGGATGTGAAACAGCGCATTCAGACAAACAGTTGGAGACACCTAGAAGAGCCCGGACGCAAACATCAGGCAGATGGCCATGAACTAGCTTCCTTCTGACATGTAAAAGACGAACTGTCCTTTGCCAACGATGGCCTCCTGTTAAGAGACAAAAGGATTGTCATTCCCAAACAACTACGTCAAGGCATCGTCAATTTAGCACACGAAGGACACAGAGGCATCGTAGCTACGAAAAGAGCACTGAGTGAGCGGATCTGGTTCCCTTCCCTCGATCAGATGGTCGAACTCACCTTGAAAGACTGCCCTCAGTGTCAGCTGGTCAGTAGAGAGGAACCACCTGCCCCTCTACAAATGTCAGAACTACCGGAGGGTGTGTGGCACCATGTCGCAGTAGATTTCTTTGGTCCCATACAATCTGGCAAATACATCATCGTCATAATGGATGAATACTCCCGCTTCCCCATTGCTCACCTCATATCATCCACCGGAGCAGTCACCACCATACCAGTGCTAGATGAACCCTTCGCAGCTTGGGGAATTCCCAAAGTAGTCAAGACAGATAATGGCCCTCCATTTAACGGACAGGAATTTGCCGCATTTGCAAAGCATCTCAATTTTTGACATCGGAAGATCACCCCCCTGTGGCCACAGGCCAATGGTATGGTCGAAAGATTAATGGCCACTCTGAAGAAGGCAATTCAGCAGGCGGAACTCTCCAAGCAAGATATTCAAACAGCACTGAACGAGGTGTTAAGAGCTTATCGAACCACACCTCACAGCACTACAGACAGATGTCCAGCAACCTTGATGCTGGGTCGCACAGTGCGCACAAGAATACCGAATTGGGAAGAGTCCACTTGTTGTAGGGGTCAAAATCCAGAACATGATGGTTTAGCAGCAACAGATGGTGCTAGAAAAGCCAAGATGAAAGAATATGCGGACAGCCGTAGGAGAGCCAAACCCTCATCCATCAAAGAAGGTACTGGGTCCGCCAAGAACAACAAAGAAAATCTGACAGTCGATATCACGCTCATCCCCTACTGGTAACGAAACAAAAAGGGACCATGATCACGGCTGCTTCAGATGACAAGAGGATTACGAGAAACGTCGCACATTTTCAGAGATGCAAGCCAGTCACAAGAGAGACATTAGAAGTTTCTGAAAGTGCAGCAAAAGAGGACAATCAGGTGACAGGAAGTGAGCACGTGTCTCCTTTTCTCTTGGCTGCAAGTGAAAGACCTGCTCAAGATGTTGCATGTCGGCCACAGCGTACTCATCGGAGACCTACACGTCTAATTGAAGAACTGTAACTATGTTCCTTTCTTTTCTTTAATTGCCTTATTTTGATTGTTTGTTGATATCAGTTCAAATTGTGTAAGGAGAGGGGAGGTGTAGTGTTGTGGTATGTGTAAAGACACGGGCACTAGGACCCGGGACGGGGGAGCCTGGGGAGGAAGAGCGGAAGTGAGGGAACGGAAAGGGAGGAGACAGACAGGGACTGAGAACGAAGGTAGCAGGAATGAAATGAGGAATAAAGGAGATATAATCACTACTACGTGTCCTTGTCATCTGTGCGAGACAAGGGACACAACAGATAGCAAGGGAGAGAAGTCAAGGATTACCCCTGGAGGGTGACGGAGGCTCAGAGACACAGATTAATATCATAACCCATGAACGGCACACACTAACATGAATTTCCGGTTAGTTTTATAAACTTTATAACAGGTTTGTACAAACTTGCATTCCTTTACGGTTTGCTAGCATGGGAAATTAAGTCTAGCCTAGCACTGTGTTACTTCTCTACAATAAATTAATATGAGGAGACGTCCTGAACTTTCTAATGTTGCGAGTGGTGGTTGCATTCCTTGGGGGCATAGGGTCCAAATAACTACAGTGAGGTCTGGGCTTCACCATCACTTGAGAAAGTGCTGAATTTTATTGCAGATGTCAGAGATAGTCACAGGAAAACGTCCTGAAATAAGAGATGTGGAAGAGCTGCACTGTGCAGCAGGGTAGGATCTTAGCCTCAGAGAACCCGCTCCCACAGCAACAGTCATAGCTTCTGAGGAGTATACTGAAATGCTTTAACAATTCAAGATGTCTCAAAATATAGGCACAAGTTTTTTAGCGTAAATTTCCAACTTTTCTTTCTTTTGTTTTGTGAATTGGACCCTGTGTTCTTAGCTCTGATCAAATCTGCTTCTAAGTGGGCCACTAGAAAGCAGCTATTTCAGGGGACCAACCCTAGACTGTCTCCCAACCAGTGCCACCGGCCAACCTCTTTTGTACTCTCACCTGTTCCTTTGCTCTGGTGGTCGAGAGTGAGCAATGGATGCCACATTAACTTTGGAAGGAAACTCTTATAATGGCTTTTTTCTACCAACTCCGTAAACGGTATTGCGTCACCTTGCATCGCTGCCATACACTATAGGTGACATTGTGCTCCAATAGTGTGATATTTTATTTTTGGGGAGGAACTATCAGGGGTCTAAAGAATATTTCATTGGTATGTTTTCAGGGCTTTCAATGACCTCAGGCCATCTTTGTATCAGTGCTGAAATGAACTAATGTGTTTTTCGTGGGGGCCCACGGGACATAATCTTGAGACCTGAGTCAAGTATTACATTGATTGTGTGGGGAGCACAATGAACATATGCATTCATTATTGTGTTTCCAGGACGATTTGCTGCCACAGAAGAGTTAACAGCTTTTTTTGGTAGGCTTCTCTGAAATATTAATTGCACTGGGAGATCAGAGTCCTCACAAAGAGAAAGCTGTGTCCCCTCATTTCTGTGGGTTTGTGGCCCCAGGCAAATAGGGGAATTCTTTGCCCATGCACCAGCTCCATATTACAGATCCATGAGCACTGCAAAAGAAGGCTAAGGAGGTCTTGAGTATATAGCACACAAGCCAGAATCCTTTCTTGGAAGGAGCACAGCAAATACCAGTGACCTCTTATTCAAAAACGTTCCTTTGTTCCTCTGGCTGATGTTACAGCCATTCAACAGGAATTTCTCTGGACACATAGTAGCCACAGACAACTACGTAAGGTTAGTTAATTTATTACGAAGCCAAAAATAACTGGACATAAAGACACCTCCAAACAAGAGTGTAGAAATACATCGGAATCAGCATAAAGCCACATCTGTGAATAAAGTTGAGGCAATGCAACATGCACAAAACAATTAATTCAAGAAGAAGGATGCAGAGGATCATAAAGCATGAGTCCAAATTTCCCTGCATTGAGGGTTGGTGAATATAAAGCATGAATCTATCCCAAACCTAACGCTAAAATGACATCCCTAACTTTGCATCTTCCGGGACAATAGATAAAAGGAGTCAGCATGTGGAGTCTTCCGAAGAAGTCTCTCCACTATTGATGGGTCTAATAGGATAGAGCCATTAAGACAGAGCTCGTTCTAAGATGCTCTCTCTCCGAAGGCAGAAGTAGAAGTGGGCGCTTTCCTTACTTTCAACATCGCATTATCACAGGTATCTTTCCCAAGAGTCCTTGTGAGTTATGACATCTGCTCTGGGCTTCATCTTGAAGGTAATTTTCCATGGGATCGTGATGTTCTTCTTTTCACCATTTCTGTCCTCGGTTCCCAAGCCTTCTCCCGTGCGGAGGACAACAGCCTTCCCTTATCGATTCAGACTGAACGATGTAACTTTTTCTCTCCTTGCCTGACTAGTAAAACAAAGACATTATTCTAGCTAACAAGAGTGCTTCTTTCACCTGCAACACAAAACGTGAGAAAGAACAAATTCCACAGCATACATGAAATTCAGCTATTAATTCTAAAGCAAGAGTTTCTAGGGAAAATGCATTTCAGGCCTACAAGATTCGGCTAACATAAAGAAATGGCAAGTGAGCTTTATAAAATTGCATAAGAAATAAGGCTCATTCAATTAATACATATACCTACATGTAAAATGGCACATTAATAAACACATTTAATAAATGAATGGTGGTCAGTTATACAACACAAATTCCTCACGTTAATATTTCCTGCTAGTTACATCCACTTTCTACATAATTCTCCATGTTACTTTTAATGGTCTAGACACATCACGTTTCATGTCATTACATTTCGAATTCTAACACTTCACATTAATACAACAAAGGATTATATGCGGGTGTGCTCTACACATGTGATTATAATGCACCCCTACAAATAAAATGCGGTTTCCCTACATCACCAACATTCAGGACCGTGTGAAGGAGAGCTTGGCATGGGCTGGGGATTCCTTGAAAATGATGGAACAAACTCTCCCCCACTTTCGTCCTGCCATGCTAAAACAGGCCAAAGAGTAAAACTGGTAGTCCAAGATGTGTTCACCTAGTTTAATATGCTTGAAAGCAGGCTGCTGATATATTCTTTTTAATTTAGAATTGGTTATAGGTTTGCTCTTGTTTGGCTTCTTCAAGTCGATTCAGCTTTGCTTCCTATCCAGGATGCCTTAGGTCGATCAGTGTGAGAGACAGAGCCAAGGTCCATCATGTAATCGAGAACAAAATCTCTTTCACTCAAAGATAATAATCAAAAGTAGAACTGCCTGGCCCTTATGACTGCTGCTATCTTAGTGCTTCTCTTCTTTTTCTGGATAGTCAACACATGAATGAATAAATGAATGAGTGAAAGAACAAACAAATTAATAATTTAAATAGCACACAAACACCAATGGTCATCATACTATTAATACAAATGCAGGAACAGCAAAAGCCTTTTAAGACTAGCAACACAGAAGGGGTTTTACCAGAAGGGTTTATACCACTTTCTTAAAGTGAAGGTCTTCTCTGCTAGGGAGAAAAGATCAGTTGCGGCCAGCATGGCTCGTGGGTGGCAGGGTGGGCGGGGTGGGGTGGGGGAGTTTGGGGGTGGGTGTCACACAGGGGGGAAGGAGGGGATCGGAATAAAAAAAAATCTTACCTTCAGGCCGGGTCCCGTGTCTTCTCTGCTCCTGCTCTCCTGCCTCCGACAGGAACAGGAAGCAGGCAGTCAGGCCTCCTCCCCTAAGCCAATCACAATGCTGCATTGCAGCATTGTGATTGGTCAGAGCCCCGTGACATGGCGTTCAGCCAGGGGCTGGAGGGGTGGGCATGTTCTTCATACAGGCTACAATGCAGCCTGCATGGATAATATGGAAGTGCGCATGACTGGTTTGGGCACTTAGGAGTGGACAAACCACTCCTCCCCTGCCCTGCTCGGAGAGCAGAGGAGCCCCGCTCACCCACTCGCCTCAAAGCAGCAGGACACGAAACATAAAATTACAATAACTCTAAGTTATTTTCATTTTATGTTTCTCACTGTTCAAAAGCAGTGGGGCGACGCTCCTCCGCAATAGCAGAGGAGCCACCCCTGGAGAAACTCTGAGAAAGTCCCAGTGTTTAGAAGCGAGACTAAAGAGGATCAACTGTCAAATGTATAAGAGAAGACAGCAGATGTCTTACTCTAATAATGTGTTCTGAGAGGAAACCAGCAAAATCAAATTGTTTGGGAGAGATTTCATTAATAGTTGATTGCTTGCATTCGGTTTCGAATTATGGTGTGCAAGTCTGTTGTATGAGTTATAGATTGCCGTCCTAACCATAACTTGAGAAATTCAGTGGGTTTTTAGCTTAAATTTGCAACCATAACTTCTCTTTAATTTTGCTCCCCTTAGTAACCACTTTGAGTTTACTGATAGCTTTAGCTCTTGCTTGTTTTGGTGCTAGATGTTTGATTCTATTACCAATCTGTGTTTACAAAAATGAAACATAATCTAATTTTCAATAAAAACATGCACTATGGCTTATCTTTTTGTACGTGCTAAACACGTTGCAGATCAATGCAAGCCCACCATACTGTTTCACTCATGTTTCCTTAGTGTAACTGTCTCTTTACTACTCAGCAATAGAGATTACTGATGTTATACTGCCATAAAGATCGCCAAGACACAGTTCATTGAGTGCCTAACGCTAAAGGGTGAAACATGAGAGGCCGTAGAAGCACCACTGGCTTGTTGAGGGGGAAACTTTGGAATTGTGGGAAGACATGTTTGGTTCAGAAATAGGAGAGTATGAACAAAACAATAGTTGCAGTCAAGGGAGTTGCCAGAAAATTAAAATACCTCGACTTTGAACCAAAGCTCTTATGGACCAAGCAACGAAGTAAGTCATCACGACCACCCAGAAATGTTCCTGTCTCTTCCATCGAAGCATCAATCCATTCATACTTTCATCCTTCAAGCCACCCTTTGACATTCACCAATTCACCTTTACATTCTGTCATCCAGCCATTCTTTCATCTATCAGTCATTCACCATTCTATCCATCCATCCATCTTCTCATCCAAACCTACCCATCTCCAAATGTATCCATCCATCCACCCATCCTTTCACTCATCGATCCATCCATCCTCTCTTTTACTTATCCATCCATCAACAATTTCAATTATCCGTCCATCCTTTCACTCACCCATCCATCCACCCTTTCACTCAGCCATCCATCTATCCATCCTTTCACTCATCCATCCACCTTTTCACTCAGTCATCCATCCACCCTTCCCCATTTATTCATCCATGCATCTATCCATCCATCCACTCATCCATCCATCATTCCATCCTCCCTTCACTCCAGACATCCATCCATCGTCCCTTTCACTCATTCATCCATCATTTTACTCAGTCGTCCATCCTTTCACTCACCCATCCACCCTTCCCCATTCAACCATCCATTTACCCTTTCACCCACTCATCCATCTATCCACCCTTTCATTCACTCACCCACCCCTTTTCACGTTAATTATGAGCCTGTGACAGAATAGACCATCAAGAATTCCACCCCCGCTGTAGCTGCTAACGCAGGGGGTTGACGACACCCCTGGTTACAGTTCAGGAAAATCTAGAGGCTGAGGTAGAACAAGGGTAGGAAGAGGAGGAAACCAGGTTGGTATTCATGAGATATGGTGAGCCAGGGGTGCATGACAAGGCCGAAATGGAGTTGGGGGTGCAATGTAGGAGACATGGGGATTAATAGCGAAGCAGAGTTGTCAAGAATGATACATGAGAGGCTCATGAGGAGAACAGGTGGGAAAATCATGCGGATGCTAAAGGAGAAATATGGGAGGTTATGAAAAAGGCTAAGAGATCATTTGAGGACATGGTGTTAATAAGGAGACATTAGCACCATGGAGGAGATACAGGGGCTAGTGGGGAGACATGTGGGGCTTAGAGAAGACATAGAGGGGCCTATTTACGAGCTGAGTTGCGTCACTCTTGCACCACACAAGCTGGTGCAAGAGAGACACAAGTCCTAAATGAGATTTATGAAGCCACTCAAGGCCACTTTGCACAGCCCTGAGTGGCTCCACAAATCTGGAGCAAAGCAACGCAGCCCAAATCACTGTGTTGCCTTACTCTGCCCTGGAAACGTGTTCCATGGGCATTGCGTGGGTGTTCCCACACAAATCCCATGGCTTTTGATGCATTTCCAGATTTACCAGAACTGGTAAACCTGGGAATGAGTCAAAAAGGTATGCCTTCCCTGGGGTGTCATAACAAGTAGAAATATCTTTATTTCTCCTCATTACTTTCTCTTTCTATTTGTGCTGCATACTGCAGCACACATAGAAAGAGGAATATGCCATCTCAGGATTGTTTTTATGGAGGAAGGTCTCCCTTCCACTACAAAAACAATCCTGCATGCAACGGAGGCACCGTTGCACCATGGTGCAAGGGAGCATGCATTTGCGATAGGCAGCCAAGAGGGCACCAGGGCAGGAAAAAAGGCAGGAATGTGTCAAATTGACTTAAATACATTGCATTCCTGTCCTTACCCTGTCACACAGTGCAGCGCATCAAGGTGTTTTGCTGCGCTGCACTGTGTGACAAGTTCATAAGTAGGCCTCAGAGTGTCTAAAGTGATATTTAGAGGCTGTGGGGAAGATGTGAAGTTCCGTTTGGAAGACACAGTTGCTGATAGAAAGACATTGATATACGGAGAGACGCCGACTCATGAAGCCGGAATCGGTGCTTACCAAGGTACCATCGCTTTCTTGACTCAAATATTCGCATAAGGAATCCTACTTAGCCCTGGAAACATGAGGGCCTAGAGAGGCATAAGGACGCACTACCAACCAGGATACTGCAGGGTTGGAGATGATGACTCTTGACACATTGGGAAAAACAATACGATAAACTATTACGTCCTGATGAAGTCCACAGGTGGTGGACGAAAAAGCGTTGGCTGTTTTTTATGTGATTCCTATAAAGAATAAAGAATACTTTGGACACAGTACTGATGGAATGGACTTAGCTATTGTGGAAACTTTCTATTGCGGTGCACTTCACATTGGTGGTTGAAACTGTTTTGGTCTTTGGATCACTCTCTGGAAACAGCGGGTGTAGTGGATCTGCACACCAAGTAGCTTCAAACTATTGGACTTTGGACTTAATTTGGGAAACTGAGAGGGAGGTGCGACTGCTATATAGGCTCGCTGTTTCATTGTTATTTATAGAAAGACATTGATGTTGTTAGTGGAAATGGGGGATAATTTTTCGATATGTGGAGGCACTGAGGGTGAAATGGGAAGGTTATTGGTAGACACTGGAGGTTTTTAAAGAAACATCAGGCAAAAGGGAAAACTGTAGAGAGCATGGGGGCAAAAGAGGGCTAATGTGGAGACATATGTGTCATTGAGAGAGCATATTGAGGCCGAGTAATAGACATAGGCACTGAGGAGGGTAAATGTATGTATGCATGTGTATTTATGTAGTGCAAACCTAGCAGCAGAGCAATGAAGAGGGGCAAAGATAATCAAAAAGTCAGTGAGTGATAGGAGAGCTAACTGTTTTGTGTATGGTTAATGCATGGTGATGTAGTGTTCTTTAAAGAGGTACTTCTTCAACTCTTTGGAGCTACGTTTGGGCGGACCTAATGGATATAGGATGTTGTTCCAGGTCCTAAGTGCATAGATGGAAAAGGCCTGTTGCTTTGTTTTTCTGTTGTACATTTCTTAATCTGCAGTCTGTTGGTGCAGTGCCTGCAGGTGTACCGCAAACCACCACAGATGATGAACTTGTCTTGAAGATAAGACAGGGGTGTGTGTCATAATTGCTTTGTAAATGATGCAGCTGGTTTTGAAGGTGGTTTTTGCTGGTAAGGTGAGCCAATGGAGTTCAATCAGGATGGGGCCTATGTACTCACATTTTGATGAGACGTGCTTTGGCGTGCAAGGAGCCCTTAAGAGGATCCAGTGAGGAGTCTGAAAGCACATTGAGCAGGGGGTGACCATCATCTAGATGCAAGAGTATGGTGGCTTAACCAGCAGTACTGAAGTTGCTTTCTGCAATTTTTTTCTTGAGGGTGAGATTGTTGTCCAGGGTGAACCCGAGTAATTTGGCGTTCAGTGAAAGCTGGGGTTTGTAGTCATCAAGGTCCATGTCATTGAGTCAGGTTTGTACTGTTTCTCATTTGTTGTTCATGGCAAGTACCAGAAATTCCGCCTGTGTTGGGTTGAGCTTCAGGCAGTTGCTGGTCATTAATATCTGGATAATATGAAGGAAGTATTTGAGGTACTGGCTGCCTGAAACAGATGAGTCTTTCAACAGAGTTGTGTATCATCAGCATATTGGTGAATGTTGATGCTTTTGTCTATGAGTAGAGCACCAAGTACTCCATCTAGAGGTTGAAGATGACTGGGAACAGTATAGAACCAGATGATACAGATCTTTTTGGACTTGGAGGTGCCAGGGTGAACAAACTGGTATTGGTTTGAAAGGAAGGAGGAGAACCACTGAAAAACAGGTAGGTGCCTTAGGGGCTTATGAGAAAACTGACACATGAAGTAGATACATATTTATATGGTTTAACTTTGCTAGAGACCAATGAGCTACAAAGATGCATGCATTGTAGGGATTTTCATGGTGGTCACATTTTTCCTCCAGAAATTGAATACCGTACTGCCATTTGTACTAGTATAAAGATTCTCTAGTGAATGCAAATCTGTGAATATGCTTGGTGGAGAAAAGGAGTTAAGAGCACAACATGAATATTGGTAAGATTTGTGCCACAGTCTACTCAATACTCCCGGTGGCAATCAGTAATAAAAATATCAACTGCTAATGGGATGTAGCATTTTAGAGGTTCAATCTGCAAGGAAATGTTGAGAGGGATTCCTAAATTCTGCATGCTAACTGTCTGTATCCTCTGCTGAATGAAGTTCCAATAAAATATAGGCACTGCCCCACACTGACAGGAGAAATATTGAACATTCTATTAGGCAGTGCTATGAATGTGACATTGTGTGGTACTGTCCAATTGCCCGCTTTTCCTCCGCTTTAATCTGGAGGTATACATTGATCTTAGCTTAATATCTATGGACACCTATCCTGGAATTAACTATGGGAGGGATGCAAGAAAAAAAATGGCATGCAGATATCTATACTAGGGTATTTTTTAGCAGCTCCAAAGAAATTTGGAATACACCCTACATTTTATACTTATGTAAGATTTTAGATCCACTTCCCCAATATCACTTCTAGTAATGTCATCAGAGCCATAGGCTTTGTGGTGTAACTCACTATGATGACATTGATGTTAAGGTTACATGTTGTCAACTCTTTGTTAGACCACACATTTTGTAAATGTACCTATGGCAATGTTATCAAGGTCAAAGACCTTGTGATGCCGCTTACTTTGATAAGCTAGACAAAGAGCATGTGAAGTTACTCTCCGTACACCTATAATTTTGATGAAATTATTCCACTGGCATTTTCTTCTCTATTTCAGGGGTCTCCAACCTTTTCTGTAACAAGAGCTAATTATGTTAAGTGAAAATAATCCAGAGCTACTAATATTATGACTGTTGTAATAGTGACCACATTAGACAAGATTATATTAGCGGCCACTCTATGCAAGCTTACCAGCAGTAAACAGGTCAGTGCATCAGGAATGGTTGCCGGCAGTAATGTAAGGAGGGCTTTGCCAATTTGGAATGCCTCTATATGGGCAATACATAACAGCCATAGCCATAATGTCTGTGGAACCAGGGTAATAATGTTAGTAATAGGTCTCCCTAATACCACAAGATTTATCACTCAATATCAAATTTAAATTTATTTTGGAAAGTCAGCCATTTTTCGACAAACATCTGCTTATGAAGTTTGAAAATAAACATATTATAGTCTTGAATACACTCTTTTCAATTATGTTATATTTATTAACTTAGCCCCAAAAAAGTTTCTAATTTATTAGGTTGGATTGCACACAGGAGAGCTACTTACAGGTAATTGGAGAGCTACCAGTAGCTGATGAGCTACTCATTAGAGCTGCTCTGTTTCAATGGAGTGCCACATATTTCAAGAAAACTAAAAGATCAACGTCCATTCTGTTTGGCTAAAAGGTTATAGATTTTTTTAAATTACAGATTTGGCACTAATTGTACACGTTCATAAAGAATCAGAATGAGAATGTATTTTTTATATGCTAATATAAAAGGAGACATTAAATTTGGAACTCTCTTCCTCTGGAGACCAGGACCAACCCCTCATTCACTCTTTTACAAAAAGAAGTAGAAATTAGATTACTGAATAATCCCCTTCCTATCTGATGCGACTATCCATTCCACTTTGGAATAATTGTCTTTGTTATTGCCTATGATTCTTTGTATCATTCACACACGCTATATGTTTTCCTCCCTCATAGTGTTCAGGCTTCTCTCTGTGATTCTATTTCTTACACCTTGTACATTCTATGCTATTGCTATGTTGTACAGCACTCTGATGCCATGATTTGGTCTTATTCCCGTTATATAAAACTTCATAAATAAATGAAATAAACATAAATAAAAAATAAAAGTAAAAAAATTTGCCACCAACACAAGCATCCCTGTGAAGGGTTCTTAGACCTGCCACCGCAGTGTCTGCGTGCAGTTTTGTAACTGCCATATCGACCTGGCAAGTGCACCCTCTTGCCAGGCCCTAATCTTCCCTTTTCTTACATATAAGTCACCGCTAAGGTAGGCCCAAGGTACCCCTGTGGGCAGGGTTCCGTGTATAGTAAAGGTAGGACATGTACTGGTGTGTGTACCATGTCCTGGTAGTGAATTACAGTGTATTTAGTATTTTTCTATGGAAAGGCTATCTGTCCCATAGGTTAGAATGGGAGTTTGCTTATAACATCTTATAAGCATAATTTCCCATTGGGACAAGATAAGGAACTAGAGTTTAGTGTGCCTGGGCTCAGAATGTAAAAATGCATGATGATTTTTATGTTCTGTGTTTGAAAATACCACTTTTAGAAAGTAGGTTTTTCTTGATTAGCCATCCTGTGTGCCTCTGCTGGGCTGTGGATTGACTGTCTGGCTGGGTATGTGCATTCACTGTAGACAGACACTGGGGGGGTTGAGGTGTGTCCTGCCTTTCCTGGGTGAGTCAGGGCAGGGCTGAATAGACCTGGGCTGCATTTAGAGTAGTGGGAGGAGATTTCCTTGCACCTGAATGGGCCTGGTCTGCCTTACACAATGCTGTCTCCACCTCCTGTTGGGAAACTGGGCCTAAGAGGACAGAACTGGTTTGGACTGAGCACAGAGCCTCTCTGCCTGAGAGAACAAAGATAAACGTATTATAAATATTGGGGCCCAAACCCCAGAACTTTAGAACTCTTTTGGACCAAGAAGACTGCCAAGAAGAAGAGCTGGAGAAGCTGTGAGGAGGAACTACCATTTTGCTGAGTGTTTTGCTGTGTTGGCCTGCAGTGGCTGCTTCTGTCTTGGGCAGTGAAAGGACTGGACTAAGCTTTCTGCAACTTCTTTCTGGCAGTTTCTTCAAGGGCTTGAGGTAGAACTTGCTCAAGAAGTCTCAGGAACAGCAAAGACTTCAAGTTCATCTGCTACCAGCACTGGGAAATGTGTGCTTTGTGCTGCAACAGAAAAAAAGCAACCCGATGCCGTCAATGATGCCATTGCCGACTCCCTGTCCTGAAGGCACCGCAGAGGGCACCGCCACACTGCACACCGGAACCCTGGTCTCATCGACGCCGCCGCCTGACGCCGCCAGCAAACCGCTCCTTGCACCACGACCTGTGGGCACCGCACTTCGCCCCGCCTCACTTCAAGTTGCCACACTGGTATCCTTGACAATGCCGCTCCACACCGACATCGACACCGCTGCTTGCACCGTGGTTCAAGGGCACCGTTCGTAAGTTACACGACGCACCGTCCTCATCCCACACCGCAGCCTTGGCCTACTGATGCTGGCACCATTGACTCCAGTTCGTCAGTGGACGACAGTGCTTCAGCAACGACAACACCGCTGCTTGCACCATGACCTGCCAGCACTGCGACAAGCAGCGCATCGCTTTGCACCGCAGCCCTGGTCTCACCGACGCCGCTGGATAACCGTCACCGAGCCCCTGCCTGCCACGGGACCTGAGGGCACCGCACGCCGCAATGCTTCACTTCGCACAGCAGCCCTGACACCTGGCGACACCGGCGCTCCTGACTTCAACTGCGAGGAGTTCGATCTGCAACGCATGTGACTTCAAGGGCCCGACAACTTCGGCACCGACTTCCGGAACTGACACCTGCCGACGCCGGCTCTTCGGACGCCCTGCATTTCTAAAGGTACTGTTTTGCGGTTCTTCCCGACACCGTAGCTGGCCTGCGACGTCGCGGTCAGCCAGAACTGCTTGGATTTCTTGTTCACGATGCCGTGATAGCCCTGGACGGAGCTATCGACTTCAAGGAACTGAAATGTAAGTCTATTTTTGATTATTGAGATTCCTGAGAATTGTATGGGGGATTCTTATCATTTTTGGTTTTGTTTTCACAGATAAAATATTGGTTATTTGTCCAAAATTGGTGTGGTGTCCTTTTGTAGTGTTTTCACTGTATTACTGTTGGTTATGTGCAAATGCTTTACACACTGCCTCTGAGACCAGGAAGACTGCGGCTCTTCAGAGCTCAACGTGAGGTCGCCGAAGCCCTGCATTTCTAAAGGTACTGTTTTGCGGGTCTTCCCGACACCTTAGTTGGCCCCCGACGTTGAGGTCAGCCAGAACTGTTTGGAATTGTTGTTCATGATGCTGTGATAGTCCTGGACGGAGCTATCGACTTCAAGGAACTGAAATGTAAGTATATTTTTGATTATTGAGATTCCTGAGAACTGTATGGGGGATCCTTATCATTTTTGGTCTTGTTTTCACAGTTAAAATATTGGTTATTTGTCCAAAATTGGTGTGGTGTCCTTTTGTAGTGTTTTCACTGTATTACTGTTGGTTATGTGCAAATGCTTTACACACTGTCTCTGAGATAAGCCTGACTGCTCATGCCAAGCTACCAAGGGGGTGAGCAGGGTTTATTTCAGTAGTGTATCCCCCGTATCCTGACTAGAAGGAAGGGTCCCTATTTGGACAAATGTGCAAACCATTGCCAACTACAGACCATCATTTCTAACAGTGAGCTTGTAATGAGGCCTTAAGGGTTTCTGAGTGGCGAAGAAAATTGTGTCATTCGAAACTCCAAATAGATTATTGTAATCTGTTACTTCAATAATAATGATGACACAGATTCTTAAATAAATACAGCTTCTGACAAAATTGTAGAGTGAGTCAATCACTGGCTTGTCACAGTAGTGTGTATATTCGTAAGTGACATGCTCGATTTTCAGTGGAGCTGACTTAAACTTTCACTTTTCCGAGGTTGGTGAATTAAGTATTATAAAATTGGGTTATAGTTGTTTATAATACTAGGAAAGACCAAACCTGCAGTATAAATCACAGTGTAATAATAATGTATTGATGACTTGCACCTGGAAAAACATGTAAACACGGAGATATATTTTAAGGGGCAAAATGGCCCTTACAGTTATGTGCCCACCTTATTATCTGCTCCCATGCATAACGAAGATGCAGGCATACCCGAAGCTCTGTTATCCATCAGCTTCCATGAATCCCATGAATGTAATGACAGTAGTGTGCTGATGGCAGCAGGCTTTCACCCATGTTAGTGCATTGACATGCAAAAGCCTTAAATTATCTATAATTGTGAACACATAGGGGCATATTTATCAATCTTTCATTCAGATACCTTGCTGTGCTGCATGAAAGGGGCAGGAATGCACCATATTTAACATTTACAGTGCATGCCTGTCCTAGCGCCAATTCAGGCACCCTTGCGTCATGTTGCAAGAGTACCTACATTGTCGGCAGGATTGTTTTTGTGCTGGAGGGGACACCTCCCTGCACAAAAACAATCCTGAGGGGCATTTACTTCTTTCTATGTGTGCTGCAGAATGCATCACACATAGAGTGAGGAAGAAAAACGAGGAAAAATAAAGATATTTCTCCTTATTTCACATCACCTGGGGAGGCATAGCATTTTGATGCATTACCAGGTCTAACACTAATGGTAATCTGCAAATGTGCCAAAATCCATGGGTGGATGCGGGGAACGTTTCCCTGCTGCAGAGTAATACAAGGCAGCGATTTCTGCTGCCTTGCTTTACTCTAGATTTATCAAGCCATGCTGGGCCAGTCAAGGTGGCCTTGCGTGGTTTGATAAATCTCACATAGGTTTTGCATCACCTTTGCGCCCCCCTGCATGCTGTGTGGGCGACTCAAAACCTTGATAAATGTGTCCTATAGTATATTGCTTCTCCTACATTGCAAGGTCTGAAATACATACAGAGAGTATTTTAGTCCCATACCTACATTGTTCCTCCACTGCAGTAGCCAAGTGCCTATTGAGGACAGCGACAGTGGAGCTGAAAGTGCCATAGGTGAAGATAACAGCACATCAGGACAAAGCCTATATAACATGTGCAAGCTAGGGCCACGCCCAGGGTGCAGACCTCCAAAGGGGCGCTGGAGTGTTCTTCAGCAGTCTCCCTACAACTTAGGTTCAAAGAAGAGTGTGTTTAAAAACTTTTTCTGAAGGGCTGCTGGCGCCCTTGTCTGCTTTTAATTCGTTTTTCTTTTCATGACGCTCCTAATCTTGCTCCCCTTACTTTTCTCCAACTCCTCCCAAATTTTCAAAGCATTGACTAGTAAAGAGGACGAGTGGGAGTTGGCACAAAATTTGTTTTCGCACAGGGTGGTTTCCGAGCAAAGTCCAGGTCTGCTTCACATCCCTCATTGAACAAGCATTGGCATAGCCAATAGGTCTCGCCTTTGGGACATTATAAGTGTTTAGCCATGCAACAGTTGATGTTGCACCAAGGATATTGTGTTGCATAATTAAATGCTTATAAGGTCCCAAAGGCGAGACCTATTGGCTATGCCATTGCTTGTTGTTTGTGTAAGCACTCCACAAGAGTGCAGGTGTTTTACAATATTTCCCGCATGTAATCTCCCCTCTGTTGCATTTGTGGTGGTCTTTTTCTGCCTGCGTGCTTCTTCCTGACCTCCATTGTAATCTGCTCGCCTACATTGTGCTCTCTGTTATCTGTTTGACTGCAACTATTGGCCAAGAGGAAAAGGGGGTGACTTGGGCCAGGGCTCTGTAAGCCTCTGTGGGGGCTTTAAGAGGAGGGTTTTAGTTTTTGTCAGGACACGAATGTTGGGTCTTGTCTCAGTCATTTACCTCAGTGTTGTCATTGTAAACAAACTCGGGCCATATAGACCAGTCCGAGCCAGTGCAAAGAACACAGTCCAGCCATTTACTGCTAGTATGTGTTCAATGATAACGAGAGGAGGTCTTTATTGCAACCTATTGCATGGGACTGTGCCAGATGAAGAGATAGGCATAAGGGTCCACATAAGGAGTAGGGTGGGATAGAGTAATGGTAGGATTAATGGTTAGGGTAAAGGGTGGACTAGTGTAGGGATAGAGTTAAAGGTTAGTGTAAGAGGAGGGCTAAAATAAGGGTATGGTTAAAGGTTAGGGTAAGGGATGGACTGGTGTAAAGGTAGGGTTAAAGCTTATAGTAACGTGGGCTAGAGTAAGAGTACAGTTAAAGATTAGGCTAAGAGGTGGGCTAGACTAATTGTAAGGTTAAAGGTTAGGGTAAGGGTAACGGGTGGACAGGTGTAAAGTTAGGCCTAAAAGTTATAGTAAAGCGGGCTAGAGTAAGTGTAGAGTTAAAGGTTCTAGGGTAAGGAATGAGCTAGGCTACTAAAGGTAGAGTTATAGCTTAGGGTAAGGGATGGATTACAGTGAAGTTTAGGGTTAGGTTACATCTTCAGGGTTGAGGAAATGGCTAAGATGTAGGTAATGTATTTAGTACAAGATGTAGGTAATGCTCTTTTGATAAGAGTGTGGTATGGTGAAAATGCATTTTTTGCTTTTCATGGAAATTCCATTCACACAGTATAATGACCGGTGTTACACACCAGCATGATTTGTGATTTTAACATATCTTTGCCATGCTTTGTAGTAAATGGTCTACTTTGGGCCCTGAGTAAGTTGGTGTTAGGCTTTGAGTGAATGTTCACTGTTGTCTGCCCAGAATGCCTGTGCTGTGTGTGCGCCGGACACTCCATCTCATCATGGTTAGGGATCACACACAAAACGAGTCTGTGAGTGACAAGCAGTGTTTACACCTGAGAGCTCCCGTCGGAGGTGGCCTCCCTTCCACGAGGGTACTTTGGATTCTCTCAAAGTGTCACAGGGCTCCACGCCTGATGGATGTATCCGATCCCAAGCCTCGCAGAGGAGCCGAGGATGTGCTGTTATGTTGGCTTTTGCTGGGCTACACAGGGGTGATCAGATCTCATCCTACGCTACTCCGTAGATCAAAATATCAGATCTTTTCTTCATTTTCTGTAGTGCGATTGCTTGCTACCTACGTTGCCATTGTTTGCCTGGATTGCTTTACCAGTCACTCACTTCGGGAGGTGAAGCACTTTCCAGAGGTCGTAGAATGAATCACCGGAGGGTGGGGAGGTTGAGTACAAAAGCAGTGCTGTGTGGGAAGTAGGTGAGCAGTCCAGAGGTCAGGGGCTTGGCGTGGTTCTCTGAAAGCTGCAGGTGTTTGGAAGTCAGCTGAGGATGCGATAGGAGAGAGCTGACGTCACCCGCCCGTCAGCTGCTCTGGGCCACAGTGCACGTGAAAAAGACCCACCTGTGAGGTGCTCTGGGCAGCAGTGCACGTGAAAAAGATCCGCCTGTGAGGTGCTCAGGCCAGCAGTGCACGTGACCCCCACCCCCACCCTCCCCACCTTGACCTGCTCTGGGGTGCAGTGCACGTGAAAAACACCCGTCCGTGAGGTGCTCTGGACCTCAATGGACGTGAAAAACACCCGCCTGTAAGCTACTCTGGGCAGCAGAGCACGTGAAACACACCCGCCTGTCAGCTGCTCTGGGCAGCGGTACACATGAAACAAGCATCCTTTGTACACGCAGCACAGCGTGGCACTGACCCGTGCCGGATCAGAGAGAAGCGGGGCGAGCGAGCACGGCAGCGTGCTGAGCTGACCACACGCTCATGCATCGTGCCTGAAACGTGCGGGTAACCGCACGGAAAAGGCCATTGTGCACGAGCGTGTGGTCAGCTTTGAAAAGCCCCTTACATAAAGTCTCGCAGAGCAGCGCTTGCGCGCTACTCGAGGCTCGACCTAAAAAGGGATGCTTTGAGATCTGGACTGCCAACACACCCGCAGCAAGCCCGCGAGCATAGATTACGCAATGAGGACAGGTACATATGCACATAGTCCTTTGACGCTTTGTAATTCCGCATAAGTGTAGAATGCTGTGGTGTTCTGCGCCCTAGGCCAGCATGCCAGATAAATGACTGACACAGACACAGCATGGTATGGTACTAAACTGGCCTCAGGCTCAAGTGCCCGGTTTCTTTTATTAACAGGCATCATGTCACTCATGACGCCTGTGTTGGATGGTTGTGGATTGGGTGTAAGGCCAGCTCTCAGGGAGAGGTTGGAAAACAGCTATGTGTCGGAAAACATGTACGTTCCTAGCAGGACACTACATTCCACCCAACCTTTAACGAACAACAAAAACAAGTCCAACTTGTGGGAATAAAAAAAAACTAGACTCCACTGACTCTCTCAGTCTCTAGAGGCAGTTCGTAGGACAGCACTGTACAAGTGGACAGGTGCAGCTGGAAGCACCCGGACATCACTGCTCACATCCATTAATTAACCAGATGATTCTGGGCACAAACACGTGTGTGGGCCTCACGATGCCAGGGCTGCCTCCTTGCTCTCTTGGTGGTTCATGGGTGTAAGGCTCTATCCTGATGGTGTAATGCTCCTTTCAGTGGTTAGGGTGATGTACATGGCATGATGGTGTTGTTGACATTAGACAACCTGTGCGACAGGTGTTTAGACTTGCAGGAAGTGAGGATGACAGGAGGGACCTCACATCCACGTACCTCATTGTGTTGTTGACTCTGTTCTTCTCCTATGGCATGTGTGGCTCTTGGCAGGGATGCCATCACCCACCAAGCAGCTGGTGACTGTGACCAGACAGTCGCACTGGGAGGCGTGGGGCAGATACTGGTTCGCACATGTTGGCGGCTTACATTTGGTTCTCACCACTGGGCTATCGCCAGTGACGCTGCTCCAAATTGGTGTCTTGCTTGTCTCGGTGGGTGCACTCTCCGCTAGTGGCGCGAGTCCTCGGTCCCTTCCCCCTTGATCACTTCTCCTGTGCATTTGTGTTCATCAGGTTCTTCAGTGTGACAGGTGTGATCACACACCTTTATCTCCTCTCCTTTTTCAGTTCTTCCTTGTGATGTGGCTTCCAGCCAAGCATCTCACGTTTTCTCTTCTTCTTGTGCGAGGTGGCGTCAGGCCTCATGTCGTCAGATTTCTTCCCATCATGGACCTCTCGCATGTCCTGTCCTGTTCGTAAGTCTGTGCAGTTTCTTCTGTTATAGACCTCTTGCCGGTCCTGTCCTGTCTGTAATGTTAATGTTAATGTTAATGTTAATGTTAATGTTAAAAATAATTTATAAAGCGCACGTACACCAGGAGGCTTCATGGCGCTGTAGGAGGCTCCAAATGCTATCCGGTAGAACATCAATCATAGGCCTGTTCAAAAAGCCATGTTTTGAGAAACTTCCTAAACTGCAGGAGGTTAGTGCAAGACCGTATTTCCAGCGGAAAAGAATTCCACAGTTTAGGGGCAAGAATCGCAAATCTGCGGCCTCCTTGACGCACCCGCTTGAATGTCGGAGTGTCAAGAAGTGAGAGATGGGCAGAACGTAGGTTACGTATGGGGGTATGTCTAGAAATCAAGCTGTTGATGAAAGCAGGACTATTGCCATGCAAGGATTTAAAAATAAGGCAGCCAGTTTTAAAGGCACAGCGCTGGGCGATAGGGAGCCAGTGCAGTTTCTTCAGCAGGGGAGTTGCTGATTGCCATTTAGGTTGTTGGAGAATCAGTCGGGCTGCATGGTTTTGGACCATCTGAAGCCGTTTAAGCAGATAGAGAGGCATGCCCAAGTACACGGAGTTGGCGTAGTCAAGATGTGACAGGACAGTGGCTATTATGACCATAATCAAGGCTTCCTGAGTGAGAAGGCGGTGTATCTTCCTGATCTTACGCATTTGGAAGAAACACTTGGAAATGACCGCACCAACCTGGGTTTTTAATGAGAGGTCATTGTTAAGAGAAACTCCAAGTGTTTTGGCCGAGGGGGACGGGGAAGGAGAAGGTCCTAGCTCTGGAGGCCAGTAATGGGGGCCCCAGTACTTATGGCTGTCCCCAGTAAGAACAAGCTCTGTCTTACCAGGGTTCAGTTTAAGGTGATTAAGGTCCATCCATAGTTGGATGTGCCGCATTGTAGCCTGAACGTCCATGACCGAATTTTGTGAATTATCGATCTTAAAAAGTAATTGGAGGTCATCTGCATAGTTAAAAACAGTCACATTCATATCTTTAAGGGACTGGATCAATGGGGCAATATAGAGGTTAAATAGATGGGGAGAAAGGGCCGAGCCCTGTGGGACGCCACAAGTGATTTTACGTAGGGGAGCTGAAAAGTGGTCTTGGCAAACGGCCTGGGAACGATCTTCCAAAAAGGAGGCGAGCCAAAGAGCCGCCGTACCTAGAATACCAGCACGTTTGACACGGTCGAGCAAGATAGTGTGGTCGACCGTGTCAAAGGCGGCAGAGAGGTCCAGTAATACCAGTGCCTGAGGGGAACATCTGTCTGCGTTGTCCCGGAGGGTGTCCAGGACAGCGAGGATTACAGTTTCAGTAGAATGGGCCGGCCGAAACCCTGCCTGATGAGGGTCCAGGTATTTAGATTCCTCCAAGAAATTAGATAAGCATTTAGCTACATGGCCTTCCAAAATCTTCGCCAAAAAGGAAGCAAAGAGATTGGGCGGTAATTAGACAGGAGAGCGGGATCTGCTCCAGGTTTTTTAGGAGGGGTACCACTGTGGCTTTCTTGAAAGCCAAGGGGACTTGGCCAGTTAAAAGTGACTCGTTCAAAAGAGCGAGTGCCGGGCTCGGATAGACTGCAAGGCAGTCCTTTAGTATGTGAGGTGGACAGCAGTCAGAGGGGGCACCTGATTTAACTTTAACAAGAAGATCTTGGAAAGTCTCCATTCCAATAGAGGGAAAACAGCTAATACTACAATTGTTACAATGCACAGCAGAAGGGGTCTGGATGGAAGAATGCTTAGGGATGCTGGCTTTGATGGTGATAATTTTTTCGATAAAGTAATCATTTAAAGAGTTGCACAGTGTCTGGGAGGGTGTAGCCTTCAGAAGAATTCTATCAGGATTTGCTAATTCATTGGAACTATTATTGGACTTCAAGATACGCGCAGAAAAATGGGCGGCTTTAGCCGTAAGGATGTTCTTCTTAAATTCCTTCCGGGCTGCAATATAGAGAAGTTTTTTATCGGGGGAGTACTTTAGTCGCCACTGCCTCTCAAGTTGGCGCAAAGTCAGCTTCTGGGTCTTGAGCTCAGTGGAGAACCATCGCTGTGCGTCTGCGCGCCGGGCCAGTTTAACCTTTTTAAAAGGTGCATGCTTATTACTAGCATTAAGTAGCCACTCGGATACGTTCATTTCCGATGCATTAATGTCAATGCCAGAGGATGGAACTGTGTTGGATAATGTGTCAAGAAAATCCTCTTTGTTGACATTATTCCATTTTCTGGCATAACTGCCTTCAGCCGTACTAATTTTCTCAGTAGCCGGAAGAGTACATGTAAATTTTATTAAATAGTGATCGGACCAAATGCAGGGGGCAATTGTAGGGGTAGAGATGGTCAGGCCCATAGTCCAGACTTGATCGAGGATATGCCCTTTCAAGTGAGTAGGGGATGAGATATGTTGGGTAAAGTTTAAATTTGAAAAAAGATCAGTCATCTCAGCTGATTGTACCCCTTCCTGGGGGTCATTATACCAGTAATTAAAATCTCCTACAAGTCTGTAGGACTTGACCCCTATCTTTTTCTTCTTGTGGTGGCTTCAGAGACAAATTGCTTTTTGCTCCTTGCTTCACCTCTCACAGGTGTGTCAGTCATGCTGGAAATCGGTGGAGGTAGGTTTACTTTCTTTGATCCCGTCTGCAGCTTCTTCTATACGTTTCTTCTCCTGGCCAAAGTATTCAGGGTGCAGCCGTGGGAGGCAAGTTTCTCCTTCTATTTGCGGTGGTGGCAGCTTGCCACTAGGGGCCGTCCAACTCTTCTCGTGCCTGTAATCGGTCAACGAGCAACTCAGTCTCTAGGTAGTGTGGGGCACTGCCAAAACAGTCTCCGTCCCGCTGCGGGGTCATGCAACTTGCAGTTAGGGGGCAAATGATCTCATCACGGTATTCGGGACACACTGGGTCTTTCCTACCCCCTTGTCTCTGGGGAGCACTGGTTGTGCTGTATGTGTGTGTAAGGTAGATGGCGGACTGCCGTTATGTTTATTAGCTCCCTGTCCCTAGCCATGGGCAGTGGGGCCACCTAGTAGTTCTCTTCCTTTCTTTTTTTTGGCCTCTCTGCTATCAGTCTGCTGCATGCCCAACTCTCCCTAGGAGCAGGCAGTTAATTTGTGTCCTCATTCATAGCCACAGTGGCAGGTGGCTATCCAGCAATATGCGGTGGCAGTGGATGACCACCAAGAGGCGTGCGGCACTCACCAGCAGAGTGCAGTGGTGGCAAACTGCCTCAGGGGGCATGCAGCACTCTCTCTGGCAGTCTAGGCTTTCTTTTGCAGCTGCGGTCCCCGCTACAGCATGGGAGACTGAATGCCGTTCATGCCACTACCCCCATTCGGTGAGTTTGTGAGGGGGAAAACATAGCTACAATTCATTTATTTTCATGCCAAATTCTTCCATGTCAGGGGTTCTGGGTGGAATCATGAGCTGGGAGCCTCCTGCCAAGAACTCTCTCTTCCCCGCTGATTCTGCTGCTGAAGGTAATGTATGGACAAAATCCTCGCCAACTCCAGCAACTCGAAGGAACTCTTCAGCATCATTCAGGAATTCACCAAACCCCCAAGCTAAGCCTTGGCCGTCACTCCTTCCCAGGACCTCTGCAACAAACTTGGATCCTACTCCAATCTCAAGATCAAGTCCCTCTACGACAACTTCAATGAACAGACACCTGTCTCTGAAACCACGCCCACGCCCACCCCCAGCAAAGTGAGCCAGCCTACCACTCTGCCTGGACCCCGGTCACCACCGAAGACACTGCCACGACCATGAAGAGCATCCACTCAGGAGCCCCCACGGACTCCTGCCCACCGCACATCTTCAACAGAGCAACAGCCGCCATAGCACCCGAGCTACGACGCACCATCAATGCCACCTTCGAATCCGGCAGATTCCCCAACTGAAAACACGCAGAAGTCAAGCCCCTCCTCAAGAAGCCCTCCGCAAGAGGACCTCAAAAACTACAGACCCATCTCTCTCCTCCCCTTCGCTGCTAAAGTCACAGAGAAGATCATCAACAGCCAGCTCACGAACTTCGTCGAAGCCAACTCCATCCTCGACTCTTCCCAATCCGGATTCCGCAGCAACCACAGCACCGAGAACGATCTCCTCGCCACCACAGATGACATTCGCACTCTCCTCGACCAGGGCCACGCGGCAGCCCTCATCTTACTTGACCTCTCTGCAGCTTTCGACACCATCTCCCACCGCACTCTCACCGCCAGACTCCACCACGCCGGCATACAGGGAACTGCCCTCGACTGGATCCGCTCTTTCCTCACCGGCCGAACACAAAGAATCAGACTCCCGCCTTTCCTCTCCGAACCCACAGAGATCAACTGCGGTGTACCCCAAGGATCGTTGCTCAGCCCCACGCTCTTCAAAATCAACATGGCCCCCCTCGCCGCCATCGTCAGACAGCATGGACTCAGCATAGTATCCTACACTGACGACACCCAGCTCATCCTCTCCCTCACGAGGCAACCCGACATCAGCAGACTCAGCTTCCAGGAAGGAATGGAAGACGTTGCATCCTGGATGAGCAGCAGTTGTCTGAAGCTCAACTCGGAGAAGACAGATGTCCTCATCCTCAGACCCTCCCCCTCAGCATGGGACAACACCTGGTGGCCCTCCACCCTCGGTAGCCCCCCTACTCCCACAGACCATGCCCGAAACCTCAGCATCATACTCGACTCCTCCCTCACCATGACCCGACAGTTCAACGCCGTCTCCTCCTCGTGCTACAACACCCTCCACATCCTTCGCAAGACCTTCAAGTCGATCCCCCCGAATCCACAAAGACTGTCACCCACGCACTCATAACTAGCAGACTGGACTACGGAAACGTCCTCTACACCAGAATCAACAAATCCCTGCTCCGGAAACTCCAGACCATCCAGAACAGAGCTGCCAGGCTTGTCCTCGCATCCCACGACAGGAACACATGACCCAGCACCTACGACACCTCCACTGGCTCCCCGTCGAGAAGAGAGTAACTTTCAAGCTACTCACACACGCCTACAAATCCCTTCACAACACCGGACCCCAATACCTCAATGAAAGAGTCTCCTTCCTGTTATACTGCTGCTGCTCAGCCTGAGTGTTTGTGTGAGAGAATGCTGGTGAATGGAATGTTCGTGTGTGTGTGTCAGTTGGAGATGGGCTGAGCAGCAGTGAGGCTGCTCCTGGTGGGGCTCTCCCCTATGTAACTTCTTACCTTAATAAACCTACATGGAAAACTACCTGTATTGGACCATCTTCATTTTGCTACATTTTGGCAACGATCTGGAGAACAACCTGCGTATGTGCCACCTCATGGATTGATGGATTACTGAAATTTTGCTGACTAAAGAAACTCCAAGGTAAAGAACTTCCTAAACTACAGCTACGCACTTAAAGCATACTGGCACCCCTGAGAGCCCCACCAGTGACCTCTACATCGGTCGCCCCAACGTAAGTTTGCCAGTCCCTGCTCTACCTTCCTGCTTCCTTTTCTGCTCCTTAGGGACAGTGCACCCTCTCCTGCTACTTTGGGACAGTCCCTTCCATAAGTGCAGTTTCCCAGGAGAGCGTCCAGTTTTTACTGCCTCCTTATCCGGCTACATGCCTGTCCCTGTACTGCTACATTGGGACAGTTCCTCCCTTACTTGTAGTTTCCATGAGGCGTAACCAGCTCAAATCTTTTGGTGTTTCCTATTTCCAGTGTCCCTGTGATTTGTTTTACTTTGCTGTAACCTTGGAAGTTATAACTTGCGGTTTCTGGCTACACCTAGTCATCCCAGATCTGATCGACCTGCGTGCCATCAGCTATTGATTGCCTACCTAATTGCCAACCTTTGAAGAAACCCATCACCCCTACTGACTCTGTTTTCATGCTTCAGATCATTGGCACCCTGGAGTCGTCAAGATCAACCCACCCGGTGATCTGGTACTTTTGTTTAATATGAGATGGGGAGGACTCATGCCGGTGTCTTGGATGTATTCTTTCAGTACTTTCTCATTTTTTTTTTTTTTTACACTTGCGCCTCTTCTTTTGACTTCCCCTTGGCAGTTGAAACGCTGCCTTTCATTTTAAAAATCGGCCCGAGCGGTGCATTGTGCGAGTTTACTCGCGCTGTCTTACCTGGGCTTCATCTGTCATGCCATGCGTCCTCTGTGACGTTGCCCTCAAGGCTCTTAGCTGTTGTGGACGCCTTGGTGCACGGTCATGCCGGGAGCCATCCGGCGCTGCGTCACGAGTGCGTACCTCCATCTTAGGATTGGCAGGCATTTTTGCATGGACTATAGTGGAGCGTCATGTGCTCTACCCTTCTTCTGCCAACCACGTTTTTGTGTGCCTCAATAAAGTTACAGTGAGGCTGAAGAAGTTACCACACGGTCTCCCTGTTGTGCCTCAATTTGCATCAGCGTTCCTCCCTCGACGTGGTTCTTTCTTTGATTTCAGGGACATCGGATTAGTGCGGTGATAATCGTTCTTTACTGTTTTCCTTTGTTTCAAGTTTTCTCTGCTACTGGCAAGGGTCATTCTGCAATCACTGGGGTCTCGAGGTCCAATGCATGAAGAGTTGTGGACGCCATCTAAGGTTCCAGTGGTGAGTTGCAGTTTGGCTTTTCGTATTCTGGTGACATTGTCTGTGAAATTCATCTGCAGTTCAGCTACAATTTGCGACCATTCCGAAGACTTAAGTACGACAGTCCTTCATTTGTTTCTTCAACTTCTGCCAACTATTTCTCAATGACGTTTTTTTTAAAAGATGTCTTTTAAGTTTTGGCACTTCGTGACTCTTTTCAACTCTATTTTTTTTTACTCAACCTGCAAGTGATGCTGAAGGGCTCTCCACTAATTTCTTATTCCGGCATTGTTGGTGTATGTTTGCCATAAGAATAGCACCGTATTGTTTTCTTCAGGGTCTTCGGGTAAGAGATCGCTCATTAGAGTTTCACGTGTCCTTTCTCATTATTGCATCTTGTTTCCAAATGCTTTATGTTACCTTACACTTTATGCACTGCTCTGTATGATTCAATGCTCGCCTGTGGTTCTGTTTTAAATGTCGCAGAGGTTTTTGAGCCTGTTTTTTCTTACACTTATTCCCATGTGTGCTTGTTGTTTGCAGTCACAGTATGTTTTCTTCTTACGTACTGTACTGGCTTCCCATTACACTTACTGTGGATGATTGTTTGAAACTGTCCCGTTGTTTGCAGTGATGTTTCCCACTTTTACGTGGTTATAGGTTGGTCCTTGATAGCCACCCATTGTACTGTTGATTTTACCTTGTGCCGTGTGGTGTGCCCCACACATTCCTCTCCAACTAGTGTTGTTGGAGGAAGTTTTGATATTGTTTTCTGTGTCCCTCCGTGCCGTGTGATTTTTTTCTCACACATTCCACCCCAGCGTGCGTTGGGTGAAGTTCTGCTATTCCTGTAAGTTGTACTGTGCCGTGTGGTGTCCCCCCACACATTCCACCCCAAACTTTCTTGGGGGAAGTGCTATTGTATCTGAGTGTCCCTCCGTGCTGTGTGGTTTGTTTTGCCTCCACACATTCCACCCCAGCTAGTGCTGGGGGAAGTGCTGCAGTTTCTTGCGTGTTTTACTAGTTCCTCCGTGCATTGTGATTTTTTCTCACACATTCCACCCCAGCTAGTGCTGGGGGAAGTGCCGCAGCTTTTGCCTGTCTGTTGTACCGTGTGGTGTCCCTCACACATCACACCCCAACTAGTGATGTTGGGGGAAGTATTTTTATTGTTCTTGATGTTCCGTGTGGAGCCCCTTCCACACCTCACACCTCAACTTGTGTTGTTGAGGGAAGGCTTGTTGTTATGATGATTGTTACGATGTTCTGCGTGGATATTGTCCATGCTTGCTTTCCGTTTTTTTCCTTATTGGTGAGTTTGCTTTCACACCTTTGATGTTGGTTTCCTTGTGCTTTTCGTGTTTGCTGGCCAGCTTGCACAATTCCGGTACTTGGATTGGTATGTAGTCTGTGGTGTGGAGTGTTTGAGGTTTTTTTTTTGTGTTAGAAAGGAGGATGGTGGTGTGGTGGTGTGCATGAGCCTTTTTACTTGTGTCACTGTGTTCCATTTGTAATTTCTCATGCTATCCTTCTAGATAGTTGTCTGCTTATTTATTTCATGCTTTGTTTATAATGCCTTTTGTGTCTCCCTTCTTTTCTGTTACAAAGAAGGGGGATGTGTTATACTGCTGCTGCTCAGCCTGAGTGTATGTGTGAGAGAATGCTGGTGAATGGAATGTTCGTGTGTGTGAGTGTCAGTTGGAGATGGACTGAGCAGCAGTGAGGTTGCTCCTGGTGGGGCTCTCCCCTTTGTAACTCCTTACCTTAATAAACCTACATGGAAAACTACCTGGATTGGACCATCTTCATTTTACTACATTTCCACGCACCCAAGAGAAACCTCTGCTCCGCCGACCTCGCCCTCGCCGAAACCCTGCGCATACGCAGAGCCAGAACAGGTGGAAGAGCCTACTCCTACATCGCAGCAAAGACCTGGAACGAACTCCCGCTCAACATCAGACGTTCCCCCACTCTGCACACCTTCAGGAAGGGCCTCAAGACCTGGCTCTTTGGCTGAATAGGAGCTGCACAACCTCCCTCCCCCAGCGCCTTGAGACCCTCACGGGTGACTAGTGTGCTTCACAAATCCCTGATTGATTGTCAGCGCAGCTGGACCTCACTGACAGTCTCTCTGTCTTTCGCTGCCTAAGTTGAAGTCGTTGGGCACTGCAGGCACTGTGATATGTTGGGTGGCAGGGTGGATTGTATGTTTTTTAGAACTGTTACCTCCATCAGGACTGCCTCAAACTAATCATGCACTCTGTCCTGGTGTTGTGCAGTAAGTGACCGGGGTGTGGTGGCGAGCGACTGCTAGGTGGTGCAGCAGCCACTTCCTCCAGGCCACGGCAAACTCCCTGATGCTGTGGGCTACGTGGGTGCTGGAGGTGCCGGTGCAGGGGTTTTGCTCAGTGCAGGTGCGGCCTCAGTCTTCTCCCCTGCCGGCGGGGTGCCGCAAATGACAGTCAGCAGATTATTTGGATGGCAGAGCACCACTCGCTGGTCATGTGTCTCTGCTTATTTACAGCCTCTCAGGGGTCTTGCCTGCACGTTGTTGGGAGAGCTCTGCTCCCCTCTCCTCTCACCGGGACAGGTCGTGGCCGGCAGGGGGCAGCTTAAAGGCGTCTCATCAGGTAGGGGGCATGGTATAACGTGACCCACTACTTATAAGAGCGCCACAACCTGAGATATTATCCCAGCTTTACGCCTTATAGTTTTTGTTTTTACTTAGGGTAGGAGACCCCCTGATTAAAGTTGTTTTCGTAGGTACTCCTTACCCTATTTTACATTCACTTTCATCACTCACACACATCTACACATACGAGGCCCCCCACCCGCACTTCACCTGACGGCTATTGAAAAAGATCTCCGTTAAAGTGCCCCTATTACAGGGAGCCCGTCGGGTATTGCACCGCCGACCCGACGAGGAGCAGCCCGATGATGAAGCATGACACCCGACAGGGTGTGTGAGGGCATTACAATCCAATATAATGGATTCCCGACTTTGACCCTTTTAGGTCAAGTTGGTTCATAATTCCCTGTGTTTTGTCTTTCATTCCAGAGGAACAGCATAACCTTTTTGTTGAAATAACGTGGACCTTGTCATAGCTTGAGGGGCCAGGGCACGTCAGATGTTGGCGTGGCTTTCTCTTTATACCGCTGCCCGCTAACACACACCTCTTGCAGCAGGCAAATGGCATCTGTTACGGGGAGGTGTAGGAGGCAAACAGTCTCTGTTTCCTCCCCAAGCAAAGAAAGGGTTCACCCTTTTGCAGGCATTACATGACTTTGTTCTTGGGCAGGCTGTGGCAGCAGTACTGCTTCAGGTATCCTCCACCATCATGACAGTTGGCAGCGAGGCGGCACAGTGCGTGGGGTCTGACCCCTTGTCGCCAATGTTTTGTTCTGGGCCCTAGGCCCGCATACCAGATAAATGACTGACATAGACATAGCGTGGTATGGTACTAACCTCGAGCGCACAATTTCTTTTATTAGCAGCCTCTGTTGGATGGGTGTGGGGTGGGTGTAAAGCCAGCTCCGAGGGAGTGGTTGGAAAACAGCTGCATGTCCTGAAACTTGTACGCATCTAACACAGTGGCGTAGATAGACCTTTTGCCGCCCGTGACGGACCCTGCATTTGCCGCCATGTCACAGCCACAGGTAAGAGCGCGGGGGGGGGGGTGCTTGCGATTCATGCATGAGCCACCCCGTGATGGCCGCAGGTAAGAGTGGTGGGGGGCCGCCGCCCCCAAAACTCGTGCTGTCAGGGGCGGACCAACCCCCCTCCCTTGCAACGTCACTGGTCTAACAGGACACAACAAATGTGTCTTTTACTTATATCTGCTTGCCACACTTATGTGAATGTGGGCATAGGATACACATAAGTCATATTTTAACATCAGCCGTCTGCTGCCTCACATTGCTCCCTTTTGAGATGTGCGTTTTAAACCCACTCTAAGTTGACGTTTCACCTCTAAGACGCACGTTTAATAAATGACTTTACTATGTTCTAAGCCAGCCCAAAGAGTTGTGTCTGCTTGCTTCGCACAGGGTTTACTCATTTGTGGAGAAGATGAAATTCTTAGATTCCATTGTATAGAAACATAAAAGGTATGTTTTTGTCGAGTGACATGATATATTACTGCAACCTCTTCATCTTCCGTCATAGACTTGCATTCAATTTCCAGTGGTCACGTTGGAAAACTGAAGTTAAGGCATTGTGTATCAGTGGCTTGTTGGGACTGTGTCAAGTGAGTGATGAATGCGGGGCATTAGGTAGCCATGGAACCTTATTAGATAGCTTTCCCTGGAAGAGGACTCTGCACCAGTGTCATCCGTAATGTCGAAGGTTTTTTGCTTCCGCCCTCGCACCATCCCTGGGAGCCATATGCTCATTTTGCACTGTCAAATGCAGCGCTTGCCAAGGCCTCTGGAGCATGTAATATAGGGCTGGCTAATGTACGGTTTGCAGATGCTCCAGCTGCAGCAATCAATACTGTAACCGGTTAAATGGATACAAATATCTTTTGGGATTTTCAATCACATGTTTTTATTTTCATCCCCGCTTGCTTTATTGATAAGGAATTCACGAGTACCTCTTGACACGTGGAATAAATGAACGTCCACACGCAAACACAGGGCATATACAAAGTGCTTAGTCATGTGTTAATGTGATGTGTCAGAGACATTTCTATAACTGGAATGCCAGATTAACAAGAATATGGTATTCTTTGTTTAACACAATCACACCCAGGCCCAGATTTACTAATATTTGACGTTGGGGTTGCATCACTTTTTTAATGCAGCCCTGGCGCAAAATGTATTTATGAGTTTCCTAAGCCAGGCAAAGATAGATTTGCATGACTTTGCGTGGCTTAGTAAAAAAATAAAAATGAAAGGCAGCAGTAAAGCATTTCTATGGTTGAAGCAGGTTATCATGCTTCCACCCAGTGTTTTTGACGCAAACCCAGATTTACTAAAGACTGGGGGGCTTATTTACAAGCCCCTTGCGCTGCCGTTGCGTCACTTTTTATCGCATAAAAAGTGACGCACCGGCGGCGCAAGTGGTTTGTAAATAAGCCCCTGAGTTTCCCAAACATGGTGCACCTACCCAAGGCTGGCTGAATGAGGAGAAATATCTTAATTTCGCCTCCTAACTACCTCCACTATCACATCACACATTACATTGATGACATCATTGCAACATCTGAAATGTCATCATTGATGACAACACTATGCATGGCAGGGGCGCAATCTACAGTTACTTTAAGACACAAGTTTTTTTTTTTAGAACAAATGTTATTGTTTTTTATCATAGTCGAAACAGAGTATCAGAGCGATATGAGACATAGGCAACATCAACAGGATGTATCAAATAAGATCTGTAGTCCCCATCACTTCATATACATTTGAGTTGCAAACATAATACCGTAACTCAATCGTCTACTAAAACCTGGCGATACGCCTTATCATATACGTTATAGTCTTGGTTGTTCGTGTGTCTAGCATAGGTAATAAAATGTCATTACTGACTTGCTATTCATACTGAAATGTTATTATCTAGCTAACCATCCGCTATATTATGTGTCTCCAGGGAATGTCTCCGTATGTGGCCCACCTCTTCCATATTTTGATGTGTTTCTGTGGGCATCCCGACCCATTAACACCGGACGTTCTAGTTCCATAATGTAGTCCATGCCTTTCCTCCATATCAATATACTGGGTGGGGTGTCTGCCTTCCAGTGTCTGGCAATGTCCCACTTTGCAAATGTGAGGCCTAACAGTAAAAGATGTCTTTTATAACGGTTTCCCCCAATTCCTTCTGCGCAGTGTAGGAGTATAAGTTTAGGAGATCTGGGTATGTCCCAATCTAGCACTACAGTCAGGCTATTAAGCACACCCTGCCAAAATCGATCAAGGGCAGGACATGACCACGTTGGGTGTAAGAAGGTGCCTTCTTCTGAGTGGCACCGAAGGCAATGTGGGGAGGTAATCAGCCCAGATTCCCACAATCTATGTCTAGTGTAGTATACCCTGTGCAGATATTTAAATTGGATAAAGCGGAGACAGGTAGATATTGCGGCTTCCTGTGGTGATCAGAGTGCCTCTGCCCAGTCATCCTCATCAATCGGTCGCACATCTGTATCCCACTTAGCTCGCAGGGTAGCCAGGGTTGTGGGGGTATTTGCCACTAAAGTTTGATACATTTTGGAAATTTTATGGTCACCTAGATCTCCCATCAGGAGCTTGCCTTCTAGTGGGCTGAATTCTGGAAGTGCAGTTAGATCTTTGATATAGGGACGTAGGACATGAGGTAGTTGTAGAAATTTGTAGAATTGAGAGTGGGGCATAGAGAATTCTTTTTGGATGTCTTGGAAGGATTTCAGGACTGTTCCACATCACTGATGGATGAGATTCCAATGCGATCCCAGCCACCAAAGCCTTGAAGGCCTGCTACTTGCGAAAGTAGGTAATTTCGCCATAGCGGGTTCTCTTGCATAATGCGGCCCCACCAACCGATTCGGCGGAGGGTTTGTCGCCTGATCATGATCACTACACGTGTTGCAGAGGGAAGGTCTTTGGGGTCAGATCTGCTATATAAGAGTGTGTATAAGTAGATTTCTCCCATGATCCACTGTTCGACCTTATATGCGGGTTCATCTCTGGGCCCATAACACCATTCGTTCAGGATCTGTATGTATTGCTGCATAATAGGACTGTAGATCAGCTGTGGCAATGCCTCCGCAATCTGTGTATTGTGTACATGTGCATAAGGCAACCGTGGCTGTGCTACCCGCCCCCCCACTGGAAGTGACCCAGTGCTGCATTCATTTGGCAGAACCAGGACATAGGAATCTGGTAGGGGTGGGATTGCAGCTGATACAGTAATTTAGGCTGAGAGACCATCTTGAAGATGGCTCATCTTCCGTAAATTGATAGGGCCAGTGAGGACAAATTCTTCATCTCAGCTTTAACCTTGGCTGTCGTTACTTCTAGGTTTTTCCCCCAGGAGATAGCTTAATTGTCTGATACATAGACGCCCAGGTAAGTGAAGCCATGTGTCACTGATGTCAGTCCCTCTGCCCATCGACCTTCCCCCAGTGGCCCCCTAATCGGCCAGATCAGTGATTTAGAGACATTCATGTATATGCCGGATGTTTCGCCAAAGATATCCATAACTTGAAGTATTCTGGGGCCTGTCCGGTGAGGGTCGGTCATGAAGAATAGAATATCATCTGCGTATAATGCAATACGATCAGAGATTTTGGGAGTCCATTCGAAGCCGGGGTAGAGTGCATCTCGTCTCACCCAGGCTGCAAGTGGCTCAATGGCGAGAGGATGTAGCTTTACGGCTAGAGCGGTCGACGTCGACGCTGGGGAACCGGGTTCGAGTCTTGGCAACGACGCTCAACATCCTGTCATTCTGGGCAAATCACTTAATCTCCCCGTGCCTAACAAAAATGAATGTGTCCTTGTGTAACGAAACTGGTGCTATGTAAAGCGCTCTGATACCCGATAACTTCGGGTCTAGTTTGCGCTATATAAAACTTTATTAAAAAAAAAAATGGCGAGGGCAAATAACAGGAGGGAGAGGGGGCATCCGTGACGGGTTCTCCGTCGGATAGGGAATTGGGCTGATGTAACTCCTGCCACCCGAACGGAGGCCGTAAGGTCTGTGTAAAGTAATCTGATCAATGTAATAAAACGCGGCCCCATATTTAAGTGTCTCAGTAATATAAACATATATGTCCATCTGACAGAGTCAAATACCTTGTCCATGTCGACAAAAAGTAAGGCGGCTGGTCTATCCAATTGATCAGTGGCGGTTATCGTGTTGTGTACTCTACATATATTGTGCCAGGTCGCTCTTTGTGGCATGAAGCCGGCCTGATCTGGATGGATCAGGTCTTTAAGATGTGGGACCAGTCTATTCGCCAGCACCTTAGCTAGTAGTTTGGCTTCAATGTTTAAGAGCGAGGTTGGCCGGTAGGACGTGCATAGATCCGGGGGGGCGTCTAGGTTTAGGGAAGACTACGATTTTGGCATGTCTCCAGTCTAATGGCAGGAGTTTGTTTTGAAGGGCTTCATTGATGGCTGCGAGATAGCACAGCCCGATATTGTTGCGAATGTTTTAAAGAATTCGCTAGGGAATCCGTTGGGTCCTTGTGACTTACCAGATGCTATTTCGGAGGCTGCTGAGGTTAATTCCTCAAGCGAGATAGGGTCTTCGAGAAGCTCACATGCGGCATCTGACAGTGCCTTAGGCGGGATACCTTGAAAGAAGTCCTCTATCTGGGACTCGGATAGGACTTCGTGTTTAGTATAGAGTGAGTGACAGAAATTCAGCAAAGGTCTTAGCGATAGATGTGGGGTTGGTGATCATCTCGCCTGTGAGTGATCTAATGATAGGCAGCTCCACCGGTTTGGGAGTGTACTGGCACAACCTGTGTAGGAGTTTCCCAGATTTATCCCCCCATTGGTAAATCCTACTTTGCGTAGCCTGCCAGGCATGTTTGGCCTCGTCTAATAGGATGCTTTGATATCTTCTCTGCAGGGTTTCCAACTGTCGAATAGCACTATTGCCATTTGGCTCTCGCGTTCGCCGCCCAGATTCTAGGATCTGAGCTTCAAGTTGTATTAGTGTCAGTTTTTTCTGACGTTTAGCAGCCGTACAGTGACTAATGTCAAAACCACGAATGGTGGGCTTCATGCCCTCCCACAATATAGTGGCAGAGGTTGCCGTCTCCTCATTTAGTGAGAAATATGCTATCAGGGCTTTGTGAAGGTTTGTTTTATAGTCTGGATTATGCAGGTGCCATGGCGACAGTCGCCAGTGGAACGGGAATCGTCCAGGACCTATCCGTAGCTGAAGTTGGACAGGAGAGTGATCTGACAGACCTCCAGGTAGAATCTCCGTCATGACCAGTCTATGAACATGTTCTCTAGTGATGAAGATATAATCAAATTTGTAGAACCACCCATGGACAGTTGAGAAGTATGTGTATCGTGTAGCTGTTTCGTGAAGGATTCTCCATGAGTAGGACCATGCCAGTGTCTGCACCATTGGCCCCAGACGTGACTCCCTTTGTGTGTGGTGTGCGACTGTAGGGCGGCATCTATCACAGGTGGGGTTCATGACATCTTTCCAGTCCCCCCTACCAGTGCAAGAACGTCGGGTAGTGATCCCCAGGTGTCAATGATGCATTCAATTAATAAATGGCTGAGAGACAGAGGGGCGTATATGCTGCCCAGCACTATGGGTTCTCTACTGATCGTGCCATGAATTAACGGGTGTCTGCCCATTGTGTCTGCCCATGTACGTGAATGTGTGTATGGAATTCTACGGTGGATTAATATAGCTACCTCCCTGGAGCATCTCATGAAGCCAGAGTGAAAGATGTGTGTGAAGCCGAAGCAGGCAAGACATGGGGTGTGGGTCACCATTAAGTGGGTTTCTTGTAGTAGTAGGACATCCGCCCCTGAGCGTTTCGCGTATTTAAAAATTGCACCACGTTTGATTTTATCCAGGAGGCCATGTACGTTCCAGGAGACTACCTTAATTTCCCCTAGCAGAACTGGCATGTTTTGATGTGTCATCATAGGATGTGGTATGGAAGATTTAGAGGCGTATGGCATGGATACAAGAAGAAATTATATATTGCAGGCACAATTAAACTACTTCATCTAAAAACTGTTTTAACTGTAACCCCCCACCCTCTCCCACCCTATCCCACCCCAATACTTAAAAAAACAATGAAGCATCTGTCGCATAAAGTAAGCAGTTCCTACCCCAACTGGGGGTGAGGACTGAAACAGTCCAATGGTTCCCCAAGGATCCCATCCCTAATGAATATCTCAGGGACCTGAAAAGAACAGTTCATACATAGTTGCCCATGTTGTTGCCGGTAAGAGATCATTTGGGCAGATGATTCACGTCGTCATAGGCCATACGGCCTAATCTGCTGAGATGTTGGATTTATAAATCAATCCTCTAGGGTTCAAGCTTGTTTGTCGCCACAATACCGGGAGCTCCAGGATGATCTTAAATGGTGTCTTCACTTGTTCTGATGGAGGCGTGGATCGCCCGAGGATGAGTCTGAGTCACAAAGTGGCTGCGTATGGGGCCTGACCGGACAGCGTTCATCTGCCCATTGAAAGACCTCCTCGATAGTGTCAAAGAAGAGAGTACTGTTTTTATAGCTGACTCTGAGACATGTATGGAACTTGCAATTCACGAAGACGCGATTTGGCGGCCGTAAAGGATTGTCTCTGTTGCAACAATTTGGTGTAGTCCGGGAAGATCATTATCGGGTGGGATCCAAAAGTAAAGGACTTTTGCACTCGGGCTTGCCTCAGGATGATGTCCCGAAATCCCACAAATCGCAAATTATTATGACGGGCCCTCCCATCTGCATCTTCGACACATGTGGCTAGCTCCCGCATGAGTTTTTCAATGGTGCTGACTTTTCCTTGTAGGGCATTGATGGCATCTTCAGCTCCTGAGATCATAGTTTTCGGCCTGCGCCACGCGTTCCATGGCATTTCAAAGATCCTGACTTAGCAACATAACATCCGCTCTGACCGCGCCAATTCTAGCATCCAGCATGTCTCTTGATTGGGTTATCGCAGCCAGGATCGTGGCATTATCTGGTGATGTAGTGGGGGTGTCACTTGTGGCAGTGGAGCTGGTGCCTCCGCCTGTATATTTGTCCATCGTGCTCTGCTTCGTGGCGTGGCCTGTTGCATGGCCCTTAGACATATTGGCCATTTAGTGGATGTCACTGAAGAGCGACACGGACGTCCTGGGCCTTGATGCAGGCATGACGAGAATACTGAGACGGCGAAGGAAGCTGTAAACGCTGAAAGCTGCTAAAACACAGGATTTAACACTCAATACATTCTCCATCGGGCTGTAATCACTGTAGACATCAATCAAGGACTGACTTACTGCCAGCTGTCCCACGAGTTCAGCGCTGATACAAAATTAACGTCCCGACTGCCTAAGAATCAATTCATGCTTGTCGGACATTTCACACCACCACGATTGAGCACATCCGAATACACCTATGGGCATTGACTCTACCACCACTGTGCTCCCCAATATAATGAAATGAGTCTGACCATGTCCCGGTCCTGAGGAGAACCCCAAAGAAATTAAAGGTTCAGAAACACGTCGACCCTTAATAGCTAGTCGCAATACCGATTGAACACACAACAGAGCAACCCTGGGCGCAAACAAGGCAATCAGCCTGTTGCACCGTTTCCACTTTAGGCTAGCTCGTTGTGCCAGGCTGTATTACTGAAATGTTGTAAATAATTTTTGCCGACACCTGTTTTCAAACTTGGACTGGTCACTGTTTGTCACACACGTACTGTCATTTTATTGGTTCTGTATCTGTTAACTGAATGTACTTTTGTTTTCCATGTTTTCGTGAATTTTTCTAATTGAGTGTTTTTCTTTGTTTGACATGATGTAAATGTTGATCGTGTTTTTCCAAAATTATCTAACTAAGAATGGTGGAATAAAGACACCAAAATCCCTTTAGTTGCCAAAGTGTTTTTCTAAAATATCCTTTAACTCACACACCCTTACATCTTCTTGTTTAAAAAAATAATAAAACAATCTGACCTAAAAATGGCAGTCCAGGCATTAGTTATCTCCAGAATCGAATACGAATGCTCAACCCTTTCAGGCCTGCCCAAGATCTCCACAGCCCCCTAAAAGCTTGCCTCAACGCCGCCGCCAGACTCTTAACAGGCTCAAAATAATTAGACCACTTTTCACCGCATCTGAAGGCGCTGAACTGGCTTCCTCTTAAACCAGAATCCAACTCAAACTGGCATGTATCACCCACAAAGCACTACACATGAATTCCCCAGCATATCTTGCCCAGAAAATCATGGTTTCTGGAGGAGCCAGAAACTCCAGGTCCGCCAGAGACTTTGTGCTCCAGCCACCCCACTTCTGAAAGGAAAAAACTTACAATCGTGCTTTCTCTGGGGCCGCACCAAGAATCTGGAACTCGCTGCCATCTGTCATCAGAAAAAGTCCCTCTCTGTCAATATTTAAAAAGGAAGCCAAAACCTTCCTAATGGGCAAGTTTCGCCCATAAATCATGCATTACACACCGCTCAGTGGCTTTGCTTATTTTTGTTGCTGCTAGAGTTTGGACTGACTGGCTGCTATCCATCTTGTACTGACCTTGTACTCTCACAAATGCATTTGCTCGATTTCCCTGCATTATGTTCTGAACATTGTATAGACTCTGTTATTCCCAAATGTTTCACCTCCTTCTACTCCTAGTAATGTTTTTTTTTCTTTGACTATTTCATACTTGTATACAACGTGTTATCTCTGTAAAGCGCTCTGATACCCTAACAGGTCACGTTCGCGCTCTATAAAACACTAAATAAGTATGTTTTGTATGATTGCATTGAAAGTAACAAAGCTGGTGATTCACATATCAAAATCTCTCCTGAAATAACCAGCTATCTACACTGTTAATGTGTCACATGTGCAATAGGCCTGTACAGTGCAAGCATGACTTATGGAAAAGAGGCAACAGACCTGTGGGAGTAAGGGGCCGTGCATAGGTAAATGACACACATTGACAATGTGAGTCAATGGAAAGAAGTATCAGGTCAGGGGGTTACCTCAGTCACAGTTCCAAATGTAGTTCATGTAAAAGCAATCAGGGTTACTATTGTTTCAGAATACTCATTTTGGGAACATCCAAGGATCTACAGGGAGACTACTCTGTGCATCAGTTTTATTGCCACAGTAACTCTGCCCCAGCCTGGGCAATGGCCCATAATGGGTACATCTCGATGTCAGACCTTGCTCTGTGCAGGCTGAGCATACTGATCCCACATGAACATCACATTTTCACCAATTCAATGCATAAAAGTTAATTTCATGGGCATCAAATATGTGACCTCAAGGCTCTGAAGGGGTGTGTGAGGTATAGCTAGGTATAGCTAGCTCCCATACAACAGTTTGGCAAAGCCTGATGTGGGATGAGTGATATGAGGTACTGTATACATGGCTAACATCATCCTCAGCTAATTCTTACATTATGCAGACACAGCTCATGCTGTAAAGTCTAGATATTTCTTTTCAAATATACCATGCTCAAGAATTCACCAACCCACGCAGCGAAGCCACAGACATTACCCCATCCCAAGACCTCTGCGAAAAGCTTGGAACCTATTTCCACCGAAAAGATCAAAAACCTCTATGACAACTTCATCGACCATCCACCAGGCGGCACAGACGGCCCCCCGCCTCCCAGAAACACCAGCCAGCCCACCATCTCCAACTGGACACCGATCACGGCCGAAGACACTGCCTCGACCATGAAAAGCATCCACTCGGGGGCCCCCACCGACCCCTGCCCCCCTCAAATCTACCACAGAGCCACGGCCGCCATCGCACCCGAACTACAATGCACCATTAACACCACCTTCAAAACAGGCACCTTCCCAGTTGACTGGAAGCGTGCAGAAGTCAGACCCCTGCTCAAGAAGCCCACAGCTGACCCCACCGACCTCAAGAACTATCGGCCCATCTCGCTCCTCCCCTTCACAGCCAAAGTTGCAGAGAAAACAGTCAACAGGAAACTGACACGATTCATTGAAGAGAACGCCGTCCTCGACCCGTCCCAATCCGGATTCCGAAGCAACCACAGCACAGAGACGCCCTACTCGCTGCCACAGACAACATCCGCTCCCTCCTGGACCAAGGCCACTCCGCAGCCCTCATCCTACTCGACCTATCAGCAGCCTTCGACACCGTCTCCCACCGCACACTAGTCGCCAGACTACATGACGTAGGCATACAAGGAACAGCCCTAGACTGGATCCGATCATTCCTCACCGGAAGAAGCCAAAGGATCAGACTCCCACCCTTCCTCTCCAACCCCACAAAAATCACCTGCGGAGTCCCACAGGGTTCATCACTGAGCCCCACCCTCTTCAACATCTACATGGCCCCCCTCGCAGCCATCGTCCGACAACACGGCCTCAACATCGTATCCTACGCCGACGACACCCAGCTCATCCTCTCCCTCACCAAAGACCCCACCACTGCCAAACTCAGCTTCCAGAAAGGAATGCAAGACGTCGCAGTCTGGATGACCAACAGCTGCCTGAAGCTCAACGCTGAGAAGACAGAAGTCCTCATCCTCGGTACCACCCCTTCTGCATGGGACAGCACCTGTTGGCCGACCACCCTCACAAGCCCACCTACCCCCTCAGACCACACCAAGAACCTCGGCATCGTACTCGACTCATCACTCACCATGAACCAACAGGTCAACGCCGTCACCTCCAGCTGCTTCAACACCCTCCGCATCCTCCGCAAGACCCTCAAGTGGATCCCCCCTGAGTCAAGGAAGACAGCCACCCACGCACTCATCACCAGCAGACTGGACTATGGAAACGCACTCTACGCCGGCATCAACAAGTCCCTACTCCGCAAACTCCAGACAATACAGAACACCGCCGCCAGACTCGTCCTCGGCATCCCCCGACACGAACACATCAGCCAACACCTACAAAGTCTCCACTGGCTCCCCGTGGAGAAAAGAGTCACTTTCAAAATCCTCACTCACGCCTACAAATGCCTACACAACAACGGACCCAAATACCTCAACGACAGAATCAACTTCCACGTACCCAAAAGAAACGTCCGATCTTCCAACCTCGCACTGGCCGAAACCCCGCGCATCCACAGAGCCAGAGCAGGCGGAAGATCCTTCTCTCACATTGCAGCCAAGACCTGGAACGAGCTACCGGCAGACATCAGATGCGCCCCCTCCCTGAACACCTTCAGGAAGACCCTCAAGACCTGGCTCTTCGGCTAAACAGATCTGCGGACCCCCCCCTCAGCGCCTTGAGACCCTCATGGGTGAGTAGCGCGCTTACAATTCCCTGATTGATTGATTGATGCTCTGTTTAGCAAACATATCATGGGTACCATGAAATATATATATGCATATATATGTGCATGCAACACAAGTAAGATATAGGGCTTATCACACATTCCAATGTTAACATCACAAAGTACGGAGCCCCATAATCCATGACATGATTGTCCTATGTACAGACCACACAATTTCACAAAGAATTATCTGATTTCACTCTTGGGCTCAGAGGCACATTGTAACCTATGGGAATTGAAAGGATGAAGTTGACCAGAGTAAAGAATGTATTTGAGATTGTTACCTGTTCTTCTGTTGAGCCATAGAACTGCCGTATAGAGGAAGGACCTCTCCAACCAGGGTCTACAGCTGCTCTGGAAAGAAGGGACAGGCCCTCTCACCTGCTTGGCCTGGCATGATTGCTCCCAGAGGTGGCACACAGCAGCTAAAGTGGTGGAGCAGCAGTGTCAGAAGGGAAGTGAGCTCTTCTTCAAACTGCAGCATACTTGTACGCCACATGCGTGGTCATCAGCGTAGATGCACACAGCCATTGGACCATGACGAGCACAATCACCAGCATTAGCCTATGGCGGTATCCGCCATGGATGCAACCGCCCAACGTGCGTTCCACTTCCGCCGCTGGCGGTCGGTCCAAATGTCCTATATGCGAAGTCAGGCATCCGCCATTTTAGCAGTTGAAAGTACAGTATTGCTGACTGTTAAGTGCGTCATCATCACTAGAAATGAGGTCTAACATGTTTACATTTGAAATACTCCACTCCCATGTAATTTCCAGTACAAAAATCATCTGTGTAGTGCATTACTGTGCATAAATGCAAAATGTGTGCGGTGCACTGTACACCGCAGTTGACATTAGTTCACCTAAAATTCGAATAAAATCGTCATTATTGTGCAAATTTTATATTTCTAAATGGAAGATGTGCACATTTCTGTTACAAACATATGTGAAGGCCACAATGGGGATTATTGGTGGATGTTGAACAGTATACAATGATTATGTGAAATAAATGTGACGCTTTATGAAGCAGTCATGTTTTGTCACATGGCTTTTGGATTACTCTTCATATATATTACTCTGGACACTGTGATCAATGTTCAAAATTGTGTTCACTCCTCACATAGGTACCCTGGGAGAGGGAGGAGACAACAGCCTCCAGTGTACTGCCCATTTCCAGACCTTCAGTTGAGGAGACCATGACAACACCAAGCAAAGTAGTCTGACATGCCTCTGAGTAGACCATTGTATACACATTGCACAGTCCATGAGAGCTGAACATCAGTTGTAATATGGCAGACAAGTGAGAATGGGCAAGATCACTATTGCACCTTGTTTTCTGTTACAGAAACAGGGCCTCATGGTAGTTGTAGTCATTTCAATCTCGGCTCCCCAAAACGTGACAAATGGTAACCTGCATGATAAGTGGAAATCAGTTGTAACATGGCGGACAAGTGAGAAGGGGCAAGATCACTATTGCATCTTGGTTTCTGTTACAGAAACAGGGCGTCATGGTAGTTGTAGTCACTTCAATCTTGACTTCCCAACACTTGGCAAATGGTTAGTGTAACATACCAGTGGGCAACATGCATTTGGGATGGACCATACATTTACATATTAACACATATCATGGGTACTGGGATGATATTTTTATAATAATACACTTACAGACACCATTCCAAGATGTAGCTAGACAACTCATTAGCAAAACCACAGCTGAGAGCAAACAGGACATTGAGGATCTTGTGACAGTTAGTAAAGTGTAACTTAACAGACTCCACTCCCCAGCTATACCTTTCAAGCCCTCAGAAGGCAGGTTGGCCAATACCTTCTCCTCCCTGTAAAAGAGTTATAATAAGGTGCTGGGAGGACCAACACCAGTCGTCTGGGCCTCCAGGTGGTGCTTGGAGGCCAGGGAGTGCACCTTCACCCTCAGACCATTCCCCCTCATCCTAATATCCTGCTGTGAGCGCAAGGTGGTAGTAACAGCATTCACTTTGTCGACCATCCTCTCCCACATTTCCATTTTCTACTGAGAGAAGTATGTAGGATTGGGCTCCAAATAATTGTGGCTCTACTCTTATGATTTCATCCACCATGACCGACAGTCTCTGTAAAACGTGGATTTTTTAGGGCGAGACATAACTACAAATTAAAGTAACTGACCATGAAAAAAAACCACCAAGGGATATTAGAGATAAAAGGAAAAAACAAAAAAAAAGGTTGTGGAGAGTGCTAAATAGGGTGAAGAAAAACAAGGGCTGCCTTATCTCAAAAACACAAAACTGTGGTAGGCTGTCTTACAGTGCTGCAGTTATCAACGTTATCAAGACTTTCTGTTTGAATAGGCAAACAATACAGGATTTATGTCATCAGTTGGACAATACAGGATTTATGTCATCAGTTGGAGCCTGACCTCGTTCCTCAAATCACTTATCCTACATGTATCACACCAATTGTGAAACTTATGTCAGTTTTGCATTTTCTGGCCACAGGTTTCTTTCAATACACTGTGGCTATATCTGGTGGTATAGTTCCCAAAAATTAGTGGCACGCCATATCGCATCAGCTGCAAGTAGCACAGCCTTTAGAACAGAATCCATATGAAACCAGTTTTTTTCAAAAGTAATCTCTGGTGGAATGTCACCAATGTTCAGTTATGTACTGCGAGACGTGCTTTCCTCAATGATGACACACATGGACAGCTACATCAAGTTCCCCAGACGTGAGGATTTAGCCACTGTGAAGGGTGATTTCTATAGATTTGGTTGCATCCCATATGTGGTTGGATCCATTGATGGCACCCATATTGCCTTAGTACCACCGCAAGCCAGGGAACAAGTTTAGCGTAACAGGAAGCGCTTCCATTCCATCAACATGCAAGCTGTCTGCTTACTGGATTTCTGCATCTCAAACGTCTGTGCCCAGTTCCCAGGATCTGCACATGATTTCTTCATACTGCAGAACAGCACCATACCCTAGCTGATGTCACAACTACTATCGGAGAGGGCCTGGCTTGTTGGTAAGTTTGATCTGTCCTAACTTTGTATGGGTAATGTCAGGAAGCATAATCTGAAAGTGTGTAACTTATTGTTGTACTTCTGTCTGTCTTCCATCCAGGTGACTCAGTGTATTCCAACCGTCCATGGTTGTTGGCAGTGCTAAGGAATGCAACTACGCCAGGGGAAGTCCGTTTCAATGAGGCCCATAAAAGAACACAGCAGCTAGTGGAGCAGGCTTTTGGGCTCCTGAAGCCCAGATTCAGATGTCTGAACAAGACTGACGGAGCAGTCATCTGCTCACCCGGAAAGGTGTGTCAAATCACAGTGGCCTGTTGTATGCTCCACAGCATTGCCCTGCGACAGAACATTCCTTATATCGCAGAGGATAAAGACCATGATGAGCTACCGAATGAGAATCCTGAAAAGCCAAATGATGATGATAGAGGTGAAGAGGAAGGAGCTGACTTGCATCAAGATCTCATCGACACCTTCTTCTCATAAGTGTAATTATGTTGTGAGATGTCATGACTTTGACTATTAAAGCAACTCTTGTGATAATGTGAGAAGTATGTTTATGGGAAATACTAGGAAGATAAAGCTCTGGCAAAATCTGGTGAAAGGTGTTTGTTTTGTTAATGATGCTTTGTTTAGCTTAGAATTTTGTCTTGCACTGTATTCTCTAGAAGTTGACTATGTTGATTGTGTCATATGTATGGTGTCATAGCTAAAATGTCTTTGTTTTTGTTTGTTTTAGATACCTTCACCATGGCATCTTCATTTGGACATTTCAGAGTTGTCATATTAGCAGGTATATGATTCTGTTTGGACGTACGAAGTGGACATGGATTGTTCCTAGGAATGTCTGTCACAGACTTTGGGTGTAGAAAACCTGTACCAAGAAATCTTGAACAGCGATAGGATCAACGTTAAGAGGGTTCCATTGAACTTCTTACTTGTGGTCCTAATGCAAAATGTGTGCCAACATGTGCTCTAACACAATGTTGTGTTGGGCCCAAATCATGCTATTTTGCCTTCACATTGGCTACATCCTCATTGTGTATGAACTGTAGATAGCTGTTGATGTGTCTCCTCATTGTAGGCCAAGGTGCTTGTGGCACATCACTGCTATTTGTTTCTGACATTCCACCAGATGCAGCAACACTGGATTGGAATGACCCTGTGATCAGAAACTGTTGTACTGCCATGTGTCTGTGTATTGGTTCAAATGACGTGGGATTCCTTTTGTGAGGTAGGTGATATGGCTCCAGATGAAGATGTAGATCTATTTTATGTTGCCTATTCTATAGAAAATTGTCTGATATGGCCTCTCCTTCTATGCTGTTAAGGCCTGCACCTGGAAATGTGATTAGTGGCGCAGAATATTTGAGTCATGTCTAATTTGCTATGTTTCTGATATCATGTCAGCCTATGGTTGAACAATGGAATAAACAATGGAATAAAGATGTTATAAGACCAGACACTTGTATGTATGTGTTGGTGTGACATGGATGTGATCCTGAGTTAAACATTGTTTACATTCAACATATCCATGCTTACACAAGTAGCTTGTTTTGGCATTGTAATGTTCACATGGGAGTATATATACACTGCTAAATGTGAGAGATACTACAGGAGGCGATGAGTTTGTGACTAGTGCATTTATTGCAGTGAACAAGGAGAAAATAAACAATGTGCAAAACCAAACAGGGAAAAAACTAAAAGTGAAGAAGCCAGTCATGGTGAATAAAACCATAGTTATTGATGCCAAATTTTCTGAAGTCCAAAGTCCAAAATACTACTTCCATCAGAAATGGAAAAGTGTCCAGAAATAATCCACAAAGTGAATGTGTTGCACACACAGGAGGAAATTAGGTGTGAGGTTTCTTACTGGTGGTGGTGGGTGTCTTGCCATTCACACCTCCTGGATTTTTGGGTGGACATCCCCTCCTTTTGGGGAGGGGAGGTTCCACTGCTGCTGAGACAGGGGTGTCTGCAGACGTGTCTTCCTCTAACAGGGCCTCCCTTCCTGTGGCTCCCGCAGATGTTGATGGCCTGGATGTAGTTGGACCACAGTAAGGGGTAGATGGTGGTGGAAAAGCCCTGCAGATGGTGGTGTTGATGTACTGCAACACCCCAATGGGCTGGCCTATGTTGGTGTTGTGGGTGGCCAGCTCCTGAATTATGTCCCTCTGCAGCTGCTTCATCTCCCGGATTTCCATTAGTATCTGGCCCATCATACATTAGGAGTCCTGATAGGCTCCCAACACTTGGTCGATGGTTGCCTGGGTGTGAGTGGCCCCAATGGCCTCACTCAGTGGGCCTACAGTTACCCTCCCCTTAACCCTATCCCCATAGGCCTGTGCCCTTGGCACCAGGCTGCATCCTCCCACTGGTTCCTGGTTCCTCAGTGACTGGGTTGGGGATTGCCAATTCAGAATCTAGGATTAGGGGGCACAAGATGTTACAGAGTGTGCTAGGTACACAGGTTGGGGGGCAGGAGTTGGCTGTGGTGTTGCAACTTGTGTGGGAGGCGTTTTTGTGGGTACAATGAGACCCACTGTTGCTGTCTCTCCAGGCTGATAAGATGTGCCAGGAAGGTCATCCAGGTCCACATGTCCAGCAGTGTTGTCACCACTGAGGGCTTGATCCTGGGGTGTAGTAGGAGTCCGTTCGGTGGCCAAGCTCTGGCCAGGTGCTCTGCCAGATAGACCTGTTAAGAAATAGAGAACATTGTTTTTAGTGGAATTATGGTATCTACATTCACATCGTTTGTGTCACAGTAGATAGAGGCCTAGGAATAAACAAAATAGGTAGAGATTACTATTGTGATCTATTTTTGTGGTATTGAACTTGTTTACAAGACATTTGGAGACATTCAATACATGTAGTAGAATTGAGCAGCTCAATAGATGTGCTGACATGTTGCATTTTGGAATAAGAAATGGACATGACATCTCCCAAACATTTAAGCCAACACAGTACAGAAGTAACACATGTATATGACCATTCCAAGGCCTAGTTGTGTGGAACACAGGCGAACACACAACTTGGCTTTATATTTAGCATTAGTCATCATGTGAGCAGTGCAGTCAATGGCTCACCTGCCACTTCAAATCAGATGAGTTACCTCATGCCTTACGTATATTTGAAGTGCACACTTGGTATGGTGTCACTCATGCCATCAATAGTTTCAGTTGAGGAGACCATGACAACACCAAACAAAGTAGTCAGACATGCCTCTGAGTAGACCATTGTATACACATTGCACAGTCCATGAGAGCTGAACATCAGTTGTAACATGGCAGACAAGTGAGAATGTGCAAGATCACTATTGCATCTTGGTTTCTGTTACAGAAACAGGGCGTCATGGTAGTTGTAGTCATTTCAATCTCGACTTCCCAACACTTGGCAAATGGTTAGTGTAACATACCAGTGGGCAACATGCATTTCAGATGGGATGGGATGTATCATAGGTACTGGGATGATATTTTTATAATAATACACTTACAGACACCAATCCAACATGTAGATAGACAACACATTAGCAAAAGCATAGCTGAGAGCAAACAGGAAATTGAGGTATTGTGGCAGTTAGTAAAGTGTGTGTCTCACACAAAGGGTCAAGGGAAGTATACGATACTAAATTAGACCGCAGGTCCTATACTACTTCCAAGAATTATAGTGGGAGTCACCAGAGTCTTTATGGAGGACGGACGTTCCCCACACGGAAGAGAGTTCTACGTGTGACAAGACTCTGTAGATGGTAGAGTTAGACTTTAAAAACTGCCCTTGGGGCCATCTGACCTATTCATCAACCTGTTGCCATTGTGCACTGCTGTGGTAAACGTAATGGGGCAACCCAGAGTCCCTCAGAACCTGGGTATACGTATTAAAGTAAAAAATGGTTCTGTCAGGGTTTACAATTACTTAGGGCAAGTAGCAACAGCTTACTTATAACACATATCAATGATTTGCAAAGGAAGAATATATAACACACACCAAAATTAGAATTCAATTTTGTATTCAGAAAAAATCAGATAATCATGGCTGTCGCAATTTACAATTTCAATTGCAATATGAAATACGTGACTGTGGTGAAAAAAGTGACATGTGGTGGTTGGTGATAAAGACAGTACACTATATACAGAAACAATTGAGCGTGCAATAAAAGGAGGGGAGAAATATTTTTCGTATGTCCTTATTATTTTAGCACATATGCTTCAGGATCCAATGACAAATAAGACTGTGATCATGAGCGTTGTGTAGACATATGCAGTACGCCGACGTTTCGACCCTGTGAATTGCGCACAAGTGAGATGCGTCAAGGTGGGTCTTCTTCAAGGCAGGAGGGATTGGCAGCCAAAAGGCAGATTTCTTTGGTATCTCTGCAAATTATCAATTGCCTCCTAGTCAAATGTGGGTTTGAGATTAAACCACGTGCATCTCCACCAGCCGGTTGGAGCCTCAGAATTATTCAGTTAATGACTTCCACCCGTCGGTTGGAGTCTTAATTTTTAGCCAGTCCAGTGATTTTCCATCCGTCAGTGGCTTTGTTTGCATGTGACATCCAAACAAAGCCACTGACGGATGGACGTTTCTTTGCCAGATCACGAAAATCACTGGACTGGCTAAAAATTAAGACTCCAACTGACGGGTGGAAGTCATTAACTGAATAATTCTGAGGCTCCAACCGGCTGGTGGAGATGCCCGTGGTTTAATCTCAAACACACATTTGACTAGGAGGCAATTGATAATTTGCAGAGATACCAAAGAAATCTGCCTTTTGGCTGCCAATCCCCCTCCTGCCTTGAAGAAGACCCACCTTGACGCATCTCACGTGTGCAATTTACAGGGTCGAAACGTCGGCGTACTGCATATGTCTACACAACGCTCATGATCACAGTCTTATTTGTCATTGGATCCTGAAGCATATGTGCTAAAATAATAAGGACATACGAAAAATATTACTCCCTCCTTTTATTGCACGCTCAATTGTTTCTGTATATAGTGTACTGTCTTTATCACCAACCACCACATGTCACTTTTTCACCACAGTCACGTATTTCATATTGCAATTGAAATTGTAAATTGCGTACAGCCATGATTATCTGATTTTTTCTGAATACATTATTGAATTCTAATTTTGGTGTGTGTTATATATTCTTCCTATGCATATCATTGATATGTGTTATAAGTAAGCTGTTGCTACTTGCCCTAAGTAATTGTAAACCCCGACAGAACCATTTTTTACTTTAAATTGTGCACTGCTGGTCAAGAAATAGGCCTGAGTATACTTTTTGATCATTTTGTTAATCATAATACACATATCTATACAGCAGAGTGACAAAACATTATGGTCCTGAAGAATGCCTGGAACATCTAAGTCACACATGGCAGAAACATGTTGACCGTATACAGGGAGAACATCCATAACCCTGCTGCACTATGCCTTTAACCTCTATCCATGAGGACATAGGAATACAGTTGTTTTGTCCTTATTGAGATAGTTTTAAATCACTTTTCACTTGCACTCTGCCCCTCACTCTCACCCTTGAGGATTCTAAACTTAGGCATGCTATCAAAACACTCCTGCTCCTTTCCTGTGGAAAGTTGCAGCCCACACTGGGTACCTTGCAGTCCCGGTGTGTGGAGGGACCCAATGATGAAGCATGTCACCCTCGGGTGAGTGAGGGTTCTCGTCCAAAAACTTGTAGTGCCCCCACCGTTTCTTTTCTTTTAGTTCTTTGTTCTTGCGACTTTTTTTGCATCTGGCTACTCTATACTCTGTGTGAGTTTAAAAAGTTAGTAAAGTGTAACTCAACAGACTCCACTCCCCCAGCTATTCCTGTCAAGCCCTCAGACTGCAGGTTGGCCAATACCTTCTACTCCCAGTGAAAGAGTTATAATAGGTTGCTGGGAGGACCAACACCAGCCCTCTGGGCCTCCAGGTGGTGCTTGGAGGCCAGGGAGTGCACCTTCACCCTCAGGCCATTCCCCCTCTTCCTAATATCCTGCTGTGAGCGCAAGGTGGTAGTAACAGCATTCACTTTGCCGACCATCCTCTCCCACATTTCCATTTTCCTACTGAGAGAAGTATGTAGGACTTGGGCTCCAAATAATTGTGGCTCTACTCTTATGATTTCATCCACCATGACCGACAGTCTCTGTAAAACGTGGATTTTTTAGGGCGAGACATAACTACAAATTAAAGTAATTGACCATGAAAAAAAAACACCAAGGTATATTAGAGATGAAAGGAAAAAACAAAAGAAGGTTGTGTAGAGTGCTAAATGGGATGATGAAAAACAAGGGCTGCCTTATCTCAAAAACACAAAACTGTGGTGGCTGTCTTGCAGTGCTGCAGTTGAGAAGCAAAGGATAATGGTTAGGGATGGGGTGTGTTTTATAGTGTGATTTGCAGGCATGTCCACTTGGCCAACGGACATCAGCTGTGTAGTTTTTTAATCCATCCAATGGGCACTGTTGTGGTGCTTTGCTGCGAGCATACCGCGGTGGTCTACTGCAGTTGGGGAACTGGTGCAAGGGTACCACCAGTACAATGTGTTGTTGTAAAAGGCTTGGTGGGAAGCCACAGGCCTGACGGCAACGGAATACGCATCGCCAACGTTGCAGACTGCCGCGGCCCGGCCTGGAACAACGCTGTTGACGTGGTCTGTGTTTGGCTGCATGTCTCATAATATGGCGGGCGGAAGACTGCTGGTGCAGCGGTCTTCTAGGGACCACCGCAGTGGCTTTACAGCAGTCGGACTGCCAAACTCGTAATCAGGCCCTAATTCTGGATCCCCTTTGGATCTTTGCCCACCACAGATCCCACATGTGGTGTCAGTTGTGCTGGCTCTTCAACTTACGCCTCTACTCAATGCGGTGATCACAACAGGTTGCTTCCCAAAGGTTTGGAAGGAAGCAATGGTAATTCTGCTGTTACAAAAACTTAACTTGAATGTTAAAGATTTGAAGAATTATGATCCTATATCACTTTTGCCTTGTCCCACTAAAGTTTTAGAAAAGTATATGAATCAAGACTTCATGTCGGTGATTGATCATTATGATCTCCGGGATCCTTCCCAAATGGGTTTCAGAAGAGGGCACCATACTGAATCTGCATTAGTGGCAGCAATTGATAACATCAGAACAATTGTAAATGTGGGAGACGCTGCTTTTCTTACCATCTTAGATCTGTCTGCAGCCTTCGATATGGTGTGTCCTCGACTCTTAATATTTAGTCTTTGCCAATTTGGAATTAAGAGCAAAGCCCTTAGTTTTCTCAGCTTTTTTCTATCTGGCAGAACTCAGGCGGTGAGATGTGGACAGTTTATTTCTAAACCCTACTCTATGCCCTGTGGGATGCCACAAGGATCCTCCCTTACCCCCACTTTATTTAATTGGTATGCCTCATCCCTGGCCAATCTCATTCATTCTTTTGGCTTTAATGTATTATCTTATGCATATGACACTCAGATTGTTGTAACAGTGACAGAGAATATCCTATCAGTGGCCCAAAATTTTAAAATCTTCATGCTGGCCATCAGCAATTGGATGAAGGACAACTTTTAAATTGAAATGCAGACAAAATGGAGGTACTTATCTTTATTGGTCACCCTTCAGTCTGTCTACCAGCTCATGGCCTCATGTGATAGGTTCCCAGCAAAATCAGCTAAAAACCTATGAGTGATATTTGATGAACATCTGGTGTTTGATACTTAGGTCAACTGCACTGTGTCATCGTGTTTGCACATTATTCACTCCCATAAGAAAATATTCCCCTTCATGCTGGTTGCAGCATGGAAAGCCATCAATGTTGCTCTGATTTCTTCCAGGTTGGATGATTGCAATGCATTATATCTTAATATTAACCAAGGTTCCTTAAATAAACTGCATACAGTACAGAATGCTGAGACCCATCTTATTCTTGACATCGCTAAACACAGATCGATATCACAGGAGCTTAAAAAATTGCATTGGCTCGGCTCCCAGTAAGGCAAAGAATTTAATTTAATGCTCTTTGTACTGCTCATTGAGCACTGCATGGTCAGAGACTGCTACTTTTCAGGTCAACATTTCAGTGGTATCACCCGGCCAGAGGGCTGCATTCTGCTCAAAGCATATGATGTTTCATACCCATATTCTGCAGATTTAGATGGAGAGGCAGCTACTGTGTCCTGGCCACTGTCAAACTTTGGAACTCACTTCTTTGCCACATCTCAGAAATAGATAACCATCTCTCTTTCAGGAAGTGTCTGAAAACATGGCTCTTGGCTTGCTAGGATCATTCTCAGGGATTGTAACTATTATGTGCTCCAGTCTTTTCATAGGGTTGTTATGGTTTTCTAACACCTTGATGTCTCTGGGTAATTATTGTGCATTTTATACATTTTATTTAACTTCATTTTAAAGTGTATTGCTTTTGTATACTGGGTAGTTCTAGTTAGGATTGTGTTTCCATAGGAAATTCATTTTTTGGTTTGCTTATATCTTTGGCGCCCTTTGACGAATCTTCACGAAACGTTCCCCAAAAATATTTTCACCTTAGCTCCTTCCTGGAACATTTCTGTAGGATCCATCAAGCTGGGGCTGAGAAAAAGAGGGGAGTCCCAAAATATGCTTTCCCATCATTTTTACGTAGGAACTTTAGACACAGCTACAGCCCAAACCGCTGAACAGAGTTACACCAAATTTGACAGAAAGCTAGATCTTGGTCCATGAAAAGTGATTTGTTGTAAATCCGTCAGTAGTTTTTGAGCAATTAATGCTCAAAAACTTGGGGAGCCATAGGGAGCTCTGCTGCATGATGGTCACCACCTTGCGACGCTTTGTTGGCCGGAAAACAAAATAAGATATTTATCCGCCTTGGTGGGGGCATCGGGCTGATCTGGTGGTGCCATGATAATCTGCTGCACCAGTTGCATCCAAAAAGTGCAGCAGAGTGAGAGCCAGAGGAAGATGGATGGTGCTGAACGCAACGTGGCCGGCCACTGGCATTGTAACTCCTCCGTGCGGCTTACCACGTGCAGGGGAGAAGGGAGCACTGAGAAGCGGTGAGTGACTCTCAGCCCAAGTTGCCCCAGAGCGATAGTGAGGGTAGGAGCAAGCGTGAGGATCCCTGGGGCTGACCAGGTGAGTAATTTGTGAGCTGGCCACCTGGGTTTTGGCGGCCCACGTACAGCGGCTTTTGCTTTCCCCATCGGCCGCACAGCAGTGCAGCAGCCCCACTTCTGATGTTCCGTTCCTCCCTCGAGGGGGCCAATTTCGCCTGGACAGGGCCCCACTGCGAGTTTGAACTGCGGGGCCCGGCTGCTGGGTGGAGAGGCCTGGTGGTGTTTGGACAAAATTTAAAATTAAAGATATCGTGTATGTAACATAAATATCGTGTTAAGAATATCATAAATATCGTTGTCATTGATATTGTAAAAAATTGCGTTTTAGGTGTTGTATTTAATATCAATGTGTTTTATATCAATGTCGTTCATTACGTTGTTTGTATTATGATGTTTATTATTAAATAGTGTGTAATGTATTGTATTTTTGTTTTTATATATTTTTTATTCATAGTAATTGTTTAGAATTATTTTTTTAATTTATTTATAAGAATTTATTTGTAACTTAAGTTGCTTTGGGGCCCATTAGGATGGCGGGCGGAAGCACCACCGCCGTGCTGGCGGATGCAAAAAGCACCAGTTACCGTCCGCCGGCCACAGCACACACGCCCGCCCAATTAGGATGCGAAAAGACAGCCAAACACCGCCCGTACGCCAGCGACGCCGTCCGCCATCAAAGTGCGCCCGTTCACGGAGCGGCGCGGCCCAATGGAGACACAACGCCCGACGAAATCACGTACTGCCCGGCGTACAAATTACGATGCCAGAACCAAACAGTTCCTCCGGCTAAGAGACACCGCACGTGAAAGCAAGGCGGAAAACCGAACTCACAGTACGGATAGCAAAGAGGCGGACCCCCGAGCATGAATCCAGCACTGCAGGCCCTCCCCATGCTCTACCTGATGCAGCACCCAGGAGTCAACGCACCGCGGCGACGCAGGTAGGCAGACACACAACAGGGGCACGCAAACAGCGCACACAGTGCAAGGGCGGGAAAACTGTATATGGCCCCCACCCCGACACCCCTGCGTGGACACGACACATCCACCACTGCACCCACACATGCGCACAACGCAGAGGCCAACGGCAGCGCAATGCATGCGCCGCACACAAACAACACAGGGTCACAACCAAACACCACACACACCAGCACCACCCAGAACGCACATGTCACGTGACAGCCCTGCCACAGTCATGTCCCCAACCGGCAATTCACTGTTGCCAACCTGACGTCACACAACTGACCCGAACATGTCAGTGACATCACGCCACATTAGGACACACCCCTGTGTGCAAAACACGGCGAAGCACACAGCGGATGCAACATCACCCATCAGAATATGGACCCCGTCGGGAAAAGGTACGCCAGTACCACACAGAAACACCGGTGCCACCCTGCACCCAATAACAAGACATGCAATACGTAACATCAAAGATACCGGGGACAGACAACAGGTGGGACCAATTATAACACAAGGCCCAACGTACAGCGGAAAAGCAGCCTGCTGCCCACACACGGGAGAGGAGACAGCACCGAATGACCTTCCATTCCCACTGTGAAACCACATCCCGACTAAACAAGCCGGAGAAAACAGTCATTGCACCAAACAAAGCCCAACACAGGCATGCAGAGGGAAGCGGCCACAGGGCAGATAGCGCATAACACCAAAGAACATTCACAACGGAAAGAAGAAATGATAACACTCCCCATGTGGTTCACATGCAAGTTATCTGGAAGGAGTCAGACACCACTGACCTTGACCATTCAGAGAAGCATGTGGGATGAGGGCCCGTGTCCTCCGCACAAGCCAACATAACACAAGTCCTGCCTCCCTACGACCATTACAGAATTCCCAGCAACATCGGAGGTTGCACTCTGCAGACTGCACAGACAGCCGGAGCACGCCACCACAGCGCCCTGCAGCAAAATGGCACTTGCACCACACCTACCCAACTACGCCGGACAGATCAAGCTGTACAAACATAACCTGATACAGATATTGGGATGTGACAATCTGGCCTTGCTGAACGTAAGTTACCGACTAACTTACCGCATCGCATTGTTCAGCTGCGTCATCCCCGTCTTCTACTGTCGGAGGTGTCCCTTCTACTATCCTGTGGAGTTATGTCTCTCCAACCCGGCATGTCCAAGGGCGAACCTGCTACAACTATTCAACCCCTGGACGCCCACGACAGGGCCTGTTCAGCCTATGGGGGCATGGCGTATGTGGCGACTATCGGACCCACACTGCAATGGGACCACTGTGCCTCCACACGACGGATAATGGATTACAGTTACATCGAATGCCATCCAACATGTCCCATCATGCTCCTACAAGGGACAACTCACGACCAACACCTTGACAGCCACCATCCGCTACATTGGCTGGCCACCATGTCCACCACCAATGCCATGGAAGCCCTGCTGGAAGGTATTGCATTCCTGACAACCTGTCAATTCGTCGGGCCCCGTCGCCAGACCCCCAATTGAGCAATGATGTCCCACACAGTACCCATGCTTGGCTTACGCACGGACTAGGCAGTTACCAGTACAACTACTACACCATGCAACCTGCAACTGACACCACAACAACAACTACACTGCCATGACATCTGATACTATTTGGGAAATGCACCCTGTACCTCATCACATCCAGTAACTCTGCATGAACAGGGGGAGGCAGAGGCATGGGATTTGTGTATGGCAACCACATGGACAGAACTGCACGTACAACCATGCCATGATATGGATCCTGCGCTCATGAACATATGCACCGGTCAGTGGACTGCAATCGTCCTGCTGTAGTATGTGAGAGCTGTCACCACACCTCCCTCTGAACGTCTGTGCCAGGACCTTTGCATGGACACCAAGTGCATCCACCAACAACATGAGCCCAGTGACTGTGACATGGCCAGTACCCACCACATCGCAACAACAAGTGGGACGCCTTTGCATGCACGTAAGCCCATGCCCTGATATCACCTCCACGCACGTGTGTATGAGTAACCATAGCAGCAAACCTGTAACATGGAACTGAGATGCACTGTGCCCATGATGACAAGCGGACTGGTAGGCTAAATGTATACTGTCTGTGTCAGTCAGCAGCACCACAGTAATTAGCAAATGTACATTAGCACACCAACGGCTAAGCAGTTGGAACGCTGAAGCCCAAATCCCACAGTCAACAACTAATCACTGTACCCCTACACCCTATGCTATGTGTAATCATGCTGAGTATATCCTCCACATGCAATTCGCTGCCAGTAGTGTTCACTATACTGCATCACAGAGGACATTAGTCCCAATACATGGCTTGAAGCAACAATGTGTCTCTGCTGATTCATTTCACAAGTACGAATGAGAGAGGATGAGAGTGTGTGAAGTACACGGCAGTCGTGAGATGACCATGTAGTCCACTGTCATTGGATGTCAACGCAAATGAGTAGCACAACTGTGGGAGACACACATGTGTCATGTGAAGCGGGAGTTACGCATGGCTCAGGTGGGTTGGTGTGACGGGTAGGTGCGCACATGCAATGTTGAAACACGCTGTGTTGGGAGGACTCAGGACCAGTACATTGGCGCACTCCTGGGAATCTGTAAAGACCACCTGTCTGGTGACGAATGTGAACTCGTGTGTGCACAACAGGCGGGCACACGAACAATGCCGCATCAAGTGTAGACGTCAGCCCACCCCTCCGTGGACATGCCGGATACTGCTGCGCGTCCGCCAGGCCCTTGCCAAGGCACTCACATCCCCTGTCGACCTGGTGTATCCCCAACATTGTCCACTTGCACAGGCAATCCAGGGCACGGGATGGCAGTAGAGCATGGTGGGTGAGAGGTCATGGCGCGCTCATCCTTGTCACATCACGCAGGCAACACATCCACAATGTGTAGTATGGCACAAGTCAAATGGAAGTAGTGGGGGACGCACACATCACAAGCAGCAGTGACATCACGGAAGGTGGCTCGCACCATCCCACCCATTGACAATACACCCACACACGTTACATGCCATTGCAACAGAGAAGCCAGCGCATGCACAAGCAGCTCCAAGCTCGCCCCAGAGAGGCCAAAGAGTGAATGTGTGGGGCCATGAGCTCCAGTTGGACGCAGACTGGCCCGCTAGGGCAGCTACAGCCTCTGTGTGTTGCAGGTGGTGTATCCGGACTGCGGAGCCTGTCATGCATTGTCAATGTTGCCCGGGTCTCGAGTCAGGGCACCACGCATGTGGACGGTGTAACGCCACTAATTATACCGTGAGACAGACCACATGTACAAATGGACCCACACATACACTCCTTGGCCTCTCTGGGGCGAGCTTGGAGCTGCTTGTGCATGCGCTAGCTTCTCATGTTCAAATGCATATTGGTGTGAGCGAGGGGAGGCCATGAGGACAGTGTAAAAGATAACTGTTTGACTTCCAGTTAGTTTAAGGAATGCCCCTGATGTGGTCAGAAAAAGACATGTCTCGTGTGTATTGCAACTAGTAGATAAGCCGATGACCTACCCATGTCTTGCATTTAGCCCCGCACCTAGCCCCGCACACTCGACACAGCGAAATGAGTACCAGCACCACATACTTCCCATTCGAAGCACTGACTGGGGGTGACAACCATTGGACAGTCTTGTGTAGTCCACCCATGCGTACATGTGGGCCCTCCATGAACCATGTCACCTGCGGCAAAGTGATATCATGGGCAATGACGGAAGTGAGCAGAGCTGTCTGCCCCTCGCACAGACGGTGCATCAGCTCAACAGACCCAGCACTGAGTGCAGCAGGGGTCACATGTGCAGGGGCAGTTGTGCCTGGTGTGAATGCACATGCACATAGACAGCACATCGAGCAATGTGTAGCCTGCCCACATCTACTGTCCATTGTCAGGCTGACCTAGAAAAAGATCACAAGGCAACACATCTGTGTGGGTGTACCCACTGTGACCAACACAGCGCAACCATCAGCGTACTCGCCCTGTGCATGGCCCACCCCGCAACGAAGGTCACATTCAGTGCCACTATCTCTCACACACATCCCTATCACGAGTCATGGTGTGTCCAATCGACAGTGCAGAGTAAGCGCTCATCCGGGGGTCCTGAACAGGAGACACATGTAACCCACTAGGCAGTCTGTGTCGGCACCTACTGGCATTGTGCAGTCAGTGTGCAGGCCAGGCCTGCTGGGACTGAGAAGGGCAGCATGGCCCCAGCCTGACTTCCACACGACCAACAAGTGCACTGAGACCTGCATTGCCAATTGTCTGTGTCACTGGATGTCTGACATGAAGTTGCCATGTACCACCACTCGGGTGGGACAGACAGGTCAAAGCGCCCGAGAGCTCACATACCCATGCCACCTGCAGCCAGCATGGTGTGCAGTGCATGTCTGTACTCCACAGGCTCTGACTCATAGTGCTGAGGAGCAACGACATGTGTGTCCCCCACATGCACACCCACACCCACTGCAGTTGTCTCTCACACACAACTTTCGCAAGGAATAGCCATGTGCAGTGTGCGTGGAGCACGGAATCCAGGTTCTCCAGCTCCTCGCTGGTGAGTGGACCTGGACATGTCCTCAGCGTCATCCACGTGTAGGTGTAGTGGTGGCAGCAGCAGCTGTCGTCGAGGGGTGCCAGGCTGCAGTGCCAGGTAGCTGTGGTCATGCCTGTCCCACTCACACACACATATTACCCCCTGGGGCCGTTTCAGTGGGTACAAGCTGCTGCGATTCGTGTACCATGTCTGGCAGCTGCAATTGCAGACGTTGGCCTGCTCCCAGCTGGCCATGGATGCCTACCTCCACAGTGGAACACGCAGGGTGCAACCGCGAGGGTCATTGGAGTTGGCCGTAAGGGCCTGGCCCATGCCGGGTACAGTCCGCTGATGCCATGTGCACCACACAGTATAATGTGCGCAATGCATCTGCAGGTGTGGCCATGATTTGCGTGTGGGTGCAGGTCCACAATGGACAGGGCCACAACATGCCGTGTGCATAGGCAGGGACGGCCAGTGCTCAGCCTCCACATGTATGTAGGAACATCATCATGTACACATTGGCATGGGAGCATGGGATATGCATATGTACACACATGCCATCTTTCACTATGTACATCTGCCACTTGGCACGTGCAATGTTACGTGTCACTTGTGATGTGTAGTTGCAAGCACACAGCCGTGTTGGCATGGGGCTGTCAATGTGTACACCTGTCAATGTTTCTGGAGGTGTGATCCGTACAGTGCTGTACTTAGGGTGCAGTAGGGACATCAATGACTGTCTCATATCCCCTCATGCCACCGGTCCCACTTGTTTTGGCCGCTCAGCCTGTGTCCATAGCGTTGTTGGTGTGTGCCCTACACACCCAGCCTCGGAAGCAGTGTGATGCACAGCAGCTAGTCATGTTGCCGTGGTGTTGCAGCTTACCGAATATGCAGTCTGTTGCCTTCAGCATGCCTTACAAGTTGTTAAGGCCTAACTCCCCATGTGCATGCTCATAGCAATGGTGTGTGTCACTGCCCATTGCTATTGGTAGGGGACCTGTGTAAGTGTATTGTGGCTGTGCTGTCCCTACTTGTCAGCCGTTCTGTCATTCAATTGCCTGCTCAGTCATTTATGTTCTGTGTATGTGAATATGCCATGTGGCGTGTTGCTTTGACATGTGTTCACTTCCATCTTTCCTAGGCGGAGACCAAACATTCATCGCCCCTACCAATTGCTGTCAGACATGGTGGATGTTGAGGTCATCCGCAAATATCGTCTGGACCGACCCACCCTGCATCGTCTATGTGTCTTGTTGGAACCCCACCTCCGTCCTCGCAGGGTGTATCCAACAGCATTCACCCCCACGGCTAAGGTGATGGCTGCACTGCATTTCTTCGCCACTGGGTCATTCCAGCACACAGTGGGCAGAGGAGGTGGGATGTCCCAACCCATGTTCAGCATGGTGCTCAGGGATGTACTGTCAGCCATGATGCTGTACAGGAACAGATACATCCGCTTCCCCAGGGCTCGTGAATTGGCGGCAGTGAAGGGTGCATTCTATGCTCTTGGACGAATCCCCCACGTCGTTGGTGCAATAGACTGCACCCATGTTGGCCTTGTTGCACCACAGGCCACCGAGCACCTCTACCGCAACCGGAAGCACACGCACTCCCTGAATGTGCAAGTGGTGTGCCTTGCGGACATGGTGATCACACACGTGTGTGCGAAATTCCCAGGATCGGCCCATGACGCGCACATCATGCGCAACAGCATCCTACCACGTCTGATGACCGATCTGCAACCGGACCGTGGCTGGATTGTTGGTGAGTATGTGGAGTAGTGTAGCGTGCTGGCTGTGCGATGCTGTCTTGTGTCCAGTTGGAATTGCAACGGTTCTCTGTGTCCCTCACACCCAGGTGACTCTGCTTACCCGAATGGGCCCTGGCTGCTCAGCCCATTACGACGTCCTGGGAGCCCAGCAGATGTACGCTACAATGAGGCACATGGGAGGACCAGACGTGTGGTTGAGCGGACCTTTGGCCTCCTCAAGTCCAGGTTCAGATGCCTGGACCGCACTGGGGGCGCACTGGCATACTCCCCACAGAAGGTGTGCCAGATAATTGTGGCTTGCTGCATGCTGCACAATCTGGCGATCCGCAAGCAGATCCCCCTAATTGTGGATGACGGAGATCAACCAGGGCCCCAGCCTGCAGACCTGAACAGCTCCAGTGAAGAGGACAGTGGAGAGGATGAAGCTGTGAATGTGCGTCAGCAGCTCATCGCCCGCTACTTCACTTGACGGTGAGTGACCATGTACGATGGCTGATGTAGCTGTAGTTGTGCAGGTGTATGTGTGCTCTGTTACGGGGCCTTTTGTTCACTGAGTGCTGTGTGTCAATGGTCCATGTCCAGGTTGGTATGCCACTGACAGTGGCTGTAGCATTGTGCCCTGTTGCTCTGTGAGATGTGTGTGCATTGCTTGTAGTTGGTGACAAGTACTGTGTGATGAGTGTGTGACACACTCATTGAATGTACTCTTGTTCTGTTTTTCAACCCTAGGTCCCTGCAGCCTCTCCTGTCCCATCGACATGCCACTCAGCAGATGCATTTCTGCTCATGGTGGCGATTGCACATCGTGGAATAAACCCAGGACACATTAAGCCGATTGTGATCAAGGTGTATTTATTAACAGCGGTGACATGTGATTGTGTGCAAGGTGATGACAAATGTGGTTCATGCTGTGACAATGAGTTGACGGTCATGGCTGCGTGATGGTCAAGGTGTACCCATGGAGTTCTATGTCCACAGTCCAACAGACACATGCCATTCACATGGCAGTGTGGGGTAGGATCGTATTACATGTCAATGCAGTAGGTGGTCAAGGTGGCTGGCTGACTCACTGGCGTTTGGTGCGGGCGAAGTCCTCTCTGGACACCTGTTTCCTCTTCGGACGGCCCCTTCCACGTTTGGTAGGGGGGGGTGTTGTTGTTCCGCTGGTGGTGGCTGAGGAGTGCTCACTGGCTGTGGACGCAGGGGAACTCGATGCTGCACGAGCCTGCGCCACAGCAGGTGGTGGCAGAGGTGGTGTTGCTGGCCTTGCTTGTGCCCTCCCCCCCACCACCAGCTGGCCCATGAGGGCTGCGATTTGGGCCATATGGGCGTCCATGGACCTCAACACCGCAAGGACCTCCCTCGTGTCGCTTGCCGACCTGGCCCATTCGCCTTGGGCCTCTTCATAGGCCCCAAGGACTCTGTCGATTGGCGGCAGGGCTTGGCTCCCAGGCACAGTTGGTGTTGGCCTGACCCTGCTCCTCCTACCAGTACTGCTGCCACCGACCTGCCCACTAGCCACATTGCTCACCACGGTCCTCGCTCTGGCTCCCAGGGTGGAGCCCGACGGCCGTGCCGACCCTTGCGCAGGGGCTGTGCGAGGGATGGCGTGGTGGTGGTGGTTGCGGCGGTGGTGGTGGTTGCGGCGGTGGTGGTGGCCGCAACGGCTGTGGCAGCAGGGGTCTGTGACTGGTCAGCAGCCCTGGGTGATGGGTTGGTAGGCAGGAGGGGCCCTGGGGAGCGGTTGTGCCCTGCCACTCCAGATGGGCCTGCTGGGTGGTCCGTGTCCGGAGAGGTGTCCAGCTCCTCTACATCCGTGAGTCCGGGTCGGGGGCTTGCGGACTGGCTGTGCTGGCTGCTGTCACCCTCTCCAGCATCCAGCAGTTCGGCACCTGTGGGAAGGATGAGATGGGTCATTGTGTTGCACCTAGCAAAGTATGTATTGGTTGTCTGACATTCACAGTTCGTGCACTGTCATGCACAGGTATCCCAGTGGCGTGTGTGTGGATGTACGATGTGTGTATGCGTGGGCTAGGCAATGGGTCTGTGTGATGTGGACATATGGCATGGGACGGATTGGCAATGCCGATGGGTGTGTGTTGCTATGCTCCTACATTTTGTGGCTCGTGTGTATGCGTGCTCCAGGACCATCGGCGATGTTGGGTTGAACGATGGTTCAGGGGGAGGGATGGAACACTTAGGTACGCTGATGCCAGAAGGGGGTACTGCCCCCTAAACGCTCTTGGGTTGAAATCTGCTTTTGGGGTACATGCTGTGGGTAATGGGTGCAGAACGTGACATGTGTTCTGGCAACGTGACAGTGCATGGACAAAGGTGTGTGTCTGTCTCACATGGCCGGAATATCTGCTGACTGTTTTCATTCATGGACATCACATTGGTAGCAATGTTGTGAGTTCGTGCTTGTTGTGTGCCACACGTCGTATTGAAGATGGGCCAATTCCTTTGTGTGCGCGCTGCCCTGGTACATGTGCATCAGTGCTGTGCTCTTGGGGTGTTGACTATGTTATGTGTGTCGTTATTCACAGTGTGACGTGCGCTTCGGTCACTGCAGGCACTTGATTTGTCATGGGCAGGTATCTTTGCATGTCTACTGTATGAGGGCCAGCTGTTCGGATGTCATACCTATCATGACATTGTGGCTGTGAGATGAGATGGATGATATGTTGAATGTGCATTGTGTGCCTGTGTGTTTCATGGGTCCGGTTGTCGATGTGTGCAATATTGTGGTTCCAAGCTGTTACTTCTAGTACGGTCTGTCTTACGTGGGCGTTGTTGTACGATGTGTGGGTGACAGGCAGTGAGGACTACATGGACAGGACTTCGATGGTGTTGCTGATGTGTGTGATGGGTGGCACAGTGCCTGCCGTGTGGGTCTGTGCTCCAGTGGGACTTGTACATGCAGACGTGGCTCCTTAGGTGTTGTTGTATCTGTAATAGGTCATGTGGGGTTTGACTCTGTTGAACATGTCCGTGTGCACATTGGTCTCATGATTGTGACTGGGAGCAGTGCTGTGTGTTCCTCTGCTACGCGTCATGTCCCATGTGTCAGTCGTAGTACAGTCCTCATGCCTACAGACGCCCCGCCCTGTACAGTTTCCCACCTACAGGTTGTTTCTGAGTGCGCAATGCAATGGATGCCACATGGTACTGGGAGGGAGGGGTGCTCCACCTTGCTGGTCTGTGGTAGTGGGGGCCTGGTGGGTGTTTTACTTCAGCTGTCCCCCCTCCGACCCACTGTCTTTGTGTTCCGGCTACTTACCTGTTCATTGTCGGTCAGTGCAGCTATGGCGGACACATGGATGTGGGTGTGGGGAGTGCTCCGTCTGGCGCATCTGGAGTACAAGGGGACCTGGTGGTAGTTGCGGTGCTGGCTGACTGTACACATGCCCCCATGGTTTTGTTAGTTGGTAGCTTTGGGCTGAGTGTGTGTGAGTGTATGTTGCATGTGTGGGTGATGTCTTGTGTATTGTGTACTGGACATGGGGGTGTTTGTCCCTAGGAGCTATGGCATGGTGGTTGTGCATGTGAGTACATAGCGGTGTGCTGGTATACGTTTGTTTGCACTTACCAGCCTCCACTCCCCCTGGTAATCCGGTGAGGATCTCCGGATGTATGATGACTCGCACCTTCTCCTCCCACGCCTTGAAGGTCTTGAATAGCGCGGGATTCCCTCCGCCAGTCCTGGCAGCCAGCTCTCGATTTTTGCTCTCCTTCTTCTTGACCACGCTTTTGAGGTCGTTCCACCTTTTGTTAATTTCTCCTCTGTTGCGTGGAACGTTCCTGACTGCATTGACCTGGTCTACGATCCTGCTCCACAACCGGTTTCTGGTGGATAGTGGTGTCTGTTGGACCTGGTTGCCATAGATTTGTGGGTGCACCTTGACGATCTCGTCGACCATGACCGTCAGCTCGGTGGAAGTGAACTTGGGCATTCTGTGTGATGCCATGGTGTGTGTTTTGGTGTTTGTGGTGCTGGTGCGGTGTGTGGTGTGTGATGTGCAGGGGTTTGTGGGTCAGGTGTTTGGTGGTGGTGGTGATGGGTGTGATAGGTGCGTGTCTGTGGTGTGCTGCTGTCCTTTCTGTCTCGCTGTGTTGTGTGCTTTCATCCTCAGTTTGTAATGTTGCAGGGGTTGTGGTCTGTGGAGGGGCTGGTTTTGTACTTACCTATGTGGGTGTGTCATGATGGTCTGTTGTTTTCAGGTGTGTTGTGGCCGGTGTTCTGGGATTTGTAGTTGATTTGTATGTCCAGGGGGGTGTTTCAGGGATGTGTACTGTGTTTGGGTTTTTGTGCGTGGGTTGCTGTGTGGACTTGTTAGCCATGTTGTGTGTGTTTGTTTTCGTCAGCGGATGGTTTCTGTGCATGGAGGTGGCCGCCAGGGCTTCCGCCGTGTCCATTTTTGTCACTGTTGTTTGCGCTGGCGGGCGGTGTATTTGTGGATTTCCCGCGCTCATGTCGGTACGATCCTAATTTGACGGGCGGTGTCTCGGTCGTCAGGGCGGGCGGTTTTGGCTTTTCGTGCGTCTTTCCGTCCGTGGCGGGCGGATGGACTTGGACTCGGACATGGGCGGGCGGTTTTTTCTGTTTATTTTCCGCCTCCGGCGGTTTTCTGTTCGTGGCATCGTAATTGCTCGGTCGGTATTCAGAGGGTGTAGGCGGGCGGATTTTCGCCACTGTGGTTCGTGGCGGATTATTATCCGCCGACATCGTAATGGACACCTTTATTTTTTTTATTTAGTATAATGATATTTTTTAGGAGTGTGATGTTGGGTTTAATAATGTATTAGTGTATATATTTTAATGTGTATTTTTAAATTAAAAAAATAAAATAGGAGCAAGGTGTTGGGTTCATAGGGGATAAGGGTGGGAAGAATTTTATAAAATTAAGTATCATTGTGTATTTTTTATGTTAATTTAAAAAAAACTTAGGGGCCTATTACGATGGCGGTCGGATGTCCACCGCCGGGCCGCAGGTGGTGCCCGCCGGACCGGCGGTGGACATCCGACCGCGATCGCAAGCCAGAAATCCGCCGGTCAAATTAGGATGGCGGTGGTGACCGCTGCGGTGGGAAATTCCGACCGCCGCTTTTCCGCTGGTTGCCATCCGCACTCCTGCCTTGCGGATGGAGCAGGACCGGGATAATGGTGGCGGGGCAGGGCAGGCTCCGCCGGCAGGATTATGATGCCGGCGGTAGCCAGCCTTTCCTCAGCGGTCAGACAGCCATGGAAAGGCATGCAGTGATTGTCTTCCGGGGGCCCGTTGCGGGCCCCCAATGTTTTGTGGGGGGTGTGGGAGCACTGGGGGTACCCATGGTCCCCCCCTACATTTCCCTGTACCAGGTAGCAGGCACTGTGCAGTGCCTGCCACGCAGTGCAGGGAAATGCAGGACATGCTCATTTGGACATCGCTGCGGTGCTGCGAGCAGCAGCAACCGCCGCAATGTTGAGGCCCGCGATCCGACCGCCGCGGTCGGATTTCGAGCAGGGAACATCCTAATGCGACCGGCGGTTATGTTGCGGGCCTTGCGGGCGGTCTTTTCCCGTTACCATGGTGGTCGGGGAGGTTTTCCGACCGCCATCGTAATAGGCCCCTTAGATTTTTTTTAATTTAGGAACAGGATGTTGGGTTTATAGAGGATAAGGGTGGGGAGTATTTAAAAAATATATATGTATTAGTGTTTATTTTCTGATGTGTATTTATTACATTTAATAAACAACATTTAGAATGTTTTGTTGGAGTAGGGTGTTGGATTCATATTGGATAAGGGTGTGGATATTTTTTTGAATAATTAAAGTAATTGAAAAAATATTTTAGAATTGTATTTTAAGATTTTTTTTGATTAGTTATACAAAACAATGTAAAATTTGAAAACAGATTAATTTTTTTTCATAAATTTCTGTTAATTATAAAAACATTTAAAAATGCATTTTCAAATAAATAGTGTTATGTGCCATCTGATGAGAAATTCTTAATATTAATTTTTTAATACAAATTAATTATTTAAAAAATGTTTTGAAAAGTTTCTAAACTATAATAAAATTATTTTCGAATGTGTCAAAAATAGAAAAAATTACTGAAAAATGTTAATATAGTGAATATGATTTTATTTTATTTAGATAGAAAAAAGGTATGCAAATATTTTGATAAAATATTTTAAAATGGGAAAGATATTTTTAAAAAGTATTAATGCATTGCAGTGTTTTTTATGTACATGTATCAGTTTAAAAAGTATTTTATATATTTTTTAAAAGTTTTTGAAACTATATTTTTGGATTATGTTTTGAAATATTGTACTGTGTTAAATATTTTCATATATAAATATTATATCCGATTTTGTATGAAATATATTTGAAAAGTTATATGGACAATAAATATTTAAAATTATGGAATTAATTTGGAATAACTATTTTTTATTCCATGTTTCTTAGATGTTTGTTCAGCTTGTTGATATTGTGGTGATAATAGTAAATGCTAACTTTATAGTGTGCTATATGTTGGGTTTCTTCTTTTGTAGTAGTTTTGTCATTTATGTCTATTTAGTGTCCAGCATCTTTATTTTTATAGGTTATATTGGAGTGGGAATGGTGTATGTTGCCTCTTTAGTATCCAGTGCTTTCCCTGAGTTAAGTTAGATTGGAGTGGGAATAGTAAATGTTGCACCTTTAGTGTCTAACACCGTCCCTGACTTATTTCATTTTGGAGCGGGAATAGTATATTTAACCTTTTTAGTGTCCAAAACCTTCCCTCAGAAAAGTTTTATTGCAGTGGGAATGGTGAATGTTGCCTCCTTAGGTCCAACACCTTTCCTGAGTTAAGTTAGATTGGAGTGGAAATAGTAAATGTTGCCCCTTTTGTGTCCAACACCTTCCCTGACTTATTTTATGTTAGAGTGGGAATAGCATATTTAACCCTTTTTGGGCCTGATTACGAGTCTGGCAGTGCAGCGCCAGGTTCGCCCCGCCACCACACCGCCAAACCCATGTTCAGGCTGCCTGCCAGATTACGAGTTAAACTTGTGTCTGGCTGGCTTTTTTCGTGTTCCCACGGTGGTGCCTTTAAAAACAGGCCCGCAATGGGAACGGCAAAAACAGTTCCTTCACGGTATGGACTTGAAAGTCCATGCTGTGCAGGAACTGGTGTGCATGCACAGAGGAGGGCACATGTTGTGCCCCCATGTGTGCATACAGAGCGTGTGAGGCACCAGGGGCCCTGTAGGGCCCCCTTTGTTTCCTCTCCACCAGGGTTTGCATGGCGGAGGAACTGCCATGAAAACCCTGGTAGGGAGAAAACTCGTAACATGCTTGCCGGGACCATGGCAGTCCCGCCAAGCATATATTGCGGCCTCTGGACCACTGCACCACCTCCAGGGAACGGCTGTTCCCTGGCAGCGGTGGCGGTCCGACCGCCCGAGTTATAAGCGGGCCGTCGGGAGACTGTCACCGCACCGCCCCTGCGAGTCTGGCAGTCCGCAGACTGCCAGACTCATAATTGACCCCTTAGTGTCCAACACCTTCCCTCAAATAAGCTGTATTGCAGTGGGAATAGTAAATGTTGCCTCTTTAGTGTCCAGCACCTTCCCTGAGTTAAGTTAGATTGGAGTGGGAATAGTAAATGTTGCCCCTTTAGTGTCCAACACCTTCCCTGCCTTATTTAATTTTGGAGTGACAAAAGTATATTTAATCCTTTTAGTGTCCTAAACCTTCTTTGAAGTAATTTTTATTGCAGTGGGAATAGAGAATGCTAACTATTTAGCGCTTTAGATATGTGTTTACTTTGTTTGTAGTGAAGTGTGACTAGTATCTGTTATGTTTGTAGTGTTAAATAATTTGTAAAAGTAGTTTTTGCATTGGTATGGTAAAAAAGAGTAGCATTTGCAATTCATTATTATTTTAACATTAATATGTATCAGAAGTACACAATACACATATAATTTTTTATTATTTTTAATTTGGAGAAAAAAACACTTATTGCAACTTTTTCATATTTTTTATATATATTTATTAGAAATAATTTTTTTAATTAATATATAACAATTTTTTTAATAGTGGTAAACAAATACAGAACACATGTTTTTAAATATATATTCTCAATAATATACATTTTCATATTTTTCAAACATTGTACATTTTTACATATTTTTCAGAAATATATTTTGCATACATTTCCATACTGTTATTAAGCATAAATATGTTTAATATATATTAAATATTGTTTGTATATGTTATAATAATATTTAAAATATACTTTGCAATATTTGTATTAATTGTTGGAACATTCTTGTACATGTTATATTTTTAAACATTTATTGACATTTTAATAAACATTTTTATAACATTTCTGCTATTTTCCAATTGATTCCTTTGGTGAGATAGTCTATTTTTTTACTTTTATTAGGCAGCCATTTTTTTCTACCGCTAAGTGAATTTAGTAGTCTATTGGTATTATTTTTGGATCGTTTGTGGAAAAAGAAGTCACAGTTGGGTGCTGCTGTTCATCAGTAAAGGTAAGTTAATTTTTACAGATTTTTAAGGTGTTTGTAAGGTACGGGGGAGGTAGGAAGGTTGTGTATATGATATGTGTGGTGTGATTGGTGAGTTTATTGAGCTTTTTTTGTTTTTGGGATGTTATTTGGTGTTGCGTAGTTTTAGTATGTGTTGTAGGAATTAAAGTGTTTTTTAATGTAAGTAATGTGTAGTGTATGCACTGCTGACTAGTTTTGTATAGATTAATATTATGTATGTATATATTTGGGAATTAAGGGGTCTATTATGATGGCGGGCGGACTGTGTAAGCCCGCCACCGCAACGGCAAACGGGACCGCCCGCAAAAGGTGCGGCGGTCCCGCAATGGCAATTAGGATGCCACCGCCACGGTGGCGGTGGCATCCCGCATATATTGCATTGCGGCGGGTGGTGCTGTAAGCAGTACCCACCACAATGCAATATATGCATGTTGTGCATTGGCATGCACAACGTGACAGGCACCTCGCGGTGCCTGCCACCTTGTCCATGCCAATGTTGGGGGCTACCATAGGTACCCCCAAGTGCAGCCCCCCACCCCCTTGGGGGCCCGCAACGGGCCCCCGAAGCGAAAACCGCATGCCTTTCCATGGCGAACTCTCCACCATGGAAAGGCATTGAAAATGCCACATGCTAATATGGATGGCGGTGCCTGCAAGGCACCTCCACCATATTATGGGCCTTTTCCGCACAGTAGGCAATCGGGACGATTGCCTACCGGCGGAAAAGCGGCGGACGGTCTTTCCGTCCGCCGCGGTACCCCCCACCATGCTAATGTGGCGGGGGTAAAAGGCCGTCCGGTGGGGTGTGTTGGCGGGCGGATCGCCACCGCCGGTCGGGCGGTAGCGATCTGCCCGCCATGCTAATGGGCCCCTAAGTGCTTTGTGCGGGAGGGTGTTTTTTCTATTTGTTGCAGGTTTATTTTACTGGATGTTTCTAAGGGAAGTCAGATGTTTTTTTTTGTTTTTTTAAGGAAATCTGAATTAGTTCTTTTTTATAAACGTATTTTTTATAAATAGATTTCCTCATTTCTTGCATTTCCTGCAGTGTTTTAAAAAAATTCTGGATCTTTATGGAACCTGCAGACTGTGGATTGACTCGAGGGATTGTTTTTTTAACTACATTTTTGCTTTTTTAGGGGGGCTTTTTCCTAACGTTTTAACTACTTTTTGGTGGATTAATTTTTTGAACTATGTGGATTTGGAGAGAGATAGGCAGCAACAAAATCGTAAGTTAATTTTATTAATTAACTCTGGGTGGAAAATATTTATAATTATGTTATATTTATTGATAAATGTATGATGTTGTTTTGTTGAAAGTATATGATGTATTTTAAAAATTATGTGTATTTACTTTGGCCCTGATTACAAGTTTCGCGGTCCCTCCGCCGCAGTCGTGTTGGCGTCGGATTCACCGCCGTCGACTATGCTGTCCACTTTTCGTATTAGGATGTTGTTGGATTTCAGAATGAAAAACCACTGGAGCACTGCCCACCGCCAGCCATTCTCCAACCCCTGTGACGTCAGTCGAGGGAAAACAGCTGCCATAGGGCAGTACAGAGCAGTTTCTCCTGTGTCCAAATTACGAGTTGTCTTTCCGACGAGCTGACCGTGGTGGTAGGACCGCCTGCTTCGAGTCATCGGAAATTAAGGTTTTGGGGTGCATACTCACCCATTTCCTTTTCTTCTTTCAGTCTCTGATATGGATCTCTTCCTCCAAGTCCCCCTTCACAGCAGCATCTTGACCCCTAAGAAAACGACCCTTTTGGCACCGAAATCCAGGTAAGTAAATTTTGTACTATTTACCCATTGGCTGGACTGGGCACACATGGTCCAGACTCTAACAACGGTAGTAGGTATTTTTTCACATGTCATGCATATGTGTACAGTCGACACTTGTGCAATCAGAATATACACACATGAATTGACAAATATGAAAAAACATTCACCACTGTCAGAAAGACCACCACCAGCCCATCAGAGACATTGTAATACGGCGGGCGGGAGACCGCTGCCCCAGCAGTCTTCTCCGAACCGCTGCTGTGGTGGTACAGTGGTCTGACCTCTGGACTTCAAATCAGACCCTTTGTTAGTTTGTTTTACGTATTAAATAATTTTAAATATTTTTTAAATTATAGCATTAATATTTTTATTATCTCAGTGAGTAATGCAACATTTTTGATTATTTTGTCACTGCTACAATAATAATATTTGACTAGTTTTTAAACAAAATATGTTTAAATTATATTGGTTAATTATGTTGGTTAATGATGTTGTCGTTTCTTAGATGCCTGGTAGATTGTATATGTGGTTTAGAGGATACATTTGGCTATTACTTCTAAGTAGTCTAGTCCTTTGTTGTTTATATATATTCTTACTTTGGATTATTTCGTACATTTTTCTTGTTTGTTTGGTTAGTTTAGGACAGATTTCTGTAACAGATTGTTCTATTCTAAGTTCTTGGTAGCTTTGCTCTTTTTGTAAGGCTTCTAGCAATTTGAATAGCGTAGGTTGAGTTCTGCCTAGTGTGGATTGGAAGGCATTATGTCATCCTTCCACTGTATCGATTATTTTTGCTCCTATGTTAAGGTGCTGTCGTAGACATTCCACCATGGCATCTGGAATTTGGCTGGCATCTGTGTCCTGAGATATGCAGTCTGCCTACCATATGTCCTCTAAGTAGTACATTAGGGGAGTAAGTTTGCTTTCATTATTTTGGTAATAGGGACTTTCTATTAGGATGCTGTAATGGTTGGCTACTTCTGTCACAGGGACATAGGCTACCACCTCCATGGCCCGCCACTTTCCCCATCACGGTGGGAACCAAGATCCTGGGGGTGGCGGCGGTCTAGTGGTGGTCAGACCTCGGGCAGTCAGACTGCCATGGAGGTGATGGTCGGACTGTAATCAGCCCCTTATTGCAGATCTCTGTAGGGGACGCCACATACTTTGGTTAAAATGATAGTAACATCCCTGTATGGCTGTGTGGGGCTATATTTTTAGTATAGATTGGATCATAGCTTGCTCAAAATCAATAATCATTTTTGGGGGGGTAGTAGTTATTTGCCTGTTGCTTAATGTGGTTTACCAGTTCCATGTAGGTACTGCCTTGTTTGTTTGGAAGTAATGCATACACAAAAGGTATATTCATTTTTTTAATTCACCATGTATGGTGTATAGTTGATCGAATGGTCTGGGACACATTTGTAGTGTGCCATTCATCATCTATGTTTGACATTGGGCTAGTTTGAGTAAGTGTGTAGGGGTAGCAAATATAAGTATGCGTTTGTCATTACTTTTATTAAAGCTCTGTGGGGCATTGTAAGCTGTGGTGGGATGTCTATGTCTCTGTATGTTTAGGAGCAGGTGGGGTGTCGCTGGTGGCCCTTTTAGTTTGTGTTAAGAGGCATTTTAAGGTGGGTATTGATGGTAACTGGCCTGTTATATGTTCTGATACATGGAGTTATATATCTTTAAGTATTTGTGCTGTGGGTTCTTGGGTACTAGTGCTTGCGTCTCATATTTTCTAATACTTCTTTCACTTCTATTTCTGTTACATTGGGAGAGTGGTTATGCTCTTTTACATTAATCACTACAGTTTCTTTGGTAGTTGCCTCCCGTAACATGCATTAGAATAATATTTGGTACATTTTCAATTAATATGTTCAGGAAAAACAATTTTTATGCCATGTCACACAGTCACAGTTTGCCCTTCTGCAATGTTATAAATGTTGCACCTTTTGTCATTATGGGCCTGATTAGGAGTCTGGTGGTCCCAAGACCGCAGTGGTGTCGGCATTGGACGCACCACCGCACCACTGGCAGTCCGCCTAAATATTAGTATGCATGCGGTTCTAATGTAAAAAGTCCGACTCTGCACCACCAACACCGCCAGGAACTTCTGACCATGGCGGTGTTGAAATAGACCAATGTGGCTCCTCGATGGAGGGCCGTCATTCCTACTGCCGGTCCAATCACAATGCACATTTCTGATGAGCTGTCCATGGTGGTCCAACCGGCTCAACTCAGTTGGCGGAAAGGGAGGTATATAAGGGTCCAATCCGCCTGTACACAGCTCCACACATCCTGTGCCCCCATGGAGCCCATCATGCATGTCCTGCCGCTGCTCCTCCTCCTCAATGACATCCAGAACAGACACTATCATGGACGCAACCGGTGGTAAGCCTCACCACTACCAGTGTGTGTGATCCTACTCCAAATAGGTGTACCGCCATGGAAAAGGCAAGGGGTATGTGATCCCTGGGTTAGGGTGACCAGACGTACCTGGTCACCCCTGACAGTCTTGGTTTTGGTGTAGTATTCCCGATGTACACACACTTATTTTGCTGTGCAAAAACCTATAAAACAGCAAGTGTCTGGGAGAAAGGTCTGGTACGTTCAAGTGTAAGGTATGCTCACCGTACCCGGGTGCCTCCAAAGACACAGATAAATGTGAACACCAAACTGTTACTGTCAGGCAGCACAGGAGGAGTCTGGCTGCATGCACTCAGCAGAGGAGAGACTGGGTGGGCGAACGGTATTGGGCATAGGGTACAGTAAACTTCCCTCACACATCACCCACAGAAAATGTCAACTCAGGTAAATGGGATCACATACCAGTGTCACAAATTGTCAAAATCCACAATGTAAACACTCACTGTTGATAAGGTATGCCCATATCAGGGGGAGTCCTGGAAGCCTGGGGTTCTAGGCCACAGTACACTTTGCACATGCCTCAAAACCTCAATATGCATAGGACCTGTGGCATGCGGTACATCAGGGACAACCAAGTGCCATGCAAATGTGGAGAATTTGTAATTGCAAGTAAGCAAAGCAAAACCATCACCAACAGCATATGTCACACATTTAGGAAAGGTATATGTTAGATACACACATCAACATGTTAGCATGTGGAATAAAATCACAAATAAGGTACGACAAGTAATCACCGTTCATCTTTGGATAACACAGATGTCTAACATGCACACATCAAACACATATCCAACCTACATCAGAGAGAGAAGTGCAAGCTAAATGATGTTGACATTGGCCAAGCCAAGCTGAAATGCTTACCAAATGGAATACCACACAATGCATTGTCAGCCCCATTTGGAATTGATCCCACCTATCCATTCAATGAACATTTCCCCTCATCCACTGTAACTCCTGAACAGGTGCAAAGGTCAGATCATACTAACCACTTCTAAGGGATCTGCAATCTGGGTCAAACTAACACAACTGTAGTCACACAAACTAAAATAAGCAATAAGAGCCAATTTTATGAAATGTAATGACAGGACGAATGTGTTCTTAAAAATGATCAAGATTTAATGTAAACATATCCAAAAGCTGGACCAGAACAAAGGCCAATGGCCACTCAAAAAGTCCAGTGTGGCCCAGCACACTGCTGTACCACTCAACTTGCCTACCATGACACTTCCAGGGAAACCTCCCCAGGAAGGGGCATCCAGTAGACAGTCCAGGCACCTCAATGATGTTACTTGGGAGGGCTATGGTCGGTATTGGGAGGGATGTGTGTGACTTTGGGAGGGGTCATGGATAACTTCGGACAGGGCAGGGTTCAGGGCTGGGTTGGACAGGTGTCACATGTGTGGAATGGGATGGGGAAGGGATTGGTTGGGAAGGGAAGAGGACTTCTGGACTTTGAACAGGGGAGTGGCTGTGGCAGAGGTAAGGGCAAACATATGGCTTTCCATGGGAGCCTGGGGAGGTGGGATGACAAGGGGTGGGATTGTGGAGGTAGAGGGGGTGTCAGTGAGTACTTTGGGTGTTTGTGTTGTTGCAGGTGTGTGTGGGTCTAATGTATGTTGTGTCTGTGTTGTAGGTGTCTGTTGTTTGGATGAGATTTCACAATGACGTCTTTTTGGGTGTGTGCTGTGGATGTGCTGGTTATGTTGTGTGTCTGGACTGTGTCTGTTGGTGCGGTGTCTGGGGGTATGTTTGTGGTGGGGCTGGTGAGGGGGTGAGTGCCTTTTGAGTGGTTGAATTCCTGGACTTCTTGCTGTGTTTTGGTGTGTGTGTGCTGCATGTGGATGTTGCTGTGGGTGTGTTCTTCTGTCTGTGTGTGCCGTGGACAGGTATGGTTAAAGGGAATTGGTATGGGAAAGAGGTAGGGGTGGGGTGGAAGGCTGCCATCTGTGAGGAGGTCAGAGTCTGAAATGACCTTTGTAGGCCAGACATTCTACTGTGAATGCCTTCCAGGTAGGCCAGCATCTGCGTCAGCTGACTGGACTCTCAATGTATGGCATTCAGAAGTGCAGTTTGACCCACAAAGATCTGTCTCAGGAGGTCAATAGCCTCATCACTCAGGGCAGAGGAGGGGACTGGGGCAAGGAGTGAGGTACCTGAAGCTAAGGAGACAGCTCCCATTTTAAGGCAGCGGGCCCAGACAACTGGATGGGGAGCAGTAGGTATGATGGAGATGGAACTGGGGTGGCAGACAAAGATGATGTGGATGATGCAGTTGCCACTGGAGGTCGACTCAGTAGAAGATGCTGTCAAATCAGCCACCTCCATGGAACACCCCTCATCCTCTGGGCCACTGCTTCCATTGGTGTCAGTCTCCCGACTGGAGGCACTGTGGTCAGCTGCATCCTCAACGTTGTCGGCATGGTCTCATCTGCCTGTCTGGCTTGATGCTGAAATGATAGTTGAAGTAAGTGTAAGACATCTGCGTAAACTCAATGAATGAACAGCTCTTAGCACTAACATTTTCAAAGGTGCACAGTTCACTCCACCGACAATGTTTCCTAAAACTTGCATTGAGACAAGGTGGCCCTAAGTTTTCTGTCAGAAGTTGCACATATATCCATACTACCAGACCCCGCCTACAGCTAGGGACAGCCCCAGTCCCCATTGATCCTGGTGGGAACACCATCCTCAGATTGCATATCTACAACTCAATAGAACAGTGAAAGTCTTAAGCGTTCAGGTAATCTCCAGTCCATGAACATGAGGTGTCACTTGTGTCCAAAAGGGAAGGCACATCTCAGTACCCATAGTGTTTTGCACACACAAATACCAATGTATCACAGTGTTTAAACACCCACATATGACCACACCAAATCTGCATGTCACTCCCTGATGTATCTTACCAGTCAGTGAATGTACCTTCAAAAGTCCACATGTGCAGTTCACATAACTGGACACTCCCACATCAATGGCATCGATGATCAGTTTGTGAAACACAACCGTAAGTGTACATACCATGTAATACACAGCCTCAACAATTGAATATGACTAATAAAAGAGATCAATGTCTTTTCGTATGTGTAACTAACCCACCCATGTCTACACACTCCTGTCTGTGTGTAGACATCACCTGCATCCCAGCATAAATGAACATTGTCCTTTACACATTGGCCAACACATACAAGTGTGGAGGACTCTCACCTTAACCTATGTAGACCCTTAACATCATGTACCACACACTTGTGCAGATGATAGTGCAACACAACAAATTAAAGCTACACATGCCATCATGTAGGCATAACTACTGATGGCACTAGTGTTGTTTGTCATCTCATAATGCTGAACAATACATACAGGACTTACCAACGGCGAGTATGGCTCATTGTCTGCATCCTTTGTGCACTGTATGCCATGCCACATGTAAGAGATCCCCAGGAAAAGATAAACCGTTTTGGGGAGCATCACTCCTGACTCAAAGACAAGTGGTCTGTGTGGGACAACTGTCACACACAATATCAAACATATATAGGTGAACTGTCACATTACTCAGCCATGTGTCTGTACAACTCTGAGGAAAGACATGTGACTTGACTCAGCTTTGGATCTGATCCAAAAGACATAAGTCTTGGTCAAATATCATGCACCTACGACAAGACCTACACATGCAACAACACTGCTAATCCTTAGGACATGAGTCACTTTCATTGTTGATGGGGAAACTGCTGCTTGTAACAAGAGGAAAATGTTAATGTACAATGTATAAATCGGCCCAATACTCACCCCCTCCTAGCTGCTGTTGGGCTCTCAACTGCCGAACAAGTTCCAGGTAGGCCACCACCAGGATGCGGGCCATTAAGGGGGGGTCAGTGTCTGGTGCGTGCCCCGTTGGGAGGACTTCCCCAAGCTGAACCTCCACGATCTTTCGGGTCCAGCATCTCAGGTCCTCCCACCTCTTCCTGCAGTGGATGCTGCGCCGGCGATGGCCCGCAAGAGACCACACTTTCCAGGCAATGGCTTTCCACAGTCCCTGCTTCTGTTGGGCGTTGACCTGTATATATACAAGAGAAGAAGCAAAACATTGTAACTGCAAGCAATTGGATCAATGTTGGGTTCACACTCATTTTGGAGACATCTAGCACAAGCAAGTAGCAATTTGTAATACACCACATGTGTACTCCTCACATGCTTAGCACCACATTTAGGGTGTATACACTTTTGTAGTTATCGGCAGACTATCCTCCATCCTGGTTGTGTCCTACTATGACTAAGACAGCCCACTATCACCATGTAGGCCAGGCCCATCCAACGTGTAGTGTGCTGTGAGCTACTGTGGCACACACCACACCATTCTGACATTCTGAAGGGTAACCTACTTGTGCATGTTTATACACACGCTGTAACCACCAGGCCTATTACCTACATGCATACGGTACACACAGCCTGGCACCATAGTACATATTGACACCAAACACTAAGGTCACAATGAAAGGGTTCACATGTGTCACACTGACATATGCCACTCTGGTGTTGTGTGGCCATGTGAACAACAGAATGAAATACCATAGAATGTGTGACAGAGTTTGAGTGGTTGGTAGTAGCGTCACAGGACATACCTCCCACCATATATTGCACTGGCACAGGGATGACACCTACAAACTTTAGAATACCTAGGGCCATATGTACAATGAAGTGGAGTAGAGAGGTGTTAGCCTTCCTGGCTTAACGTCTCTCTCCTCCACAAGAATGTGGTGCAGCCTTGCATTTCCCCCTGCGATGGCGCTAAGTTTATCAACTTAGCGCCAACGCAGACACCCTTGCACAAGAGTGCAAGGGTGTCTGCATGCAGGAGAAGATTGTTTATGTGTAGGAATCTGTCCCTTCCTGCACATAAACAATCCTAGAAATGCCATCCTGTCACTTTCACTTTCACTTTCATGCGTGCTGCTTCATGCAGCACACATGAAAGTGACAAAATGGTATTTTTTTAAAAGTTTGTTTATGTGCACGAAGGGACACCTTCCTACACATAAACAAACAATGGCATTTTGCTTTTTCCATGTAAGCAAAAATGAGGAGAAATAATGCATTTCTCCTTGTTTCGGCATCTTAAGACCAGTTTTTTCCTTGTCTTAATTTTGGCGCTGCCTCCTATGTACGCCACCCTTGTACAAAGGGGGCAGCGCCAAAATGAATGGGTGTTGCGGTGGAATGCCCACCGCAACACCCACTGCCAACCCCTTTCACACTAACCATAGCGTGAAAGGGGGCCTTATGTACAAGGCAGCGTTTAGCCACATTCAGTGGCTTAACACTGCCTTGTACATAAGGCGCACCCCCTATTGCCACCACAACATCAATATAGGTGGCGTTGTGGTGGCGATAGGGGCTTGTACATATGCCCCCTAGTTTGATTTGTTGCATGTAAACAAGCTGCACAACCACATACGTAGATTTTCTCAAACATATGCAACTTCCAGGACAGTCAAAATGTGACTTGAACATTAAGCCTGTACAATGCAAGCATGACGCAAGGAAAAGTTACAACACACCTGTGAAATTAAATGGCCTGACCTAATTCAATCACATTCACAGTGTGGGCCAACGGAAAGAAGTATCAGGTCAGGCTGTATGTACCTCTGACAGCATACCGAATGTACAACATGCAAAGGCAATCTATACAACTAGTGGGGGAAGGGATTCATATTTGGAACATCCAAGGATCAGCAAATCTACAGGGAGGTAAACCTGCGCCTCACAAGTTCAGCCTAAAGTGACTGCACCTCTCAGCCTCTGCCATGGCCCGTGATGGGCACAATTCTTCATCGTCACTTGCTCTCTGCAGGCAGTGCAGACTCATCCCACATGTACATCACATTCTAAGCACTTCAGAAAGATACATCTTTTGGCCATGCTATAGGGGACATGACCATTTTGTGGCACTCTGAGGGGGCCATTGCATTATAGCTAGCTCCAAGAGTATAGTTTGATGAGTACAGCCTGCATAAGTATTTTGACTGTACACATGTCTCACTTACAGTATACATACACAGCTCAGACTGTAAGCCTAGAAATACTTACCAACCTTTACCATGATTTGGCAACACAAGGTTGGCATGACACCATCAGCTGAGCATATGGAACATATGCATTGAAATGTGCATGCTACCCAGGTATGAAATAAGGCTTAACAAATGTCACAATGATGATGTTAAGTACAGTGCTTCACTATCCATTACATGAATGTCCTATGTAGGGACACCAACATTTGACCTAATTGCTATCATATAACACACTTGAACCCAAGACACATCATAGCCTGTGAGACAGGAAGCAATGCAGTCCAACAGAGTGAAGTATGTATGTTAGGAAGTTACCTGCACCTCTGGTCAGCATACAAATCGCCATGCAGGGAAGGATCTCATCCACTAGCATCTCCAGTTCCTCAGGAGAGGAGGCAGACACCCTGTACCCTGCAGTGCATGTCATGATTGCTCCCGGAGATGGCAATCAGCAGCTAAAGTCGATGAGGTGTTGATCGCAGCAGTGTCAGTAGGCAAGTGAATCGTTTTTTGCAACACAATGTACATGTAAGCCACATAGGCCGTCTTCTCCGTAGATTGACACAGCCATTGGATCACAGCCCTCATACGCACCAATGTTAGCCAATGGTTGTGTCTGTCGGATGAGCATGTGGACTACTTCCGTCGGCGACAGTTGATTCTAAATGTCCGATAAGCGAAGTCAGGCAACCACAATTTTTGCATTTGAAATAACAGTATTCCTCAAATTTTTTACTGCGTCACCATCACTACAAGTATATTGGGACATGTCTACAGATGTTGTAGACCAATGCTCTGTAACTATCATTACACAAATGAGATTGTAGAGCATTTGTGCTCATGTACCTACGATTACCGCAGTGATTTTGAGCAGGCGGTGACGGAAAAAAGGTGTACATATCGATATATAGGACAGGTCGGTGTATATGATACAATTAGAGTATGTACAATGTGCACATCCCTGAAATTCACACAGTCCATAATGAGTATCAAATGGTAAACATTGATGTCAGTCAGTAATGACGTGGATAGATGTGTAATGCTTACATATCCAGGACTGTTTGATCACATGATTATTATGGCTTTCTCCTCACATATGTTACTGGGGACACTGTGACCCTAGTCCAAATGGGTCAACACCTCCACACAATGGCCGTCTGGGTCAGTAAGAAGACGATAGGCTCCAGTGTACCTGCCAATCCCAGACCTTCAAACCATGGAAGAAAGAGATGTCATTAAGAATGTCCATCCAAATAGTAAGTACCCATATATGATAGTTTCCACTCCACCACAGGAATTCTTCAAAGCCTGAGAGCCTGTGCCACAGTCAACATTGCACATGACTCCAAAACCCCATGTGCACAGTAGCAGTGGACGGAAGTATATCAGGGGCTAACATTATCATAACCAACAGCCATGCAAAGCATGGGATTGTGGAAGTACAAGTCGGCTAAGCAAACTCAGCAGGAGCTGATTGTGTGGCACAGGAAGATAATTTAGGTGAAAGTCAAACACACATATGTGGACATATGCCTATTTCAAATAATACAACAGTAGGCCTACATATTTCTCTCCATGTGCGGTGAATCAAGTTTGTAACTTCAACACATCAAACACATATCCAACCTACATCATTGCAAGATCTTCAAACCAAATTAGGTTGATGTCCAAGAGAAGTAGAAATACCCACCAAATGACATCCCACCTAATTCCATATCATCCAACATGTCCATCCATGGAACAGGTAGCCTTCTCCTGTGGTATACCATCACCGGTGCTATTTACAGGATATGCAAACCTCTGCTAATTGCACAGCAAACTAGATGAAAGAGGCACAACTGTAGTCACACATTACAAAGTACATAGTAACATCTCAATGATATCAGAAAAAGTGGCAGGACTCATGTGTATCAAACAAAAAGATGTGCTTTATTCACAAGAAAACAGAACTGTATATCAAAATATGAGGCCATTGGCCAGTCCACATGGGTGCTGGTGGAGGATGGTGACTAATTGGGTTGCCACCAAACTTGCCTACAAAAACAATGCCAGTGGAACTTCCCCAGGAAGGGACATCTAGTCGGCAGACCAGGCACCACAAAGATCTCAATTGGGAGGGGGGGTTTGGACTTGGGAGGTGTGGACTTTGCCTTGGAAGGGGTTGTTTTGGTTTTGGGAAGGGTATTATTTTTTCTGACTTTTGGTCTGGTATTTGGGAGGGGTGGTTCTTGAGGTGGAAGGGATGGGGATGGGTATGGGTATGGGTATGGGTATGGAAAAGGGGGCCTGGGTTGGGGGGCAGGGAGGTATCCAATAGGGCAAAGTCCAAGATAAAGCAAGTATTGATAATGGGTAGAGGCTCTGGGATCTTCATAAGCGGGTTCTGGTTGGTAGGTTGAGGGAGTGGATGTGTCTGGTGTAGGTGGTTCTGTTGTTAGTGCAGGTGTGTTTTGTGTAGGTGAGAGTGGGCATCTGCGTGTGTGTGTTTGTAGTTTATGGGCAGGGTGTGGGGGATATGGTAGATGTGTCTGTGGGTGCATTGGTTGTATGTGTGATGATGGTGGGTGTTGATGGTGTATAGGTGCAGGTGTTCTGTTTGTGCTGACGGTAGGTGGTGTTAATGGGTGTGTGAGTGCCGGTATGCTGTCTGTGCTGATGGTGGGTGGTGTTGATGGGTGTGTGGGTGCAGGTGTGCTGTCTGTGCTGATAGTTGGTGGAGTTGATGGGGGTGTGGGTACAGGTGTGCTGTCTGTGCTGATGGTTGGTGATATTGGTGGGTGTGTGGGTGCAGGTGTGCATTGAGTGCCAAGGTTTGGGAGGGTGTTGGGTCAGCTGGGATAGCTGTGCTCCCAGGGGCAATTCTGGTGGGGTCGGTGGGGGTATAGTTTGAGGGTGTTCGCTGTGTGGATGTGTGTTTGAGATTTTCAGGCTGTTTGTGTCTGTGTGTGCTGCATTAGTCTGTTTGGGTGGGTGCAGACACAGGTGTGTGTGTGTGTTTGGGACAGGCAGGGGAATAGGGATTTCAGATGGGGATGGGGTAGAGGAAGGGTGTGGGGCAGAAGCCTGGGGTGTGTGTAAGGCTGACATCAGTGAGGAGGCCAGAGGATGGCATTCAGCAGTGCAGTCTGCCCAACAGAGAACTGTCTCAGGAGGTCAATAGCTTCCTTACTCAGGGCAGCTGGGGGGACAGGGGCAGGGCGGTGAGGTGAGGTGCCTGGAGCAAAGGAGACAGCTCCCCTCTTAGGTGAGCAGGCCCGGACAACCTGGTGTGGAGCAGCAGGGAGGGTGGGGATGGAAGGGGCGGTGATGGACAATGATGGCATTGCACAAGGATGGGTGGTCCGCCACCACCAAGGAGTGGCCACTGTAGTCCGACTTTGTGGATGATGACATTGAGTCTATGTCCTCCGTGGCACTTCTCTCACCCTCTTGGCCAATGGGTTCATCCGTATCACTGTCACAACCGAACCCACTGTGACCAGCTGCTTCCCCAATGACCTGGGCCCTGTCTCCTCTGCTTGCCTGGGTAGATGCTGAAATGACAGTTGCACACAAGGATGTCTGTACCACAGTCTGCCACAATTGCTGAGTTACCTTGTCTCCACTCCATCATCATGTATGTAGCAGGACATAACCTCACCTCGTATACTTAGGCCCTTTTAACATACTACAGTGACCAGAAGACATCAACTAGCATGGACATAAGTAATGCATCCCTAACCATTCCACACAAGGCCCTGCTACAGCAACCAGTCATGTTCCTAAACCTGCAGCATAATAAACTGATGGACACCTGATACAGCTATCTTCCTGCAATATGTGTAGCACCAAGAAGGAGGTGACATGGAAATGCCCATGCCATACTGTTCAGAAGACTCAACTGAAACTTCATTATTTATCCTCTGTCACAACACTCTCTACAAAGGTGAAACTGCGTAGCTTTGCTATGTATCAAATGTCTCACACAAAAGTAGAATGGAGACAATGTGGCTCAAACGTTGGTGAGATAGCCTCACATATATCCATATGACATGAGACCACGTAGGCCTAGGGACATGTCCACTCCTGATTGGTGTACTCACCAGTACCAATCTCCCATAGCATACCATAAAGCCATTGCAACAGGTAAAGTTTATGAGGCTCTGGGAATCTCCTGTCCATGAAGAAAAGGTTAAACTTGTAGACAATAGGGAAGGGACATCACAGCACCTCTACTTGTTTAGCAAACACATATACCAATGTATCACTGAGTGTGAACACTCACATATGATGCCAACATGTCAGCATTACACTACCTGCTGCACGTCAGCAGACACTTAATGATTCTCCACAATTTCACATGTGCATGTCACATAAATGTATACCCACATCTCAATGGCATAGAACATCACATTGTGAGAGAGTACTGTAAGTCCTCTGACCATGTATGTCATTGCCTCATCATTTGGAACAGAGTTATTGCAATGAACAATGCATTTGGGTATGTGTGTCCCACCCACCCATATCTACTCACCTCTGTCTGTGGTTACACATTACCTGTATGCACATCACCATTCACAAAAGCCGTTGACACATTGGCTAACACATACAATTGTGATGGACACATACTTCAAACTATGTAGATCCATAGATCTTGTGGCAAACAGCTATACATATGATAGTACAACACAGATGTTACACATGTAGGCACTAATACTGATTGCAGCAGTGTTGTGTGCTATCTCATGATACTGTCCATTCCCCCCTTATCAAGGATAACTTTTGCGTAGCATCGGCAACCAAAGTGCACTGTGTGCTATGCAGTGCTTTAAATGGAAAAAAATAAGTGCAGGTACTCACCAAATTGAGATGAGGGCTAGGGGGCAGGGCTATGGAGGTGGAGCTATGGGGGCGGGGCTACGGATAGTGCTATGGGGTAGGCCAGAGGCACACGTTTAATTTGATTGAGATTTAATTGGTGTGCAGATATGCACACTGCAGACAACACTCATTCATTCAAGAACACACATTGGGACATAGAAGCACTCGTGCATGCAGATAGGGTATTTAGTTCATGTCAGGCGCGCAACGCCCATTGGGCTCAAAGGGCTTCAGCCCCCCCCCCCGTCGTGTGTGTCAGCCCGGGCTGAGACAGCTTCCCGGGCACACACACAGCCACACCCGAGTACTTCACAGGTCTTTAAAAGACCATTTGCTTGTTAATGAGGCTTTGTTGTGTTTTTACCCCTTCTTAGAGCCCCTGCATCTCCACTCTGCCTATTGCTGAATGAATTCGCCCCCCCTGAAATGTTTTCTTAGCCCCCCCCTCCGCCCCCCCCCCCGAAATTTGACTCTCGTTGCGCCTCTGGTTCATGTGCACCCACAATAAACTGGAACGAGCGGATGAACGTGGAGGGCTGGCCATTAATTAAAATCATTGATAAAAACTCATGACCGAATGCAACTCTTCATTTAAGATTTTGTTTAATTGGCGCTTTATGTTAGAAATTGTTTCAAAGGCACTAAGAAAAAGTTCACTAACATTTATTTTCTAATGTCATAAATATTTTACTTTTAATTGAATGTAAACCCCTTCTTAAATTGTCTCCAGTGTAATAGCGCCTTGGGCCTCACAAGCATTGGGAAAGTGCTATAGAAATCAAACATACATAACACAATATCACTAACTTTCTTGTTCAATTACATTTTAAAGGAAAGGTATGTATATTATTTCTCCTTTTTATAAGTTAAGCTCTGACAAGGTACGCCTGCAGTGTGTTTATCAGTAGGGAGAGGGGCGAGATGCAAATTGGGCCTTTCATCTGTCCCCCACCAAGTCTTTTACGCCTTGCAAATGGGTTGAAGAGAGCTCGACTGCAGGGGGCACAAGAAGAAATGTAAAAATAAAAACAGAGCTTCCTCCACTTTTCGAAGGTGTTTGGATGGCCAACAAAGCACAATAGCCCAGCGTGCAGGTCTGCTGAAAGAATCCCGTGTGTCCAGGAGGCTGCAGCAGCCTGGGCTATAGAGCACGACGGGGGGATGGGCGTTGCTCAATTAGCAGATGAAGGGGAGATTAGCACTCGAGTGCTTCACAAAAACAGACCGACTCGTCAGCTGTGTGTCACGCTTCTTTTTTTAAATGCCAAATTGCACTGAGTTGGCTTGCTGCCCCATGAGTACCGGTACTCTCTTTGGACAAGAAGAAGTTCCGGTACTCAAGCGCAGAAAGTTTTGAAGTGCCGGTACTCAGTACCGGTGAGTACCGGCCCATTTAAAGCACTGGTGCTATGAGACATATAAGAGGGACACCATCACATGATACACAGTTGTAAGGGAGCATCACTACTGACACAATGATGACAAGTGGTGTGTTTGGAACAAGTGTCACCCAAGGCCACAAATAAATGTACGTGATCTGTGTCAACAGACAGGCATGTGCCTGGTAAAGTTAGAACATTCACATTTGTCTAAACTCTGCTTTGTGTTATCTCACACATACACTAGTGTAAGTACATTATGATTAGGGCTCCCGGTTTTATGGTATTTATTTTTTTCACATTTCCGTCTGTATTTATCCATATTTATTTTTTGTCAACTTTATCTGTATTTACCCATATTTTTTATGGGTTTTGTGAAAAAAATAAAGCTGAACTGGTATATTTCCACATTTATTTAACCAATAAATATGCAGTCCACCTTGAATGCCTGCCGGGTTTCAGTGATATGAACACCCACAAAAGATAAATGAATGCACTTGAAAATAAACTCATTTCAGTATCAGCCTTGTGCATATCTACTACCATTTAAGCCTCTTTACTAAAATTCTGTTCTTTTTTTTAACCCCCTTGCCTATCAATACACACAGTTATTGGCCTGGTAGTCATGGCAAAGTGTATTTAGAATCACTCAAAAAGCACCCAATTTCCATTTTTATCCACATTTAAAAATAAATACAGACAAGAAAATAAATGGTTTTCTGTCTGTATTTATCTGTACAAATCAGTAAAAATGGAAAACAGGGAGCCTTAATTATGATGCACCTAATACCAGACCTACACATTCAATTACTCTTCAGTTGTGTTTGTCATTAGTCAACCTCCGTGTTGATGTGGTCGAAGTTGCCTGACCAAAAGTGAAGGAGTCAGTCATGGTGAATGGAAGCATAGTTGTAGATTCCAATTTACCTAGAGTCCAAAGTCTAACATACTACTTCCATCAGGATTGGGAAAGTGTATAGACATAGCAGACAAAGTGGATGTGTTGCACACACTGAAGGTCATTAGGTGCAAAGTTTTTTACTGGCGGTGGTAGGTGTTTTGCCTTCCACACCTCCTGGATTTTTGGGTAGACGTCCCCTCCTGCGTCGGAGGGTGAGAACTGCAGCTGCTGGGACAGGGGGGGGGACTGCAGACATCTCGTCCACTGACAGGGCCTCCATTACTGTGGCTGCAGCAGATATTGTTTGCTGGGAAGGAGTTTGACCACAGGAAGGGGTAGATGGCAGTGGGAAAGCTCTGCAGAGGGTGGTGTTAATGTTGTGCAGCTCTCCAATGAGCTGGTCCATGTATTCATTGTGTATGTACATCTTCAGGCCCATGTTCACCTGCAGCTGCTTCATTTCCCAGATTTCCTGCAGTATCTGGCCCATCACACCTTGGGAGTCCTGATAGGCTCCCAAGACTTGGTCGATGGTGGCCTGGGTGTCCGTGACTCCAGTGGCTCACTCTGCAGGCCCACATTTACCCTCCTACGCACCTTACCCACACCGCTTTGTGCCCTTGGCCCTGCCTGCACCCTCCCACTGAGTCCTGGGTCCTCAGTGAACAGGTTGTTGGTCACCTCAGACTCCAGGACTGGGGGCAGGAGATGTTAGTGGGTGGCCGAGGTACACATATTCGGGGGCAGAGGTTGGCTGAGGTGTTGCAGCTGGGGTGGGAGGTGTTGTTGTGGGTCCAGTGGGAACCACTGCTGCCGTCTGCCCAGGATGACAAGATGGTCCAGGTAGGTCCTCCATGTGCATATTACCAGAAGTGTTGTCATCACTGAGGGCTTGTTCATGGGCTGGAGTGGGAGAGTCTTGATGCTCCAAGGTCTATCCAGGTGCTGTGCCTGATCGACCTGTTGAGAAATAGAGTAGATTGTTGTTGGTGGTAGTGTGGTATCTACATCAACATCATTTGTGTGACAGTGAGTGGAGACATAGGAAGTAAAACAATAGACAGAGATTAGCATTCTAATCTACATACAATCATTATTTCAATACATTTGTCGAAAATCAATCAATGTAGTAGTATTGAGCAACTCTTTTGATGTGCTGATATCTTGCATTTATGAGTGACACATTGACATGACATATCCAATACATTGAATGCCTAGACAGTGTAGATGTGACATGGGTAATTGACCATTCCAAGGCCTAGTTGTGTACAGTACAGGCAAACACACAACTTGGTGGTATATTTTGCATTGCTCATCATGTTAACAGTGCAGAGTCGAGGGGCGTGGCTACGCAACGTAGCGAGATGGTCGCTAGCTAAAGCAGCTCCGTCCGAACTGTTTCTCTCCCGCATATCCGCCACATAAATCCAGCCCCCGAGGGGGGAATTCGCTGTCGGAAGGTGTGCTGACCCCAGTGCTGGAAAAATCGAGACGAGGGGTCCCCACAGCCGTAGTTACCGTCACGCCGATTTGCAACCTTCACTGGAGCTCAAGCCGGGCACTGGAGTAAAAGCGGAAGCCGAGGGCGCAGCACCACAGCGCGGTAAGGGTTTGGCGCGAGCCCGGGGACTTGGCCCAGACTTTTGGGAGCAATGACACCAGGGCCACAGTAAGGCAAGCCGAGGAGCAGCGCCATCCTAGAGGTGACGGGGGAGTGCCGGGATTCGCGCACAGCAGCAGATCACCGGTGAAGGTGAAAACGACTTGACGGGAGGGGCTTTCGGACTGCGACACTACGAAACTGTGTCGGGGAGTAGAGTCGCTGGGGGGGGAGAGCGACGACAGTGGCAAAAACTGATGTGAGGTGGAGAAACCTTCCCCCCGAGACAATCCTAACCTGGCATTGGCAGTGAGGCCCCTCCCGGCGTGCTGGTGACCTCTGCAGTAAACTACGACTGGTGGCGGCAGCGATTCTGACTCAGACAAATTGGGAGTAGGAGTACGCACAGCCAATGGCCCATAACTGAGGGCTGTCACACACAGGCAACGGAGGAGGACCACGAAGATGTGCCAGAGGCTACCCCCTCTTTAACATAGGCGTCAGTGGCAGGGGCTCTGTGGGCGCCATCGAGTGAGAGGCAGAAACATCAGCAACAGTTGGCGAAACACTTGTGGAAGGCGGGAACAGCCCTCCAGCCTACCAAGAGCAAATTATTGGGAGCCCGCTGCCCATAACCTTTCCCCCTCCGCCCCCCACTGCCACATAAACTTGGAGAACTTGAGGGGCGGGTACTTGTACAGAGACACATTTCCCTGCATTGACACTAGGGGAAAGCAGTGACTCGACCCAACGTGTCTTACAACCCTACAGCGCACCAAGAATTATCCTAGAAAGGGCAAGGATGTCGTCCACGAGGGGTCCTAAGGCTGTTCAACACAACAAATTGGATCGCTATATGCTCCCTAAAGACGTGCTCCAGGACCACCAACTCAGGGACAAACCAACGGGGGGTTCAGAAGGAGACCTACCGGAGCTCACCTTGAAAGATGTTATGGAAGCAATAACAGGGGTTAAAACTTCACTGGAGCAAAAAATGGACACAATCTTGTCCGAAGTAACTCTCATTAGGGCAGACCTCACAAAAATCAATGAAAAGGTCAAGCAGCTAGAGATTACAACGGCAAGCTTGGTGGATGATACCTCACACCTACAAAACGAACTCCGAGAATTGCAAACTTTCCGAAAATTCGCCGAAAATAAACTAGATGACTATGAGGGACGCCTCAGGAGAAACAACGTACGTATCCTGAGAGTGCCGGAGAGAGCGGAAGGGCAGTCGCCGGACCTTTTCGTGGAGGACCTCATCCTCAAACATCTGCAACCCAAAGGCCTGGGAAAGTGTTTTGTAATCGAGAGAGCGCGTAGAGTTCCTGGGAGGCGTCCGAAACCGGGGCCCCCCCCCGTCCAATACTGGCAAGGGTACTCAACTTCCGGGACAGGGACGTGATACTCCAAAACGCCAGGGTAGCCCCGCCGCTCCGCTACGAAAATGCTGAGATCACATTTTTCCCGGACTTCACGCAAGCGATCTTTTCTAGCTATCAAAAGGAAGCTCAGAGAACGAGGTATGAAGTATGCAATGCTGTTCCCCGCTCGACTCCGGGTAGAGGCGGATGGAAATGTGTGGTTCTTTGAACACCCGGAGTCAGCTGCTGAATGGTTGGAGATTCGGAGAGAAACAGACGACAATAACCTCCATGATCATAATGGCTGGTCAGGGCATTGATGGGGGGGGTGAACCTGATCCATGGAACTGCAAGGACTCCTTCCCCCACATTGCAACTGGCTCGCATCTGCGGTGGGAACAGGTATCCAGGAACAATGGTGGCACTCTAACTGGCGGGGGTCGTTTTCCATTGTAAAAGGGTGGCACTTCTGTGACTCGGCCTTCCTCGGGGGGTTATTCATCTATTGTAGTGAAGGGAGGGACGGAGGGGCTAAACGCCACATCTCCCACACTTCTTCTTTTAGTTCACTTGTTGGGCGACAGGCACTCTGCAACATTTTATAAATGGGCAGTTCTATGCCCAGAGTGCAGGGAAGCAGGGCGGGGGGTTGTTGGGTTGGGGGTTCAGAATTTTTGTATGTTATTGTTGTTGACTCGACAAGACGTATTTGCAACTATCCAGAGGAATCCATGACTTGCACAGGGACTAATGAGTACACAGTGGGACAAAAGTATTAAATATTGGGCTGGAATGTCAACGGGCTTGGGGATAAGGTCAAACGCAGTGTAGTCCTACAATACATTAGAAGACAAGCCCCAGATGTTATCCTGCTCCAAGAAACACACCTGGTGGGTAACTCCTGTAAGGCATTAAACAGATGGGGCTACAAGTTGGTGGCCCACACGGGTTTCACCACCGGCTCCAGAGGAGTAGGTATAATGTTGAAAAACTCCTTTCCCCTCTCCATTAGCTCCACATGGTCAGATGACTGGGGTAGATACATAGGAATCTCGGGTCAATGGGAAGGGGCCACACTATCGCTCATGTCGGTCTATGCGCCACCTGGCCTACAGAGCTGTACGCTTCAGGATCTGAGCTCAATACTACTCTCGCTACCGGAGGGTCTTCTGGTGGTGGGTGGTGACTTTAATTTAGTAGTTTCAGGCTCCTTAGACCAACACCCTCCACGGGAGATTGGGGCTTCCCGTCGATGGCTACCAGATTTTCTGGAGGCTTTGGTCCTAGTAGATGGATGGAGAACCTTCCATCCGGACACTATCCAACACACCTTTCACTCAGGGGCACACCACAGTCTTTCCCGTATAGATTATATCCTGCTCCCCGCATCTCAGGCAACAAACATCCAAGAAATTAGACACATGGCAAGGGGTATCTCCGATCATTCCCCGGTGTGGGTACAGATAGTCCTGGGACAGAAGAAGGTGGGTAGGATTGTTCCCATCAACCCGTGGTATCTCCGAGACCCAGGAGTTCGAAAAGCACTACTCCAAGCTTTTGATCACTACTTCCGAGAAAATGAGGGTTCGGTCGAATCCACCCAGGTCCTGTGGGAGGCATTTAAGTCAGTAATAAGGGGCCATGCACTGTCACTGATAGCTGGGGCACGAAAGGAGAGATTAAAAGAGCTTGTGGCAACTGAAAACGAGGTCCTCAGGCTGGAGGAAGAATTAGAAGAAGGGATTACACAAGAGAAGCTGCACACACTACAACTCAAAAGAGACGAATATAAAGCACTGGCCACAGAGTGGGCTAAAATTCTGGGGAGGGAAAAGCTGGGCAAAGTATATGACCTAAGAGATAAGGCGGGGAAGCTAATTGCTTGGCTTGATAAAAAGGAGTGGGCTAGTAGGCTGGTCCCCGAACTGATAGATACAGATGGTAGATCCCTGACTGACCCTCAAGAAATTGCAAATCGATTTGCTGCCCACTATAGTGTGGTCTACCGAGCAAATGCACCATATGTTGAGGATGACTCCCAGTCCCTAATCAAAGATATAGTGCTACCCGCCCTATCAACAGAAGACCGGAATTTATTGGAGAGTGGTTTGACAAATGATGAAATAGCGCAAGCTATCAGGAATCTCCAATCAGGAAAGGCCCTAGGTCCTAACGGCCTACCTATTGAGCTTTACAAACTCAGACCAGACAAACTAGCTCCGCACCTGCGTGCCATGTTTGAAAAGAGCAGGGAACTGGGGATACTGCCGTTGGACCAGAGGGTGGCCACATTGGTCACCATTCATAAGGAGGGTAAGCCAAAGACTGACTGTGCCTCCTATAGGCCGATCTCCTTACTCAATGCTGAGCCCAAAATTCTAGCCAAACTCCTGGCGACCCGCCTAGTTAAGGTGATCAGTGGGCTGGTGCACCCTGACCAGTCAGGATTCATGCCACATCGAAACACCGCGTTGAACCTGCGTAGAGTGCATGGTGTCCTGGGGAGATTAGCCACTATCCAGGAGGCAGCGATAATTGTCTCCTTAGATGCGACCATGGCATTTGACACCATTGAATGGGCGCACCTCTTTCCAGTCCACGCAAGGAAGGGGTTTGGACCAAACTTCATCCAATGGGTCAGGCTACTCTATTCAGAGCCACTGGCACAGGTTGTGGTTAACAACAAAAAATCAGACGTGTTCAAGCTGAATCGGGGGACTCGCCAGGGCTGCCCTCTTTCTCTTCTCCTATTTGCCCTTGCCCTGGAGCCACTGGCTGCATGGATTCGTAGGGATCCAATGATGTGAGGTCTGCGCTGGTCCTCAGAATGGGAAGACCGTATCTCCTTATACGCAGATGTCATTCTGTTGTTCTTAGCCTCCCCAAAAGTGTCACTTGCAAGAGTCCAGGACATCTTTGCAATATTTGGAAGGTACTCTGGGTTCTCCAATAATTGGAGTAAGTCCCTCGTGTACGTCCTCAGTGGTGACCCTCCTACCCCGCCCCAGGGCTGTCCTATACAAATCACTGCAACCGGCTTCAAATATCTGAGTATTTTTGTCACCTCAGACCAGAAACTCCGATTCGACCGCAACCTGCTCCCGCCATTGCAAAGATTGAAGCGGGACATAGCAAGCTGGAAAGCGCTTCCGCTCTCGCTGCTGGGTAAAGCGGCTCTTTTCAAAATGATGTCCCTGCCCCGCTTTCTGTATGCATTGCAGAACTCCCTGGACCTAGTTTCGGCATCATACTTCAAAGAAATAGAGGGCTTGCAGAGTGACTTGCTGTGGGACGGGAAACCCCGTATAGCATTGACCAAACTCACCTTAAATTGGTACGACAGTGGGATAGGTCTCCCAGATATAAAAAAGTACTACTGGGTGGCCAGCCTCGCGGCCATCAATCATGGCACCTACAGACGCGCGGATGATCCGGGATACACCATGGACAGGTGGCTCCTGCCGGGAGGGAACTACAACAGGGCACTTTATTCGAAACCCCAGCGATATACCCTAACTGGGCCGACTAAGCACTCGGTCCGGATCTGGCAGGCTGCGAACAAAAGTCTGGGATGGGACCAAAAACTCACGTTGGCAACTCACCTTTGGGATACTGAGAAGCTAGGCAGTTTGTGGAGGTCGAAAAGGTTCGACAAATGGGATCTCAAAAGTTGGAGACTTGTGGGTGAAAGGTGATGTGACTACGTTTGTCTCCTTGCAGCAAAATTATGAACTAGCCAACTCAGAATACTTTAGATACCTACAGGTCCACCACGCCTTACAGTCACACATATCAAAAGATTCCTCTCCCCCAGAATCCTCCCCACTTGAAGATAGGCTGGTGGACGGCTACCTGCCAGAGAAAGCCATATCGTTGACATACAAGAAACTGATCAATAATATGGCAGACCCTCTCAGGCAAACAAAAGAGAAGTGGGAAAGGGATGTCATTGAATTAGACGACGAAGAATGGCAAGAGGCGGTAGCCTCCCCAAGGGAAGTGGCAATCTCTGCCAGATTGAGGCTAGTACAACTAAAAATTCTGCACAGAGTCTACGTCACTGGGTCATGTTTAGTCCGCATGGGGAGGGCGGAGAGCGGGGATTGTAGACGACAATGTGGTCAATAGGGCACATTTATGCACATAATATGGGAGTGTGATCGCATTCAACCATACTGGCGTAAAATACATGATAACCTCAGCGAAGTGCTAACTCTCGTCATCCGTTCTGAAGCACGGAGATGTCTTCTGAATGTATGGGAACCGACGGACCTGAATAGTAAAAGCAAGCAATGGGTCACACTGGGTCTAATGTTAGCTAAGAGAAATATTGCGCATTTGTGGGGAGCCTCACAGCCGCTGAAAGTAGAGGCCTGGAAAGCAGACCTAGATTGGTGCATGTTTAGGAAAAAGACGGTATATGTAGCACGGGCTGCCCCAAAAAATGGTCCCAGATTTGGAACTCATGGAACCTCTACCGGGGAAACATCTGTAACCCCCCACACAGCGCCATTACTGATGATGCTCCCTCGCCATGAAAACTGTCCTTACACTGTACCGTTGCTCTGTACTGATTGACTATGTACCTGTAAACAAAATGTAGATCTGATTCCTCTTTACTGTATGCTGTCAATGAATCTGTTTAATAAAAAGAAAGTAAAAAAAAAAACAACAGTGCAAAGTCAATGAGTCACCTTGGAGCCCTCCCCTTTCCCCGAGGACCACTCGGAGCACGACGAAACCGGGAACCAGCAATGAAGCAACTTAGTGGTCAACCTGAGTGACCGTACACTTTCCATGGAAGAAATGAACGTTTTGAACAGAGGGTTGGGATTTGTTCCCACATACAAAGGAGACACATTTCAGATCCAACAAGAAGGGGCCATTTCTTTCGAAAAATTCAATTACATTTCTTCTTTCAAGACAAAACATCTGATACTTCCAATGGAGTACCCTCCAACACTGGCCTGAAGAATCGCTCTACATTTAATCCTCCCTCTCACTCGATACCTATACAGGTGCACACTTTGGAGAAAGCAGTTCTTAAACAGGTAACATATATATGCAGTACCAACAAGAAGCACATTCAGAATCTAGCTAAAAGTGAACAAGAGGCCTTACAAACACTGGTTGACGACAAGACGATCACTATAAAGCCAGCAGACAAGGGAAGTGCCACTGTCATTATGAATACGTCTGCATATCGCACAGAATGCCTGAGACAACTAGATGACAGACGCTTCTACCGTCCATTGAAAGCAGATCCAACCAAGAGATTGATGCTAGAAAGAGCTACATTGGTAGTGACAGCAAAAGATAATGGGTGAATCACCCCTAAGGAAGCTGCCAGTTACTCCTTATTTCTATGGATTGCCAAAATGCACAAGTTACAGAGGCTCCCTCCCAGGAGACCCATTATCTCCTGAATTGGGTCTCTCCTGGAGCCATTATCCACCTTTGTGGACCACTTTCTCCGGCCTCTGGTCTCGGAAATGCCTACATATCTCCAAGACACGAAGGATGTCCTAAGACTACTCATGGACGTCCCTTTTGATGCCTCAAGTGACTATCTAGTCTCATTTGACGTGGAGTCTCTATATACCTGTATCCCCCAAGATGAGATTCTCACAGCTATTGAGACATTACTCAGCAACAAAGAGTTGGACACCATTACACCAGTCCATTTCATCATGAATTGTGCCCGATTAGCTATGAAGGAGAATTTCTTCTGTTTTGAAGACACGTTGTACCTACAGATATCGGGTACTTCCATGGGCAGCGTTTTTGTACCCAGTCTAGCTAACCTCTATGTACACCTCTTTGAACAAGGGCAGATCCTGACAAAGAGCAACCCCTATAGGACTCACATCCTCCTATGGCAGCGCTATATCGATGACATTTTTGTCATCTGGCGAGGAGAACCAGACACGATCATCGATTTCCATCAATGGATAAACACCAAGAATGATTTCCTGAAATTCACGTTTGAATTCAGCAACATTAGTCTCCCATTCCTAGACATACGGATTTACCCTACTGAAGATGGGCTCGAGACAGAGCTATATAAGAAACCAATGGCTCGGAATTCTCTCTTGTCCTACAAAAGTCATCATCCCAAGTTGATCCGCGACAATTTGCCTTATGGGCAATGTTTGCACATTAGGAGGAATTGCTCTGCCAAGGACAAATTTGAGGAACACACTAAGAATCTCTCGATGCAACTAAGAGAGAGGGATTACCCTGCACAACTGATTCGACACTCATTGAAAAGAGCAGGTAACAACAATAGATGTGCATTGATCGAGATTGCTCCATCGAAAGACCCTCTGTCTAGGGTCATGTGTGTCAACACCTTTTGCACACTTTCTAATTCGATCAAGAAGAGTATCTGCAAGAATTGGAAAATCCTGAATATAGGAGATACTCCCATTCCAAACCCCTAGTTTGCTTTCAAGAGGAGCACCAACTTGAGGGACCGACTTGTCCATACCAGGCCGAGGAGTAAGAAACTCGCAACCCAAGATACACTCTGGGGATTACCGGTTGTCAAGGGACATTTTCTATGCGGTTCGTGTGTGGGGCATGTCCCCAAACCAAACATACAACTTCGATCGACATTGGTACCAACAGACCTTGGACATTAGAACGACACACAAATTGCAACATTGAAAAACTAATCTATTTGATAACCTGTCCCTGCGGACTACGCTATGTGTGTATGACCACACAGAAGATCAAAACCAGGATAATGGAACATAAAAGCACTATACATTGCAGGAAACAGTCCTCCAAACTCACGAACCAATTCCTGGAGAAAGAACATGCAGCAGAAGACCTGAGATGGACAGTGTTGGATCAACCATACAGTCCCACGCATATATCTGACATAACCAGATTCTTATTTCTGAGAGAACAAAGATGGGTGCACAAGCTACATTGTGGCACGAATGGCTTGAATGATGACATTCCTTGGACAGCACTGTAAGAGACTGTTTCTCGGAGATGCCATATTTGAAAATGTCACCCCTAAGCAATAAGGATCAACGTCCATCTTGCCTGATAGATGCCATGCCTCATAAGCAACAGTCATTTAGACTTCATTGCTGGGTTTGATTGTCTTTTCTACTAGCTTCATGTTCAGGATCACACTATCAAACACATTGCCTCTCCGACATAGAGGCATCTGTTGCTGGTAGGTTCCATCACATAGACCCCGTGATTTATCTTTGCCCTAGCAATCTTAATTGCTAAGAACATTACATTCAGGGGTAGGCATAAATATGAGGACCATAAGTGATGTATCATGGCATAGTGTCGATAAATTGCGCAGGTGAGACTCTCTTCACTTTGGTAATGTCGAGTATATACTGTCAATCACGTGACCTCTAAGTATTCTCAAAACAACGTTTTATTCTGACTTGGGCCACTAGATTACATCTTCCAGCATGTATATTTTCTTATATGAACACTTAATTTTTGAATCTAGTCCTTCTTGGACCATCAGACTACAACTCCCAGCATTCAACTGTGCCTATATGCATACCTCGCGTCGAGAGGACAGACTACCTCTGTTTTCAAAGTAATGGTTTTGCATATGGAGTTATATATATATATTTTTTATCTCTGTTTCTGAGGCATAATATCTGAAAATAAAGAATGAAAATGGTAATGTGTAGCCACCCCTCCAAGGCAATAGGGTACTGAAAGCCAAGTGTACTACATTTCCCATGACCACCGATTTCGCAGTGAAGTCACACATACGCGACTTGTTTCCAGACAACCTGTTTTACCACCTTCGAGCGACCTTCCGGCTGCAGCACAACGCCACACAGAGTAGAGACGGAAAGGTAAGGGGCCCATATGAGCTTGTTTGACATTGTTTTTTGAGCACTAAGGGGCCGCTTCAGGCACTGGGCTCCACACGTGGGGCACTTAACCTTCTTTAGCGGGATCCTTATTAAGCCAGCACGGTCCCTGTGAGCCTGTTTGAGACTGTTTTTCTGAGCATTAAGGGGACGCTTTGGGCGCTGGGATCCACACATGGGGCATGTAATCTTTGCTAGCGGGATCCTTATCAAGTCAGCATGGTCCCGGTGTTAGGTCCTAGCAAAATGGCCCGTTTATTTGTTAGTGTATGTTTCGGCCGGATCCTTATTGGGTTCTTTAGGTCCCAGTGTTTGAGTATGGCCAGCTGGGTTGCCTGGTCGTACGTTTTTTGGCACCCCTGAGAAATAAGTTCTCGGTTATAGGAGCAACTGTTTAGAGGCTCCTTGGACCAGTGGTGATTCCCATTGTCATTAATAGCGTCTCCGTGTACCATGACTATACATGATAAGTGTCTCCCTGCTTTTAGTTATTGTTTTTGCAAGCTGGCTTAACTAATCTATGTAGGCGTGTAGATGCGCTACATACTTGGTGGCTCTCTAGTCCCAAAGATACATGCAGCATACTGTATCTGTGGGGGACTTGACAGAGCAATATAAGTGTGGGGACGTAACATCAGGTGCGCACGGCTGCCTCTCCATGCAAAGCATAGTAGTTTTTTTGAAAAGTTATTTATTTGATCAGATTTCTCGATACAAACATTCAAACGGTATGTGTCTATATAAGTCTTGGCCGACTTGTAATGGTGTGACACATCTCTTCTTTTCAGAGCGGTGCCCCTTCCCTGAGCTGTTACCAGGTTAAGGTGAGGCCTCTTATCCGTAAGAGATGGGTAAGCAACTTTTTATTGAAACATTTGTCATGACAATATGTCGGTGACGGCGAAACTATGTCACACCAGCTTTTTCACACGCAAAATACCAGACATGTCTAGAGACACATGTTACAATGATTTCTCCTGTTGCTTATGTTTTCCGTACAGGTATGACCAGTGAATCATCAAAGCAATCAGCAGGATCACTGGTTTTGTATTAATTGCATTTGTCTTGGTTTATTATTATTTTTTGACACTTCACAATTTGTTAAGCAGTAGCAAAACTAGGTCCTGACAAAAGCCGCGCTACCTATCTGGGTCTTTAGGCTGAAACATGTAGACCTGTCTTCGTCTATTACCTGCAGTCATAAATTACCACTGCTGGTGCTCTATTTTTAATCCTGGCCCCAGGAACGAGGTAATAAAGTTTTTTTCGTACCTGGTAGCTAGTTTTAATATCACTACCCTCACTGTTTATACATATCTTTTTGCACTGCGCCCTCTGCTCAACCTCTTTCTTCTCATTGCAGGATTTAGTATATCCTAAAACTAAGAATAAAACATCCCTGAGCTCCTCCCTCTCAGTGAGGGGGTTGTAGCCCGTGGCGGGACTAGGTTTTCCCGTCACGAGGAGAATCCCAATGATGAAGCATGCCATCTATGGTGGGTGAGGGATTTCGTCCTAACAAAGGGATTTCCCCACAAGCATTATGAGACAATCTCTGTTTATTTTGCTGTTTGTTTGGTAATTTAGACCCAAGGGTTTTCTGTGTATATTATCAATGAGTCACCTGCCAAATCTGATCGGCTGAGTTACCTTCATGCATTACACATATCAGAGGTATACACTTGTGATGGTGCCACTCATGCAGGATAAATGATTTGGAGAGGGATCCAGGAGAATATCAAGCAGAGTTAGCACACATGTCTCTGAGTAGAGCATTGTATGTAGATAACTCAGTCCATGTGAAGTGGAAAAATGTTGAAGCATGGCTGACAAGTGAGTGTGCTCAGACAACAGTTTAGCATCTAGTTTAGAGTTGGAGGAACAGGGCCCGATGGTAGTTGTAGGGATTTCAACCTGGAGTTCCCCACACTTTTCTAATGGGGAAGTCCCTGAGAGATGTCCGTCAGTTGATACATGGATAACTAGTGAGTATGTCCACACAACCATTTAGCATCTAGTTTAGAGTTGGTGGAACAGGGCCTGATGGAAGTTGTAGGTATTTCAACCTGGAGTTTCACACTCTTGCAAAATTGGTTAGTGTTATATATTTGTTGGCAAAATGCAGTATTTGTGAACCATACTTTAACATTTGACACATATCATGGTTCCTGGGATGAGGAATTGATAGTAGTACACTTACAGACACTATGCCACCATGTGGCATTGAATAGTTATTTATATATGTGAATGTGATATGCTACAAGACACATTGAAAGTGACAATGAAACATCTGTGATTCATTGAGTACTGCAGGTTTGCAATGTAGCTAAACAACACGATAGCAAGAGTTGAACTGAGGACAAACAGAACATATATTCGAGGTACCCACTTGGTGTGGTATTACTCATGCCATCAATAGTCTCAGTTGAGGAGACCAGGACAACATCAAGCAAATTAGTCAGACATGTCTCTGACTAGAGCATTGCATGTAAAATGTATACTCCATGATTATTGAACATCAGTTGTAACAGAGCAGACTAGTGAGACTGGGCAAGATAACTATTGCATCTTACTTAGAGTTATAGCAACCGTGCCTCATGGTAGTTGTGGTCATTTCAATCAGAACTCCCCAACACTTGACAAATGGTAACGCGCAGGATAAGTGAACATCAGTTGTAACAGGGCGGACTAGTGAGGCTGGGCAAGATCTTTATTGCATCTTGTTTTGAGCTATAATAACCGTGCCTCATGGTAGTTGTAGTCATTTCAATCAGAACTCACCAACACTTGACAAATGGGAACCTGCAGGATAAGTGAACATCAGTTGTAACAGGACAGATTAGTGAGACTAGGCAAGACCACTATTGCATCTTGTTTAGAGTTATAGTAACAGGGCCTCATGGTAGATGTAGTCGTTTGAATCTCTACTTCCAAACACTTGAAAATGGTTTGTGTAACATACCTGCTGGCAACATGCATTTGGGATAGGCCATACATTTGCAGAATAACCCATTTCATGGATCCTATAATTATATTTTTATATTTATACACTTACAGACATCATTCCAACATGTCGCATGTAAGGGAGATTGATACATGTGATCTTATATGCAACAATAAACATTTACATTGACAAACCAACATCTCTTATACTTGGAGGATTGAATGTTAGAAAAGTTGGTAGACAACACAATAGCAAACACAGAGTTGAGAGCAAACAGGACATTGAGGTATTGTGACAGTTAGTGAAGTTAAACGTTCCAGACTCCACTCCCCCAGGTATTCCTGTCAAGCTGTCAGAATGCAGGATGGCATAGACCTTCTCCTCCCAGGGAAAGAGTTGTAATGGGGGTCTGGAAGGACCCTGGCCAGCCTTCTGGGCCTCCAGGTGTTGCTTGGCATTGGCTTGGCATTGGCTTGCTTGGTGTTAGGCACCTCCCCCCTCAGATCGTGCCGCCTCTTCCTAATGTCCTCCTTTGTGTCCAGGGTGATACCTACAGCATTCACTCTGCCTACTATCCTGTCCCACATTTCCGTCTTCCTACTGAGAGAAGTATGTAGCACTTGGGCCTCCAAACAAATGTGGCTCTACTCTAATCATTTTATCCTCCATGACTAACAACTCTGCCTCTCTGAAATGTGGATTTTTTTCTGACGTGACAGAATTGGAACTTAAAGTGAGAGACAATGGAGGAAAATAGTGAAGTAACAATAAGGGATGTGAGTGAAATTTAAAAATGAGAAAAATGTGTGTGTAGTGTGGCAAAAGTGATGTGGAAAATAGGTCTGGTTTACCTGAGCAGTCTGTGTTGCAGTGCTGCAGTGCAGAGGCAAAGGATCATGGTCTGGGATGGGTGTGTTTTATAGTATGATTTGCAGATGTGTCCACTTGGCCTATGTCCTTCAGGTGTGTAGTTTTTTAATTTATCCAAGGGCAGTGTTGTTGGGCTTTGCTGCGTACGTACCGCGGCAGTCTATCTCTGCCGAAAATTCCATCCAATGGGCAGTGTTGTACTGCTTTGATGCAAGCGTACCGCGGCCGTTCATTGCCGTTGGGGAACCGCTGCTAAGGGACCGCAATTCCAACTGTATTATCGTAATCTGCTTGGTGGGGAATCGCAGCCCTGATGGCATTGGAGTCAGCATCGGCAACTTTACAGAATGCTGTGGCCCAGCCAGGAACAACTCTTTTGACAGCGGTTGGCATTCAGCCTGAATGCATCCTAATAAGACGGGTGACTCAGCGGTCTTTTTGGCATCACCAACACGGCGGTCCATCATACAAACTCATGATTGGGCCCTACGTCTTAATTTACTGTAATAATACGAATATAGAAAAATAGTTATTTAATACATGTTTTTAATTAATATATATTTAAATATACTTTGTCGGTTTTTTTCAAAATATACTTGTATGTTGTTTTGCGAAGGTTTGTCTTCTTGGATACTTTTTCTCCGGCAAGCTTCTTCTCGAAGCAGATGTTTCTTCTGTTGGAAGAGAAAATGTAGTTTTATTTATTTCATATATCATATTTTTGATGTTTAACAATGTTTAGGTTATTCAGACTTTTAACGGTTGCTGTTTTAGTTGAATGTTGAATGATCTGTAGAAAAGGATAACGTTGTTAGTAATTGTTTATTAAGAATTCTTTTTAAAGTTAAAATTACTTAACTTTGTATTTTAAATATAATTATTACTTACTTGGAGAAGTGGATGTATGATTGTATATGTACAGGCTTTTCTTTTGCTGGGAAAATCCTGGAAAGTTTCCTCCTCTTCCAATGTTTGTCATTTTTTGACCTATTTTTGGTTAAATTACTGTGGCTTCTATATTGTTTGTTTAATTGGTTAAGCTATTTTATTGGTTCTAGTTTTGTATAGTTGAATATTCTTGGTTGTTTTTAGCTTTTTTCATTTATTTCTTCAGTTATGTCAGTTTTTTTTTATGCTCATATTGAGATAACTTATTTTATTTAATATTATAGGATTTTATTTTGAGTGAAGAAATAATACTGTTTCAAAATATAAATATGCGTTGTGTGTAAGTGGGATGTAAATATGTGTAATGTATAATTTAGAGGATTTTTCTGTTTATATATTTAAAATTTATTGTTTTATTATATCTTTTTATATATTGTAGGTATTATTGTGGGATATATTTTGTGTTGTTTGTTTGTTTAAATATTGTGTTTTTTCTGCTCCCTATTTTTTGTTTTAGTGATATTTATGTAGTCGATATTGCTGATTTCGATATTTTTGACATTGTCTATGGTTAGTTATGTCATGATATATTTGTTTCCGATATTTTTGTTTTCGATTTATGTTAGATGAGATATTTTTGACATGGATATTTATTTGTACGATAATAGTGACTTTTTAAATTAAGTATAGGGTCTCGATATTTTTGCTAACGATATTAAAGTTTTGATAATTCTGTAAGTCGATATTTGTTGTCTCGATATAATTGTCAGTGATCCAGTCTGATGATTCTCTACAGGGACGGCCTGGGAAGCGTAGTGGGAGTTGTGAACCTCGGATGGGCCCAGGGGACATTAAGGCACGATGTGGCCGGCATTGGAGGTCTGAGCATTGCGGATCCTGGCATCGAAGGCATGCTGCCCCTTTATGAGCCTACTTAGAGGAAGCTGGCGAACTCTACGTGAGGACAGCATTTGGGCCAACTAGACTGACTGGTGATTGTGGGCTTGCTCATGCCCCCCCCCGGGGTGAGGCAGGGACTGGTATTGAAAGTTGGCACTGGCATACTCTGGAGCCCACCTTACCACACGCCAAGGATCAGCAGGCTGGGGCGATTTGTTCACACTGCAGGTGGTCCCCTGCACTGGGCAGTAGATGCAGAGAGCATGGTTGAGTTTGCTCGTGCCTCCCCCTGTCAAACCTGGGGCCCTTGGCGGGACCCCGAGATTGCTGGAGGGTGAAGTGTAGAATGATAATGCCTGGCGTGACACCCATGACCTTGAGGACTGCTGGCAATCATCTGGCGCAAGATGGGGAAAAGGGACACCAGGCAATCTAAGCTATCATTTGATAACCGCAGGCAGATGCAAATCGTGAATTTGCCCCCTGATGACCAGATGTCAGGCCCGAGGAGCGGTGAGGGTCCCGCTCTGGAGCCAGACATTAACTCTATGTTTTTGGATCTTAAAGAAAGCCTGAATGCCATTGATACCAAAATAGACATGTTGGCTGACCAGTTCGACCGGCTGAAGGAGAAGGTGGATACAGATGAGGAGTGTATAGATCACCTCGAAGACCAACACACATTCCTCCATTGTGAAGAAGTTGCTCCAGATGGAGAAGGTCCTTGCGGTTATCCACAACAAAAACAAAGTCTTGGAGGCACGCTCAAGGAGAAATCATCTGCATATCATAGGGGTCCCGGAGTCGACAGAAAGGTCCAACAGTTTGATGGGCCAGTGGCCTCCTCTGGGTGCTCCTGCACATCCGATTATTTCCCAGCTGTTAAATTATCAGGCAGAGACAGTACGTTGCGATTGGCAAGAGATCGTTGGCCCCTCCTATACCAGGCCAATGAGATTTCCTTTTATCCGGATTGTACACTAGCTGTGCAGGCGGCCAGGCTAGATTTTCAACCTGTTAAATGATCATTGCAGAAAATCAATGCTAAGTACTCTCTGATTGGTCCTGAGAAGATTCAAATTCATCACTCAGGGAAAACGCACTACTTCACGAACCCAAAGGCTGCCGCCAAGTTTGGTAGGGGTATTCCCGGGGTGGTTGCTGGCTTGCCTTCATGCCCGGATGAGCGGGGGCAGGAGAAGTTCAGCGATAATGGATATGGAGCACCCTGAACTGGAGACAAAAAGTGGACAGATGACTGTACAACTGGGTGTAGAGGTCTTTCTTACAGACTCTTTCCTGAACTGTGAGTTGGTACCCAGCTGTAGACGTGAGTACTGGTGGTGGAGCCTTTGGCTGGAAAGATGACTGGTGCCTCCTCAGGCTGGCCTTAGTGCCCCTGATTCTTCCCTTTTCTGGCCGCCCAGCTCCGATCCAGCTAGGACAGTGCAGGGCCTCTTGACCGCCTCCCTTACTGTCACCATTGATGGTTATTTGGGCGATGAGTGATGGGTGGGGTGGTATTAATTGGCCCAAATGGAAGATCAAAGTGGGAGGTGGGTTGACTGTTGCGGTATTGTTAATACTAGATACATTATACCTGACCTGTATTTGGTTGTCCCCCCCTCATTATCACTCAGCACGCCAACACTTGCTTACCAGATTGGCAGTCACTACCTATGAGCTTGCATGTCTTCCTTCATTCATAGATCTCAATGTCACTGATTAAATGTGCAACCTGAAACATACGAGGGCTTAATGACAGGCTGAAGGTGCGGCATGTGCTGGCATATTTACAGCAGCATAGTGTCGATATCTGTCTACTACAAGAGTTGCATCTTACAGATGGAACTCAGACGCGTTTGCGTGCAGGTTGGATTGTGGAGCTCCATGTGGCTTATTCTAATTATATGTGGGGAGTGGCATGCTGATCCGCAAATGGGTTCTGTGGCATACGCCCTAGGTTCTATGTGACAGGTAGGGCTGATATGTTAGTCTGGCAGGTACGCTGCTGGGCCACCCATTGACACTACTCTCAGTGTATGGCCTCAATGTCGATGACCCTCAATTCTTTGCGGAGGTCTGGAGGCTGGCGGGGATGCTTGGAACAGGAGCAATTATCTGGGTTGGAGATTTTAATGTTGTACTAGATACTAGCGTGGACAGATCTAGCGACTCCCACCGCCCGACCCGAATGCCTCTGCACAACTGCAGGTCATAATGAGTGACAATGTTCTTACTGACCTTTGGAGATCCTGCCATGCAGACAGCATAGGGTGTACATGCATAGCATCCACCCACAACCCGTGGTCACAAATTCACTTCTGGCTGGCGACTAGAGATGTAGATGTCTGAACTACCAATGTCCTGCACCTCCCGCAAATGCTGTCCAATCATGCCCCGATCCTGTTAGAAATGGCTCCATAGGACTACATAACACACTCTTTCTCCTGGCGTTTACCGGCTGGCGCTCTTTGGCATCAGGTGTTTCGCAGTGAGGTGCAAACGGCTATACTAGAATACTTTGAGCAAATCCTGCAATCTGTTTCCTCTCCATCCACATTATAGGAGGCGTTTAAAATAGTGATCTGCGGTGTTTGCATAGCAAAGCAAACAGGAGTGCTTAGGGCTTTGCACGGCGACCTGGCGAAGATAGAGGCAGAGATCCATGATGTATAACTCCAACACTTTGACACGTGCAGTGAATCCCCACTTGTGTCCTTTCACAACAAACTCTCACAATATGATGAAGCAGTGCATAGAGAGACACAATGTTCGGGAAAGGAGGCTCATGTGAGGCAATATGGTGAGGGCGATAGAGTGGATATGACCCTGGTTAACCTGCTGTGCAAACCCTGGGCAAGCAATTATATAGCTGAATTAATAGACGAGCAGCAGACTGCTCACGCTGGTGTAGAATCTTTACAGCACGTAATGAACGCCGTCTACTCAGACTTGTACATGTCCATGCAGTTCCTATTTGGACTCATTGCAGCTGCTTTGGCTAGTGAAGGGACACCGGAGGTTCCACAACAAACCTTGTATGGAGTACGGTTGTCCTGGTCATTAACGTGCTACCTGGAGATAAGGCCCAGCCTAGAAGGCCTTACCGCCGGCTTCTATAAAGAGTATGCCCCAGTTCTCGCTCCGCAACTCCTAATGCTGTACAGAGTCATTGTCCCTCTCTCTGGAAAGCCTTGATTATCGCCATATTAAAATCAGATAAAGACCCCCAACACTGCAAATCATACAGACCCCTATCCAAGATAAACACGGATAATAAAATTTCAGCAAAGCTGATAGCTTCACTGCTCCTTCCACTTCTGCTGAGCATAGCATACCCTGACCAGTCTGGGTTTGTACCAGGCTGCTCAACGGGCCATAACTTGAGTACCTTTTTTTGCCCTTTTTTGCCCTATTGGTGGCATTCAGTAGTAAAGCAGCACTGCTGCTTTACTACTGGATGCCACCAAGGCATTCGATTAGCTCGATTGGCCTTATCTGTTTCAACTTCTGGCATGCCTTGGTGTTTGGGATCAGTTTATTAGACTAATATGACTATTATTTGCCCAGCCAGTCATTAGTCTGTGCATAAATGAGTCTTTAACTCCCCTGTTTGTGATATCTCGGAGCACACAGCAGGGGTGCTCACTATCGCCCATACTATTTGCGATCGCGATGGAACCTTTGGCAGTCCGACTGAGGGAACACCACTCTCACCCTGGGCTGGCATTTACGTAGAGACCTAGTATCTATGTACGCTGATGATGTCACTCTGTATGTGAGAGATCTGCAGGACAACCTGGACCGCTCATTAGGGAGTTCACTAGATTTGGAGGCAGTACAGGTGTGAATATCAACTGGGTTAAATCAATCATATTCCCCCTGACATACAACCCCTGGAGTTCGATTCTGAATTCTTCTTTCAATGGGCGCTTGATCCAGTACGATATCTGGCTCAGCCAGGACCTTGGTGAGCTCTGGCAAGCAAATTATGGCAGATTGGTGGCCTGGCTGGGAGAACAGGTGGAGGGATGGATAAAGCTCCCGCTATCGTTAACAGGGAGACTGGCCATTTCTAAAATGATGGTTCGTTCTAAATTTCTTTACCTATTCATTAACCTGCCCCTTCCACTCCTGGCGTATTTTCTCAGGTGGCTCAGATCTCACCTCATAACATTAATGTGGGCAAGCAGACAGCTCCAACTAGCATGCGAAATATTGACACTCCCCTTCAAGCAAGGTGGTCTGGATGCCCCCAGATATGGATTTGTATTATTTTAGTGCGCAAACGCAATTTACACATTACTGTCTCTACCCTACACAATTCCAACCGCACCCGGTGCCTGAACATGATCATGTTGTCCCGTGCCCATTAAAAATGGCTCTGTATCTTCCTGCTAGGACACTGCATACCCAGATAGATGCGGTGGCATGCATGGTGTGGAATGAATTAAGGTGGAGGGTACGATTGAACTATTTGCTTGTGTCATCAGTGCCGATTATTGGCCACCATTTACTTCCTATCACTACGGATGCTGGCACTCGAAGTCGGCTTTGCCAGCTACAGCTGACGACCTTTGGGGCACTGTATCCAGATGGAGCCTTTGTCACCCTGCTGCGGGCTCTTCAGGGATCTGCAGACACATTCACGTGCTATCAGTTGAGTGCCTCCCTGCAAGAGATTCATGATACCTTCCCGGAAGCCCCTCCAACATTTCAGGTGCTGAAGATGACTCTTACAAGTCCTTTGCCATGCAGGATGGTCACGAGACTTTACACAGAAATGCAGACGACTGCGCTGGTACTGGTGCCTGGCTCCCGGCAGGCATGGGCTGCGGATCTTACCACCCGCCCCCCTTAATGACGAGCAATGGAAGTATTGCTGCACTCAATCTAGAGCCCTTTTCCCAAATTATAGGCTGCGCGTAGTCCATTTCAAATACCTGCATAAGTTATACCGCACACCTGAGAGGATGCATAGGACAGGTCTGGTTGCTGATGCTGGCTGCATGCGCTGCGTTGTGCCAAACACCGATTTTCTGCACTTGGCGTGGAATTTCCCCAGAGTGCGGAACTTCTTGGATTTGGTACATACTTCTTGGCTACATCAGGAGGTCCAGCCTGAGGTGCGTAGCCGTAGACTGATGGCCGCCCTGCTCTTGCTGGTGAAACGTTGAGTGGCGATGCATTGGGGAGGTCCCCGGTGCCCAGGAGGGAGGGATGTCACCATATTAAAACCAGATAAAGACCACCAGAGCTGCCAATCGTACAGACTCCTATCAATGATAAACACGGACAATAAATTTCAGCAAAGCTGATAGCTTCGCTGCTCCTTCCACTTCTGCTAAGCATAGCACGCCCTGACCAGTGTGGGTTTGTACCAGGCTGCTCAATGGCCCATAACTTGTGCACCTCTTTTGCCCTATTGCATACCATTGACCATGGCCTCAGCGCTGCTGCAGTACTACTGGATGCCACAAAGGCATTCGATTCACTCAAATGGCCCTATCTGTTTAAGCTTCTGACACGCCTTGGTGTTTGAGATGTTTGTTAGACTAGTAGGACTATTATAAGCCCAGCCAGTCACTAGACTGTGAAGAAGTGGGTCTATAACTCTCCCGTTTGCGATATCTCAGAGCACCTGGCAAACGTGCCCACTACCACCCATAATATTTGCAATTGCGATGGAAGCCTTACTGTGGCAGCACCACTCTCACCCTGGGCTGACATTTACATAGAGTCCTAGTATCTATGTACACTGATGATGTCACTTTGTATGTCAGAGATCTGCAGGACAACCTGGACCCACTCATCAGGGAGTTCACTTGATTTGGAGGCATTACAGGTATTAATATCAACTGGGCGAAATCAATCATATTCCACCTGCTGGCGGCGACCCGGGAGTTTGATTCTGAATTCCTATTGCAATGTGCGCTGGATTCAGTTTGATATCTGGCTCAGCCAGGACCTTGATGAGCTCTGGTGAGCAAATTGTGGCTGATTTGTGGCGTGGCTGGGAGAACGGATGGAGGGATGTATGAAGCTCCCGCTGTCATTAACGGGGAGACTGGCCGTTGCTAAAATTGTGTTTTTTCTACATTTCTTTACATGTTCATTAACCTGCCCCTCCCACTCCCAGGGTATTTTCACAGGCAGCTCAAACCTCACCTCATAACATTAACCTGGGTGGGTAGACAGCCCCAAGTAGCGTGGGAAATATTGACACTCCCCTTCGAGCAAGGTGGGCTGGGAGCCCTGGTTATGGGTTTGTATTATTTTAGTGCGCAAGCGCAATTTACTCATTACTGGCTCTACCCTACACAATTCCAACTGCACACGGTGCCTGAACATGATCACATTGCCCCATGCCCATTACAAATGGCTCTGTATCTTCCTGCTAGGAGACCACGTACCCAGATAGATGCGATGGCATGCATGGTGTGGTTGTGGAATGAATTAAGGTGGAGGACATGACTGGACTATTTGCTTGCGCCATCAGTGCCGATTATTGGCCTGCCTTCACTTCCTATCACTAGGAATGCTGGCACTCAAAGTCGGCTATGCCAGCTACAGCTGACGACCTTTGGGGCAGTGTATCTGGATGGAGCCTTTGTCACCCCGCAGCAGGCTCTTCAAGAACCTGCAGTCATGCTGTTAGACACATTCATGTGTTATCAGTAGCGTGCCACCCTGCAAGACATTTATGATACCTTCCCAGAAGCCCCTCCAATGATTCAGGTGCTCGAGACGACTCTTACAAGACCATCGTAGCACAGGCTGGTCACAAGACTTTACACAGAAATGCAGGCCACTGGGTCAGTACTGGTGCCTTGCTCCAAGCAGTCATGGGCTGCAGATCTTGCTGACCCCCTTACTGAAGAGCAATGGAAGTATTGCTGCACTCAATCTAGAGTCCTTGCCCTCGGGGATAGGGTCCTTGGGGCCCGATGGCTAACCCTAGGCTGCACACTCTAAAGGCTGAGCATGGCATGGTGTTGGTAGCTTGCAGCGGGTTGGCTCCCTTCGGGCCTTTGGGTTCCCGCTCCACTCGACTGAAGGCGGTGCATGGCGTTGGTTTGTCTACCTGCAAGGGGGCTCTCGCCGTGCACAGCCAAAGGTCCTGTGCAGTGTGGGGTTGTCTGACTCTGGGTGGGTTTGCTACTGGACATAACCGCAGGCTAGGCCCTGTGTTCAACTCCTCACTGTGCACGGCTGATGGCAGTGCGCAGCACTGGGTTGTCTACTTGCCAGGGGGTTGGCCACAGGGCCTACCCACAGGCATGGGGTGGGTTACTAGTGAGGGGTTGGCAGCAGCACTGTGCATGGTGGGGGAGTTGGCTTTGCGTATGGTAACAAAATATTACTTTACATTTAGAAAAGAAATTCACAAAAAAAAACAAAGGTTAAAGTAACATTATAGTTAGGTGAGAATTTCAGTGACAACGTAACATTTTAAATGTACAAAACCACTGAAATTCACCAGTTATAGTTAGCTCTAGTAACTATAAATCGTGCCATAGGGTAACTAGAACTCTTGCCCTTGCCATACACTGCTAACTAACCCACATATTACATCACTCATGACATCTTCTATGACACCATTGATAACATGTCCAATTAAATTATTGATGAGAAAATTGTGCATGGCGATGGGGCAAGTTATAGTTACCTTAGAGCACAAGTTAAAGTTACCACAAAGATATACAGAGTAGATTGACAATATGTGCATGTATGAACTTCTGAAATAAACATAGTGCAGTATTGAAGGGAAGTCTAATTAACTATGTTAAAAGTTATATGGCACACAGTTTTGCTACCAGTAAACTATTAAGTGCAAATATTACTTCATTATAACATGGTTAACAATGAGGGGAACTAGTGTGAGTCACAGACGTACAATACAAATAGGTTAAGGGTTTAATCAAATTACTGATCGCATTAATGTCTACAGAGAAATTATGTTTCTTATGAACCTGAATACCTATACAAAAAAGCATAATATTGTTATATTCCCGAGTTAGGCCCATGTAGAGAAGCAGCTTATTTCTTGCATTGCCCTAGAAAAGAACATTTCAGCTGTGTACTTTTGCACACATTTGCATGCACAACAATGTTGAATTAGTTTCTCTGAAACTACTTTGTTTACACATCCAGCTTCGCACAACATTATCACGATACCTTGAACATCATGTACTAGGCCTCTCTACGCACTGGATACAAAAGTCGTCCTATCTTCATCCACTAGGTGACAACGCTATCTACATATCCATACATCACTAATCTAACGCACACATTGTGTCGCCGCATTTTATTATAAATAATAGGCATCCCGATAGATTGGTAGAGGAGGCACTTCTGCAGACACGAAGGTCGGTGCATGCTGAGAATACACCATGCATTGGTCTGACATTCCGTGAGGGGTGTCCAAGTTGAGCCCAAGACGGGGTCCTTCACTCTCTCCCATCAGGTAATGGGGTTGGACTGTCCCTTGGGGGGATTCTTGGATTTACACCTACACACACTCTAGGTACACTTAGAGTAGGGTCCGCATAGTAGGAGTACGCTAGATTACCATTTTGCATATATGCCTGCATATATTCATTGCTTCGGCACCATGGTAGAAATGTATCTACTCTTCACTCTCTTGGTGCTAGTAATCTCATGTATTTACTTCTGTCTCCTAATCATTGCAGCAGATGTATTTTATACAAGAATAACGTTGGTTCAATAGATATATTGAAAAACTTCCCACTGTGTATTCTGTATACTTCTCTGAGAACAAGTAAGCATGAGTGACTGAGCGAAAGGTTCTGTACTGTTTCCACCATTCCTGAGTGCTCCGGGTTGTCATGTTCAGTGGTTGCCAGAGTCCATTTGCTCCCTGGTAAGGTTAGGGAGGCTATGGTGGCACTGTGAGTTACCTGGTCTATGTTCCAAAATATCCTGTGGGGGTGTCTGGAATCAGTCTTGACACCAAGCCCTTAGTTTATGTTGGCCACACAATGTGCAGGTCCTACAGATTGGTAGGAACTACACGACAATATCTATTAAAAGTGGGTAGCTTCACAGATATGCTTCATGGTCTACATACTATAAAAAGGTTACACCCTTTAGTACCACAGAGGTTATAGAAAATTTGATCTATATGTACACCACAAAAATCCTTCCCATATGAAAAGTGTATGCAAAATTTTATGCCAAATTGTCACATTCATTTGAGATGTCATTAGTGGTGTCATCAATGATGTCATTTAACATGTCATGATTGATGTAATGTGTGAGGTCATAAGCAGTGCATGGCGGGGGCACAAGTTATAGCTAGTTCACTGAACTGTAACTGGTAAATTTGAGTGCTTTTTTAATTTATAAACATTAGATTTTAACCCATTTCAATACCTAGATATAACATCCCTTTAACCATTGTATTTTTCAGTGAATTTCTGAGTTTTTTATTGAAAGGGAAGATCATATTATCATACCTAACTATAACGTCTCCTTAGCTTTTGTGTTTTTTTCAGTAAATATCTGATTTTTTTTATCATATTCAGCCAACATTCCAACAGTACGTGGCATTCGGTCAGCGGCCCCCCCTATGCTGTCTGTTGACCATCTGTGTGCCCCTGTCCCCTCCCACCTGCTCTTCATGCTCTGCTTGCTGCACCTGCCTATGCAGCCTGCCTTCTGTTTTCTGCCTGCTGCCCTTGCCTGCCCTGCCCCTGCTCTTCATTCTCAGTGTGCATGCCCCCCTGCCCTTACTGCTGCCCTCTGTGGTCTATTGTCTTGCCCATGTCGACCTGCCCAGCTTGGTCAGCTTGGTGCCCTACAGCCCTCTGTTGTCTGAGTGCATGCCTCTGCACCTTTCTGCCTGCCCTCTGTGGTCCATTGTGCTACTACTGCCCCTGCTACCTGCCTATCCTCATTTTAGCTTTCTTGAGCACTAACTATAATTTCAATGGCAAAAGAACTCCCTGATTGTGTTCATTTCTATAGGTTTTACACCCCTTGATTCCATCAAGATGGCTTCAGGTATGCTACACTTTTGTCATACATACAAATGTTATCACTCTAGTTAATTACAGCACTGTGGGAGGCTGCAATAGCACACTGGAGAGTTAACTGATAGACTGCTGCTGAAAGTACGTTTCAGTCTTCATTTTAAAATGTTTTACTGACATGGATGAGAAATACATTTGAGATCATGTCAAAAACATGCCCTGATTTTAGCTTGCTAGACAATCCACCATAATTTCTATGACAAAACGTAATCATTTTGTAAATTTCTAAAGAAAATGCTTTACGTTTAATAGCTTTAAGTATTAGGATGGCTTCGGTGAGTTAAGTCACAGAATCCTGCTGGTGTTGAACGACAACGGAGTACCCTCTCCGCCAAACTGAAGGGCGTTCTTCCTGATTTAGAGACACGCAGACCTTCAGTATGTCAACAGCAGAGACTACTCCGTCCAACAGAGTAAGTGCCCTCGGTTGTTTGGCCATTTGTCGGGGGGTCAGAAAAATGGCCCGTTTTCACTCTCTTTCACAGCCAGGAAGGAACAGTGAAAACTCAAAATGACCCCATGCCATGGAAAAAAAACTCCCACAGTGAGGGGTGTCTTTGTTAAGAGTGGGCGAAGTTGGCAGAGTACCACTACGCGGAATTCTGCAGAGTTAAACAAAAACTCAGTGAACCTCCATCTCATTCCAATTAATAAAACAGAAACCTCACATACCTTTGGTAAAACAAGTAACTCTATCTTTACATGCTAAAATACATATAGTCATCTCACAAAAGTGAAAATATAGCAAGGAGTGAGAGAGGTGATGATTTTGGGGTCCTCCCTAACCTAGGGAGAGAACCAAGCAGATGCCTTGAACACAAAGAGCACATCATGCTGAATGATTCGGTGGTGGTCCCATCCTCCTAGGACCACCCCAAGCACTGTTATGGGCAAAAATACAATCCCAACCAAAGGCCCTGCAAAGCATTATGGGACGAGATTCTAGAGTGCAGTAAATTTTATAGTATCCAATATCAAAACATTCCTCAAGCGGCTCTCCCGGCTCAGCTGAGAGCTAATACTATAATATTCACTGCACTCTAGAATCTCGCCCCATAATGCTTTGCTGGGCCTTTGGTTGGCATTGTATTTGTGCCCATAACTTTGCTTGGGGTGGTCCTAGGAGGATGGGACCATCACCGAATCGTTCAGCATGATATGCTCTTTGTGTTCAAGGCATCTGCGTGGTCCTCCCCCTAGGTTAGGGGGGACCCCAAAATCATCACCTCTCTCATTGCCTAATACTTTTCAAAGCTTACTTTTGTGAATTGGTTATATGCTTTTTTAGCATGTAAAGGTAAAGTTGTTTTATCAAAAGGTTGTGGGTGCAGTAGCTAACTCCGCTATGTGGCGGAGTTCGAGTTTTTGCATGAATTCTGTGTTTTCAATGTAATGCGTAGTTAGCAAATATCCGCAACCTCCGCTAGTGGAGCAGAGTTCATTGCCCATGGTTAGTTTTTGTTTCTTTTTTTTCAAAAATGACTTTTTGGGGATTTTATTTTTGAAAAAAAATATTGTATGTTTGATACACAGCTCATCCATCAAACTTCCAATACATTTACAGGAACTGCCGTGATGGCAGTTCCTGTAAATGCAAGAGATGTCAGCTGGGCGGCAGACACCTAACAAGTTGGTGTTGGTGTACTCCCTCATTGCGACGGAGTACTTTACTCTGTTGCCCTGAATGAGTAAAACATAAGTCCACCAAACTTTAAATCAGGGCCTACGTCCTAATCTAATTAATAGCCAGAACCGTTGACAGTCTAGAAGCAGGTACATTTAAAATCAAGAAGCATTTGTCATAAGGACTTCTTAGTAAGGCATTAGATAAAATTTAGGAAATATTCTAAGGGAGCATATTTACAAGCCCCGTGGCATCACTCTTGCACCACGCAATGTAGTGCAAGAGTGACGCAACTCAGAAAAGAGATTTATGAAGTCACACAAGGCCACCTTGCGTGCCCCTGAGTGGGTTCATAAATCTTGAGTAAAACAATGTCGTGCAAACCACTGCGTTGCCTTACTCCGAGCCAGGGAGGTGTTACATGGGCGTTGTGTGAGTGTTTCCACTCAGCTCCCATGGTTTTTGACACATTCCCAGATCTACCAGAATTGGTAAACCTAGGAATGCGCCAAAAAGATATGCCTCCCCAGGTGAGGCGTAACAAGTAGAAATAGCTTTATTTCTGCTTCCTTCTTCCTCTTTCTATGTGTGTTTCATTCTGCAGCACACAAAGAAGGAGGAATTTGTTTCTCAGGATTGTTTTTTGTGTAGGAAGGTGTCCCTTCCTGCACAAAAACAATCTTTTCTGCAACGCAGGCACCCTTGCACCATGGTGCAAGAGTGCCTGCGTTGGTGCTAGGCAGCCAAAATGGAGACAGAGCAGTGACAAGAACAGAAATGCATCATATTTTTTTTAATACAGTGCTTTACTGCCCTTTCCCTGTAATGCAGTACAACTCAGCAAGATGACTTGCTGTGCTGCAGTGCGTTACTTTGCCATAAATATGGCCCTAAGTGCAGAGGGATAAAGGCTTTGACATGAAGTCTGTCTCATAAGAAAGTAAGGGGATATTTTGACTGCCCTCCAAAATGGAGAGTTTTTATACACTTTTAGACTGACAAAAAAAGTAACCTCTCACAACCCAGTAGTAAAACAGAAAACACAACAGGCACATGGTATATTAATTTTTCTCACCACCCACCCCATACATACAAAGTGGCCAGGGTTTTGGCATTGACAAACGAAGCAGAGAACCTCCCTCCCAGAGACCCCTGTATTTCACACCCATTATGCAGACTTCACATGACACGCTCCGTCTTCTTACACTGAACGTGAGGGGTATGTACACTGCCTGTTCTTATGTCAAGAGGCGACATCAACACATAGTCCTTTTACAAGAAACTCACACCACAAATGATGAGACTGAACGTTTGCGTAAACGCTGGAGAGGACACATCTATGCAACTACCTATACAGCATATGCCCGCAGCGTCCTGATTTGGGTCAGACCCGCTGTTCCCTACCAGTTCCTAGATAACACCATTGATGCTGAAGGCCACTATGGTCTCCTGGAGGAGCACCTTGACAATCACCTCTTGCTCCTAGGCAGCATTTATGTCACCAACTCTGGTCAGGGAGACTTTTGTGAGGCCCTCTTCTCTATCCTCGCTCATAAAACTGCATTTCCCTGGATTCTTGGCAGAGATTACAACTGCGCTTTAGGTCTCCACCTTGACAGATCCCACCCTCCCCTTTCAAGTCCCCCCATGCACAAACAGCACATTTACACATCTGGACACAGCAATGGCCCTGGGTGGACTCTTGGTGGTTGCGTAACCCCACTCAAAAACTTTACTTGTCCTACTCCATACTCCATGCGTTCCATGTACACATTGACTGCTTTCTGAGCTCGACCACACTAACTCCCCTCTTCCACTGCTCAGATTATTTAGGAGCAGTAGCAAACGTAATGGGGCAACCCAGTGTCCCTCAGAACCTGGGTATACGTATAAAAATAGAAAAATGGTTCTGTCGGGGTTTTTTCAATTGCTTAGGATAAGTAGCGACAGCTTACTTTCACCACAGTCACGTATTTCACATTGCAATTGAAATTGTAAATTGCGACAGCCATGTTTGTCTGATTTATTTTTTTCAGAATACAAAATTGAATTCTAATTTTGGTGTGTGCTACATATTTATTATTCTTTTTCAAATCATTAATATGTGTTGGAAGTAAGCTGTCGCTACTTATCCTAAGCAATTGAAAAAACCCCGACAGAACCATTTTTCAGATTATTTAGGAAGCGTGATCTAGGGGATGCCCATTACATAGGCCTTTGCTGTGCATCTCTTAGACCACCAATACCCACCTGGTGACTCCAACGTGATTGTCTTGATGATCCAGTCTTCCGGGAGTAACAAGGCACCCATATCCACTATTACTTTGTGAGAAACCTTGACACCGCCTCCATGAGGATGGTAGAATTGGATGCATTTAAACTATTGATGCGGGGCTACTGCATATGACAGGTGGTGGCTGTGCGTAGGACCCTGGATGGCAAAATATGGGAAGCTGAGCACCGCCTTGCGCAATTGAGTAAGGCGGTGGATCAAGACCCTGGGAAGATCCCACAACTAACCGCCGCAAAGACCTCATACACACAACACTTTATTTTCACAGCTCACGCAGCTAAAGTTCACAGGAAAAGAGACAAATCAGGCCAACTTTTAGCCTGGCTAGCGCGACAAGACACCAGTCCAGCCCACATAACAGAACTGATCACACCCACAGGCACTCCCATCCATGCCCAAGGGAACATACTGCAACTCTTTTACACCTTTTACTCTACACTGTATCAGGCCCCGTCGAATCACTATGAGGACCATTCTCGTGCTTTTCTTATGGACATTACACTTCCCTGTATCCCCACTACAACTAAACTAGCTTCTGACGCCAAAATAACCACAGAAGATGTAGCGCAGGCATCAGGGACTTAGCCCGTAACAAAACCCCGGGACTCGACGGCCTACCATGCGAAAATTATAGTACTTTCTCTTCCCAACTTGCACCCAAATTAGCTGCCTTGTATGAAGTGAAACAGACTGCAGGTGAGCAACCTCCATCACTCTGGGAATCACTCCTATCTCAGTTCTGAAGCCTGGTAGAAACCCGACCCAACAATCATCATATCGACCCATTGCCATCCTGGGTGCTGATTATAAAATACTAGCAGACCACTATGCCCAGGTGCTCCCAGATGACGGGCCCGATTCACAGAACTAATTTAAGACAAAATCCTAAACTTACTACCATTTTGGTATTCACAGAAGGCACTTACTCATTTTGGTATTCACAGAAGGCACTTACTCATTCATGAGTAAGTGCCTTCTGTGAATACCAAAATGAGTAAGTGCCTTCTGTGAATACCAAAATGGTAGTAAGTTTAGGATCTTGTCTTAAGTTAGTTCTGTGAATCGGGCCCCTCATTCATATAGACCAGTATAGGTTTGTCCTGGAACACAGCACCTCTCAGAATATTCACTGGTTGTTTCCCATATAGGATGGAGTTAGGGGGCGTTATTCATGGGCAGCTTGTCTGATATTCGACCTAGAAAAGGGGATCGATCCTCTGACGTGGCACTACCTCTTCCAGGTCTTGACCCAATTTGGTGTTGGACCCCAACTCTTTGCATACACTTGGCTCCTTTACACTAATCCGACCTCCCGAATTTGTCTGGGGTGCCTTATCTTCGCCTCATTTCAGGTGATCAGGGGCACCAGACAGGGGTGTCCCATTTCACCATTGCTTTTTGCCCTTGCGATGGAGCCCCTTGCTATCCGCCTACGACACAAGGGCTGTGACTCTGGAATACCCCTAGAAAACAGGAGGCATGCGGTGTCCCTTTATGCTGATAATCTCCTCATTTATTTGTAGGACATCACTTCTGATTTTTTCCCACTTCAACATACACTGGGCAAGCTCGCTGCAGCCGCCAGACTTCGGGTAAATTGGGACAAATCGGCAATACATCCATTACACCCTGATAACACACCAGGTTCCAAACATTTAGCACCATCCCCCTTCACTGGCAAGGGGCAGCTTCTCGCTTTTTAGGTATCTGTCTATATCATACTCCTCTGGATATATTTGAAGGGAACCTTCGGGTGGCATTGTTGGTCATAAAGACACAAATGCACTTCTGGCGATGACTGCCTCCTGCCCCGATAGGCAAAATTACACCAGCAAAAATTATCATCCTACCTCGCCTGCTCTATCACTTTACTAACCTTCCTATAATCTCACCCCGCTCATTCTTCAGAGAGCTTGACTCCTTGCTGGGAGATCTTATCTGGGGCAACGGGTGATGCCGTGTGGCACTTAGAAAATTACAACTCCTGATGGATCGGGGAGGGTTGGGCACTCTGTCATTAGAAGCGTATTTCCTAGCAGCGCAGTTACAATGTTTGTCATGCTGGACGGCTGGGAGGTATGTCGGACAGACCTGTAACATGGATGGTATGCTTCCCTCTCCAGTGATCCACCACCTATTACTTCCAAAAACAGTAAACAGTACCCCCCTCCGCACCGCCCCTACAGGTGGTAGTGTCCCAGATTTTCATGACAAGAATACACCACATGTACCCGAAATCTCTAGTATGTGCACCTGCGCTGCCCTTGGTTGGTCTACCTAGATTTCATGGATCCTACACACACTGTGACTGAGCCCCCTGGATGGAGCGCTCAGTCCTCACAGTTGGGGATCTTTTTCTCAATGGTCAGTTTCTCTCATTTGACCAGTTAGTGACAGACTATGATGTACTCCCAGGGCAATTCCTCTTTCATCGGCGACTCCTTCACACATGCCGAACCCTATGGAACATTACGGAGACTGAACCCACTTCACACCCTGTTCTGCAAACGGTTGTTATGATGCGCCCTGGTCGTCATCTTATTACTTGGTGGTACAAAGCCATTCAAGAATTAACCATGCTTTCCCCAGACACCCTTCGACACAAATGGGAGATGAAGCTTGAGCATACATTGCACGATAAGGAGTGGGGGACGGGACTTGGAATTCCCACAAAAGGTATGCCATAACTCTTGCTTTAAAACCTGCAACTCTTCATGCTACATCGTGCATACCTCACCCAGGACAAATTAACTGAGCCTTCCCTCAAACAGATGCACACTGCCCACGCTGTCTGGCTCAAGGCACAGACTTATGGCACATGATATGGTCCTGCCCAGACCTGCACCAGTTCTGGGAGAGAGTACACAGCACATTGTGCCAGGTCACGGAGCTCACCAATATCCCCACTTGGGAGGCGTGCTCGCTTGGCATTTTCAAGTGGCGTAAGCCCCACAAAGTGCACCCCTGCTTTGCCTCCCTGATGCTCCTCCTCGCAAAACGTACCCTCACTTTGCACTGGCGCTCCCTAACGACTACTTCTCTGGCTGCCTGGTATGGAGCGGTCCTTAAATGCGGTGTAGCTGAGGAGGACGCCCTCCGTTACGAGAAAGTCTGGGGTCTCCGTAAGCAACCCATCTCCCCTCAATGGGCTACACTTTTTTCGCAGTTTCTACAGCACACTGAGAATGATGATCTCTCCTCGTATCAGCCTTACACTTATTTCATACCTGTCACTACCCGCCATTTCCCCCCAATCTTCACTCATTCATAACATACTACATCACTCATTTTTCACTGGAAGACCCTGCCCACACAGCCACTGTATCTTTGCCTTAGATTGCTTTGATCGTACCCCTCACTCTCCCTCCCTCTCACATCTCCCTCTACCCCAGTTTGCATACCGCACCCTTTGTTATGCAGATTTGACAAACACCTATACATATGCGCATGTTATATATGATATTGCACCCACTGTAGTCGCTTGCTGGACTTGCAAGCTATGTTTCTATCTGCATATGCGACTTTGATCCTATATGGCAAAAAGTGATTCCATCATATTATACTGTTGACTGTACCTTTCTCTCCATGTTTCTAAAACCCAATACATTTTTTAAAACGGTATTGCGTGGTAATGACCGCATTGTAAATGATGTTTCCCTTCCCACCCCCTAGCTCCTGGCAGACATAAATGTGGCATCAACATGCACCGATTTCAGAGTACTCATGGACATGAGGAAGATCAGAAGAGTACTGAACCTGCTGACTGAAACCTAAAAAGAGCCCTGGAAGACTTCACCTGCTCTCTCTTATTTCCAGGGAAAGGAAGTGGACTTTAAGGGTCACACTGCCTCCTATTAAAGATACAGGGAGAGAATAAGCTGTAAGAGGCCTTTTCCTGCAACTGTCTAGAACTAGACTCTCCTGTTTGCTCCTGCCTGCCACCTTGTGAGTCTCTAAGTGCCACCCCTGAGTTCCTGGGGGCTTTAGAAGTGTGCACCTGTGGTGGATTGGGACTTAAAGGACTAAAGTCAGAAGGCAAAATCTTTGTCCAGGGCAAACGTAGTTAGTGTATCCGACCCGCACTCCACCACGGTCAGTGTCAAATTGCATCTAGGTCTTGTTCTACTGCCACCGTTGACTATCATTGGCAATTTGTGCTTCTTGGTGCTATTTCAACTTAAAACTTTAAAAATCATATCTCCGGTTCCCCTTATTGGACTTTTGTTATTTCGGTGCCATTTTGTTTATTAGATCTTACTTTATTTTTCTGATTTCTTTGGGGATTTTTTTTTTTGCAATTTGACTTTATTACTGTTTTAGTACTGAATAAGTACTTAATCATTGCCTCTAAATTAAGCCTGTCTGCTCTGTGCCATAGCTACCAGGGATTGAGCTCAGGTTTATTTAGTGACTTTAGTGGATAACCCTGATAAGGATTGTGATTACTACTTGAGGTAGGTACTTAAGCCCCTCAATTAATACCCCAGTTTCTGATAGAAGCCAATCCAGCTATTAATGTATGAAGGAGACACCATATTATTTAATCATACAGGAACTGGCTAACATACATTGGGCCTGCTTGAATCTTATTGTGCCAACAAATATCTAAGACCTCACCACGAAAAATCCTACATTTTGCACATTGGTAGCAGGATGATCAGAAAGAGCGGATGGTACATAAGTAGTGGGAAAATAAAGTTAGCTGATTCTTGTGAATACCTGAGCATGTGGTTCAATAGCAATGGCTCTTTCACTAGAGAAAAAGAGGAAATGAAAAGATGGCAATCTGGTGTATGGCCCCCTGAAATTAGCAAACAACTTGACAGAACCTACATTAAAGCCACGCTTAGATGTGATCAAAGTAACACGTATGCCATCATTATATTACGGCTGCAAAGTATTTTCCGCATCTCTGATCAAACAGCTAGAAATAGCACAATGCAATCTCTTCAGGCTATTTTTCACCCTACCTCCGTCAACAGGCCAGTGACAAATTCAGCTGGAATTTAATTTGGTAAACCAATCAGCATACCAGGCAGAAGACATATGTTTCTGGCAAAACTGTAATAAGGCCTTGTGAGACTCATTAAGATATTTCCTATGGAATAAACTAAGGCTCTGCAAGCAATTACAAGAACTTTTGAGGCCATGACCAAACCATTTCAAACCCTTCAGATAACTGAAGTTTGGGACTCATTTCTATCTTGGTCTCAGTTCAAAACTATTGCAAGGAAACAACAGCACGAATGTTCCTTTGCCCTCGATAATACACCATGTTTCATTATTAAGCATGTTGTCACTGTACTCAACCCTTATGTTCAAGACTCAATGCAACGTTACTTGATGGAGGCAATACCACTTAAAATAAAATAGGATCTTGCAAGATTGAAATTTGGACCATTCAATCTGGGTTAGAAAAGCCAAAAATGAAAATACACTTTCCCACTATCACCTGACATTTTTGTGCCTACTAGAAGAAATCTCAGGCCCATGTAATTTGCTGCTGCCACTTTTTTTGAAAGAACGAACCCAGGGCCTCATTACAATGAATTGGCATAAGGCAGCACTGCAAGACTTTTTGCTGCGCTGCCCTACGCCAACTCGAAAGGGCAGGAATGCACCGTATTTACAAGATGTGGTGCATTCCTGTCCTTTCTGTCTGCACCAGCGCACAATTTGGTGCATAGTGCCAACACAGGCACCCTTGCACCATGGTGCAAGTGTGTCTGCATTGTTGGCAGGATTGTTTTGGTGCAGGAATGGACACCTTCCTGCACAAAAACAATTTATGGAGGCTTTTTCCTCTTTATATGTGTGCTGCACAATGCAGCAGACATAGAAAGAGGAACATGCCTGAGGAGAAATAAAGACATTTCTCCTCGTTACGCTTCCTCTGGGGAGGCGTACAGTTACGAGGCCATGAAAAGCCACGCAAAGTGGCTTTGCATGATCTTGTAGATATGGGTCTGCACTCTGCACCGCTGTAGCATCATAAAAACTGAAGCACCAGCGGCGTTGTAAATAATCCCCCATGGGTGTTGAATGGAAAAACCCACCACAACGCTCCCCCTAACGCAGGGTAAGGCAACACAGCAGCTTGCGCTGCATTGCCTCACACCATATCTATGAGGCCATGAAAAGCCATGCAAAGTGACTTTGTGTGGCCTCATAGATATGGTTCTGCACATGTGCTGCCGGAGTTGTAATAAAAAGTGACGCACCAATGGCGCAAGGGGCCCCTAAATTTTTACTTCCATCATTTTGACTATTATAAATGGTTGGGAAAAACAAGTGTCTGCTAGTCAGCACTCCCCTCTCCCACCAAGCTTACTAGAAATCTTTTTTTTTTTTTAAGTTTGATTTATTAAAAGACAACAAACGAAACAAATATTCATAAAGATGATCAATCTTCCTATTGAACAATAAAATGATTAGATAAAATTAGAAGACAATATAGGAATTAAATTTATACTATATATATAAGTACGAAAACAAATATACGTTGAAAGGAACTAAAAAGGGGGATGGGGAGGGGAGGGATAAGAGAAAATAGAAACATAAGTCATCAATATAAGACAATCAAAGATATTGTCTAAATATACATAGTGAATAACATTGTAAGCATATTATTAAGTGAAACAGTGAAAAGAAATCTGTAACAAACTTTCATTAACTAAGAGATATCATTAAACATATGAGCATAAAAAAGCGGAACAGGCAAAATCAAGGTGGTTTCCGAACTTCGTCAGGTACATTTTTAAGAGCAGCAGAAGAGGAGGCAGAATTAGATAAATAAGTAGTTAAGGGAAGCCACATAAGATCTCTTTTAATAGCTAAGGATATGGGGGAGACATAATTAGTGTCTAATCTATGATGGAAACAGACAGCGTTCCACCATGCTCGAAAAGTGACTTTATCAGCTTGTTTCCAGTTGGAAGTTATTAAGTGGAAAGCAACAGCTATTAATAAATCTAAAAGTTTGAAACTTAGAGGTGATTGAGGCCATTGGGGAGACAGAGTACCCAAAAATATATTAATAAAGGAAAATGGGATTTGGACTTTAAAAATTACTAGAATTTGAGACCAAACTGATTTCCAAAACTGATAGATTGAGGGGCATTCAAATAACATATGTTTTAAATCTGCAGTGGGATAGGGACAGGACCAGCAAACAGAGGGTGAATCAGATGAAAAAGAAGCTAAGGACATAGGGGAGAATAATAATCTATGATAAATGAAAAAAAGGGTTTGTGTGGTGTTTGCAGCTCGAGAGGTTTTATGGAGTTTAGACCAAATTTTGTCCCAGGTAGTAATTGACCATTCTTGAGCAAAGTCTTTTTCCCAACTTTTTTCAGTTTTCGATTTAAGTCTTTCTGTGGAAAAAAGTAAAAGTTTGTAAATTTTTGACGCTGATGGAGAACCTTCTAGACTTGAAAGAAGAGGCTCAGATGATATAGGAGAGTTGGTAGAAGCAGGTAAGTTTTGGAGAAGATGACTAAGTGATAAATAGAGATTATTATATTGCGATCTGAAAGATGATGGTAGAGAAAATTTAGATTGAAGATCAGAAAAAGAAAAAGGCTTGTTGTCGTCTATAAGTTGTGAGATCCAATATAAGCCTCTAGAGTGCCAAGATTTCCAGAATATAGAGCGGTTACGAATCCGCAAAGATTTATTATACCAAATAGGTTGATTATGGAAAGAGGTAGTGGAGGGATATGATGAGGATATCAGGGGTGATAAAAGTTTACGAGAATGAGAAATGACCGGGAAGTGCAAAGAGGTAACTTTGGCAGTGAAGGTCAAAATTTCTTGGAAGCCAAAAGGGGTAATAAGATCTTTTTCTAATTGTAACCAGAGGGGTGGATGTAGGGGAAGATCCTCAGAAATCCACTTAGCAGCTTGTTTTAGTGAGAATGCAGCATGATAGGTCTTAAAGTCGGGAAACTTGAGGCCGCCATTGGGTCTATCTTTCTTGAGAGATGATAATGCTATACGTGAAGATTTACCTTTCCATAAAAATTTTATCAAGATGGAATCAATTTTTTGAAGTAATACTGAGGGATATGAATAGGAATCATCGATAACATATATAGTACTAGAGGTGAAAGCATCATTTTAATAGAGTCTAACCGACCCCACCAAGAGAGAAAGAGAGGGTGCCATCGATTAATACTATCATTTAATTTTTTAATAGTGTAGTCAAAATTTACTTTTAGTGTATTGGCTAGTGAGGGCGTGAACCATAGACCGAGATATTTTATTTTAGTAGGCTGCCAGGAAAAACCAGATGAGTCAAAAAGATGTTTTTGGCACAAAAAATTTAAAGGTAAAATTTTGCATTTATCGGCGTTCAAACGATAACCTGAGAGTTTAGAAAAGAAGGAGACTTGTTGAAGAAAGGGATTAAGGGATGTTTCAGGATTAGAACAATACAGAAGAATGTCATCAGCATAAACTGATAGTTTAACTTGGTGAGAGTCAGATTGGAAGCCGGTGATTCGATCATCCTGTCTAATTTTAGTTAAAAAAGGTTCTAGGGCAATGACAAATAATAAAAGAGATAGGGGGCAACCTTGTCTCACTCCTCTGTGAAGCGAGAAGAAATCAGAAGAGTGACCGTTAGCAAATATGGAGGCACGGGGATCAGAATATAACAGAGAAATTAAAGTTATAAGTTTAGGAGGAAAACCAGCCCATCTCAAGGCTTTGAAACATAAAATCCCAACCAATCCTGTCAAATGCTTTCTCAGCATCTAGGGAAATTGCTGCAATCGGATGGTCCAAAGAGGAGGCCTTGCTAAGGATATTGAAAAAGACTCGAGAATTATCAGAGGCAAGTCGTCCTTTGACAAAACCCGCTTGTTCAGGACCTATGAGATCCGGCAAGATAGGATCAATACGTAGAGCCAAAATCTTCGCAAAAATTTTGTAATCAGTATTGACTAATGATATAGGCCGATAATTTTTACAGAAAGAATGATCTTTGTCATCCTTGGGTATTAAGCAGATCAATGCCTCCTGAAAGGTACCGCTGGAAGAGCCCATAACTCCAAAGGATTGAAAGAGACATAATAGTTTGGGGAAAAGAAAATCTGCAAAATGAGAATAGAATTCAATGGTAAAACCGTCAGGTCCAGGCGCTTTCCCTTGACGTAGTACTGATACAGCTTGAGTTATATCTGCTAAGGAAATGTCAGTTCCTAAAGAGTCCAAATCAATGTGATTAGATGTCGGGGAGGGAATAGATCGAAAATAAGAAAGAAGTTCAGAGTTGTCCGGCGTATATTCAGGAGTGTAAAGATTTTTATAAAAGGAAACAAATTCATTTAAGATGTCATTATCTTTATAAATAGAGGTACCTGCAGGACCTTGTAAGGATTCTATTTTAATTCTATCCTTCTTGATCTTTAAATAATTAGCTAAAAGTTTACCCATCTTGTTTTGGCCCCCATAGTAACGAGAACTACTCTTCAGGAGATAATTAGAAGCTGCATCAGTGGTTAATTTATTAAAAGTAATTTTAGCATCAAGAAGATTTTTCAGGTTAGATTCATTGTTTGAATGGTAGTATGTATATTCCAATTGTTTAATTTTGTTAAGGAATTGAGAAGATTTGATTTCAAAAGATTTCTTTTTTTGTGACACAAAACTCAAAATAAAACCTCTGGCGGCTGCTTTAAAGGAATCCCATACCATTACAAAAGGGAAAGAGAAATGTCCCCAGCACAGGACTGTCCTGTACTCGGAATGGCACGTTGAGCGACGTCTTGAGATTTAATACACAAGAAACCGGAACTGATACTTTGGAGTTTGGGACGTAATTGGATCCCTCTGACGGTTGAACTACGAAGTGAGACGTTGCGAGATACTGAACCCCACTTGTGGGTTGGAATTATCACCACAAAATAAAATTGACGACAACAGGAACATAGCCTTGATAAAGTCGCGGGATTATTACCCTGTTTGCGTACGAAACACGTGTCGGCTGTCTGAAGAAATAGAGAATAAAGAAAGAAAACTACAAGAACCCACTTACTTGTGTATATTTTATGCTCACAACGTGCATTTTAATTTTCTGTATTACTCCTTACGTGTGCTGGGGACATTTCTTTGTCTAACCAATTGGCACAGGCCGATACCTTGGGGAGACTGGTGGTGCTCCTCACCTTTCAGCACCGTTATAAATACAAAACAATCTTACTGATCTGGATGGTATTTTCCTGAGTGGCGCCATTATTCCTATACTCCAAACCACTGCCCTTGATTTCCCATTACAAAAGGGGATTCTGGAGTGTTATTTATAGTAAAAAATTCCAAGGCAAAGGATTTAAATTTTTGACAAAAATTAGGGTCGAGCAATAGGGAATTGTTAAAACGCCATCTACCAGGGTGAGGAGAAAAGGGGATCAGGTCAATGTCAACTAGAACAGGGGCATGGTCAGATATTAGAATTGAGCCTATCTCTGAATGAATGGCATGTTGTGAAAGGGATTTACTTAGGAAAAGATAATCAATACGGGATTGTGAGTGGTGGGCCGCAGAATAAAAACTGTACTCCCTAAGGTCAGGATGACATAGCCTCCAAATGTCAACTAATGCTTTACGTTTAATGGAGGAAACAAATTGGACATGCATTTTAGAGGGTACAAACCTGACAGTAGAATGTCTGTCAAGAATGGGGTCTAGAATTTGATTACAGTCTCCACCAAGTATAACTTATTCCTCGTCAAACGTAACTAATTTGTCTGATAATTTAGACCAAAAAAGTTTATCAATCAAAGTAGGACCATATACATTGAAGATAACAATAGGAATCTTATCTATAAGCAACTTAACAATAACTCCAACGACCCTCCGAATCTGTTTCTTGATGAACCACAGAGACATTCAGTTTTTTATGACATAGAATCAAAACACCATTCTTCTTACCTAGGGCAGGGGAATTAAATACATGGCCTACCCAGCATCTCTTTAACTTGGAAGCTTCAATGTCAGAAATATGAGATTCTTGAAGTAACGCAATGTCCGTTTTCAATTTTGCTAGGTGAGATAGCACCCGTTGCCTTTTAATAGGATTATTCAATCCTTTAATATTCCAGGTAGTAACCCGAAACGTATCTTACTGATAAGAGTGTGAACAGACATTATGCTTACAAAAAAGCAATTAAATTAACTTTATAAACGTTGAGGAATGAAAGTGAAAGGGAGGAGAGTAATTCCAAGATGAAAGCAATTTTAGAAATATATAAAGTGTACAGAATGTATAGAATATGGAGTTTAAAGAAAAGAACAGAGAAAATGAGAAAGTTAAGTAGAAAAGAGAAGAGGGAGGAGAAAGATTGAGGATCAGAGCAGGCGGGAAGGGAAAAACAGAAAAGAAACAGAAAAAAGACGATAATAAAAAACAAGGGGACAGTACATGTCTTACAAAGACGACTGAACATCATACCTACAAAAAACAACACGGCTAGGAGGGAGACCATACCAGGAGAAGACAACTACAGTTGTGGAAATCCGTTGAATAAAGAAAGGACCAAAATCAGGGATGTCAACGATACAGGAGGGTCAGGGAGGAGCGAAATTGTTGAAGAAACAAAACACCTGTGATTGAAAAAGTAAAACGAGAATTAATGAGAAAAAATATTATAAATTAGAAGATATAAGAAAAGTTGTGAAGAAATATAAGTGAAGAAAAAGAAGTAACAATAGAACACCATGGAGGCATTACAGATACATAAACTGAATTAACAGTCACTTAATAAAATTGAGAACAAGTGAAAAGAAGAACGCCATCATAACATGAAACATATATAGCATTCAGGCAGGTCTTGAGGTGTCCATAGTATCAGCTCCATGAAGAGTAAGAAATTTCTGCAGCGCTGCAGGGTCTTCAAAAGTTGTAGTTCGCTCTTTGTATGTAACCTTGAAGATACATGGATGGAGAAGGCCATATTTGGCATTGAGTGAGCGTACTTGAGGACGGAGATCAAGAATTTTTTTCCGACGATCTGCTGTGATTTTAGCTACATCCTGAGAAAAGAAGAGACGATGACCCTCCCAAAAACCTGCTTCCTGGACTTAACCGCTGAAAGAACTTGAAGGAGATCAGTATACTGCAGAAAAAGCATGATCACACCGCGAGGTTTCGTTGAGGTTTTCGGGCCAAGTCTATGAGCTCTTTGAATATTAAGTGAAGTGGTGGCAGGTAAGTCCAAGAGCTTGGGTAAGAAGGATTGAAAAAGGTGGTAGGGTTGGAACCCTCAATGTTCTCAGGAAGTCCATAAAGTCGAAGGTTGTTTCTGCGATTTCTATTTTCCAAATCTTCTGCTTGCTTTTTAAGAAGAGACACTTCAGATTCCAAAGATGACATACGTGAGCATGAAGATTCAAGAGATTCCGTTCGCTGTTCAACAATGAGCACTCGTGACTCCAAGGAAGACCATTTATCGTTTAAAAATTGCAAGGTTTTATTGGTTTCCTCTATGAAGGGTTTTAGAGCTCTGATCTCTTCAAGTATCACCTCCATGGCTGATGGAGAGGATTTTTCAGGAGAAGGTGGATCTTTTTGGGTCTCTTGGTGGAAATAGCAGGAAGCTTACTAGAGAATTGCGGTTTTGAAATAGCGCCTGAAGAAATATCAGGTTTCTGAGGGGAGAGGTCCTCCATTTCAGAGCCGTTAGGATTTGAATCAGAATCCGACAACGTAGACACCCCAGAAGCTTTAGAGGGCGCAACCAGTTCAATATTCCTCAACTTCCCCATAAAAGGTGTATTAATAATACAGTAAATAACTTTGAAATAGTTATGAGCAAGTGAGGCAAGTCCAAAAATAGATATCAACGAGATAAAATAATACTGGTACAGGATGCAGGTTGTATATTCTAAAGATATATACTCATCGAAGTGTAATGTAGAGCCAATGAGTCACCAATGAGTCACCACGAAGTAATGAAAGACAGCTCATGCATAAGAGAAAACAACGGCTGTTTTATAGTAAAGTACAAAGAGGAAACCATTTAAAAAAAAATCCAAAAGAGAAGAGTGCCAATATTCATGAGGGTAGAACCCAAGCTGTGACAGGCATGATGGCTTTTTTTTTTTTTTTTTTTTTACTGAGAGAAGCCAATAACGATAAAGTCTGTATTGAAGAAGATACCTGTACTGAGATGAGAAATGAGAATAAATGAGGCTGCAGTAACGATCAGGTCAAAAATAGGGCAACAATCAGCATTTAAGGACTCCAGACGCGTGCTTGTTTATGCGTCATGCAAGGAGTCTCCTCATCGCGGCAGGGACCAAGAAAAGAAAATGGCGGCCGCGTCCTTTGCGAAGCCGCCTCAGGACGCGCAATTGCAGCAGTGAAGCGTACGGGCTGAGAAAATGAGCGGAAAGGGGCTCAGCATATGCCGCCTCCGCTCATACGGCTATTTCCTCACCCTGGGCTCCATTTGAAGGGCGTGAGTCGCGGCAGGGACCAAGAAAAGAAAATGGCGGCCGCGTCCTTAGTGAAGCCGCCTCAGGACGCGCAATTGCAGCAGTGAAGCGTACGGGCTGAGAAAATGAGCGGAAAGGGGCTCAGCGTATGCCGCCTCCGCTCATACGGCTATTTCCTCACCCTGGGCTCCATTTGAAGGGCGTGAGTCGCGTTTGGTCCGTTAACAGGCGCCGTCTTCCCCGCAGAGTCAGGGATCCGCCGCCATCTTCTCCGGGCGTAGCCACGCCCCCGCTTACTAGAAATCTTACTAGCAATATTCGACTTTCATAGGTGGACAACATTGGATATGCTGTTGGGCGGAAGAGTTCAGATTGTAAAAATGAATGCAGCGCCCAGACTTATTTGTGTATTTGGGATGCTGGCCATGATTATTTTGAGGTGAATACTGAGGAATGTAGACTTAGAGCCTCATTTATAATGAATTGGCATAGGGCAGCAGCACAAGTCTTTTTGCTGCACTGCCCTACGTCAATTCGAAAGGGCAGGAATGCACCGTATTTACAAGATATGGTACATTCCTGACCTTTCAGCAAGCACCCAATTTAGTGCCTAGACCCAATGCAGGCACCCTTGCATCTGCGTTGTTGCCAGTATTGTTTTTGTGCAGGAAGAGACACCTTCCTGCCCAAAAATATATCCATGGAGGCTTTTTTCCTCTTCCTTTGCATGCTGCAGAATGCAGCACACAGAAAGAGGGAAAAAAAGGAGAAATAAAGATATTTCTCCTCGTTTCGCCTCCCCTGGGGGGGCGTACAGTTTTGACACATTCCCAGGTTTATAGATCCTTGTAAATCTGAGAATGTGTCAAAACCCAAGGGTGTCGCGTGGGAAAACCCACCACAACGCCCATGGAACGCCCCCCCAACGCAGTGTAAGGCAACCCAGCGACTTGTGCTGCGTTGCCTTACATCATAGCTACGAGGCCATGAAAATTCATGCAAAGTGGCTTTGCGCGACCCCGTAGATATGGATCTGCACTCTGGGCCACTAGAGTGTCATAAAAAGCGATGCAGCAGCGGCACAAGGGGCTTGTAAATAAGCCCCTTAGGGCCTCATTTACAATGAGGTGGCATAGGGCTGCGCCGCAAGTCATTTTGCTGCGCTGCCCTACACCAGTTCGAAAGGGCAGAAATGCACCATATTTACAAGATATGGTGCATTCCTGTTTTTTCAGCTAGCACCGGCACACAATTTAGGGGTCGATTCCGATTCGGGCCGGAAAAAGCACCGACCGACTCGGATCCGGAAAAAATACCGACCGACACGTACCAGTGGCGCCCGACACGCCAAGTACGATGCAAGCCGCGATAAATCCGACCGACACGTCAGGAAACCAAGCCGACCGACCGACCCGCTCGGAAAATAGCAATCCGGCCGGAAAACACGCGAATCCAACCGACCGACACGCACCCGGAACAAATCCGACCGAATCGTACCCGCCAACTCCAACCTGCAAAGTACGATGCAAGGCGCGGAAACACGACCGAGTCGGACGGAGGACAAGCCGTACGACCGACACGCATACAAAACCGAGCCGAAGCAACACAATACACCGCGACCGACGCGTACGCAGCATACAAAACTGCACAAACACAGCGTGAACGAAACGGAAAACACCGTACGAGACCAATGCAGGGTCCGACTCGGTCACAAGAACGTTTCCAACATACACAAACAGCACAAAGGAAAAATCAACCAAAAAAAGGCCAAACAAGCAATTACCAAGCCAATAAATACTGGGGGGTGGGGACAGAGAACAAAGACACACCAACAACTCCACCTATATAAAGGACACAAATCACTACCATGAGCCTTTGCAAATGCCATTCCACTGCCAGCACCCAAGAGAAAGCAACCACACACCCACAGCTCATCCCTCACACAAGCCACACACCAGCAGCACACCAACAAATACCTACCTCACATACACCCAGCACAACACACACCCACACACCCTCACCTGCACACCAACACACACAGCACCCACTATCACCACCCATCACCATGCCCCCCAAGAAGAATCCCAAGTTCCTAGATAGTGAATTGGAAGTCATGGTAGACGAGATCCTCAGGGTGGAGCCACAGCTGTTTGGCACTCTGGTCCAACAGACCCCCATGTCGCAGAAAACCAAGATGTGGGAGAGGATCATCAACAGGGTGAACGCCCAATCACCATGTCGGCGCACAAAGACCGACATCCAGAACAGGTGGTATGACGTGCGCAGGAGGGTCCGGGAGCTGCTCAAGAAAGACTACCACCTGAGCCAATACACCGGCAGTGGCCCTCCTGCCAAGCCAGTATACCTCAGGCCCTGGGAGGAGAAGGTGCGGGCCATCCTTCCGCCAGTGAGCGTATATGGACTAGAGGACATCCCAGAGCCTGGTGAGTACACAACAAATGTACACAATAAACTGCCACAAAACACACACATCACTGTCAAGGGGAGAGTCAAACCATGCACTCATAGCAATTACACAGCAACTAGAACAGAATCATCCCAAAATGTGTATGTCAGTCAGATAAACACAACACATGCCATCAAAAAAGTCACATCCAACTGTGCCAACACATGTACAAACACAACCACAACTACAGCTAGGCAGTGGCACAAATAGAACTAACACACACATCCACACATGTAGCCACCACAACAACACCAACACACAGTGAAGACCACTCAAAGGAAGGAATTCTGTGTATGCTGGCCAAGTCAGTGTAGCCAATAGCATCATGGGAGTCGCACTCACACATATTGCCCCCCCACAACTGTCCCATCAACACCACTCCTGAACCATGCTCACATCACAGGGAGTGGAGAAGGACTCACAAGATGGCTGACACTGGCTACTGCTGTGGGGAGCACAAGGCTCTGCTGCCAACTGTGCACCAACAAACAGCAGGACACCACTGACTGACATCCTGAGAGACAACTTACACTCCCTGCAATGCAAGCACGTTCCATGGTGGGATATCTGGCTGGCTGGCTGGGTGGGAAGGGGGACTTGCAGCACTGACCATAGTCACCAGCACCTCCCCTCACACCCCCCCCAACACAAACTCCACAGTACCCACCTGGTAGAATGCAATGCCCTCCATCCTAACACAAGATCCCACAAAGCACCACCACCCTGGGTTATGTTGTGTGAAGCACAGGGACACTCTTGGGACTCTTAGCCAAACAACTGCCAGGACAACACTCCCAGCCATCCTGTCAGCACAGCCAGCCCACCCCACAGGGAAGCAGAGTCAAAAGGAAGGAAGCATGGGCATGCTGGGAAGGGGGTGGAGGCAATAGCATGATGGGAGTCGTAGTCACAGACATTGCTCAGCCTCACAACTGGCCCATCAACACCACTCCTGAACCATGCTCACATCACAGGGAGTGGAGAAGGACTCACAAGATGGCTGACACTGGCTACTGCTGTGGGGAGCACAAGGCCCTGCTGCCAACTGTGCACCAACAAACAGCAGGACACCACTGACTGACATCCTGAGAGACAACTTACACTCCCTGCAATGCAAGCACGTTCCATGGTGGGATATCCGGCTGGCTGGGTGGGAAGGGGGACTTGCAGCACTGACCATAGTCACCAGCACCTCCCCTCACCCCCCCCAACACAAACTCCACAGTACCCACCTGGTAGAATGCAATGCCCTCCATCCTAACACAAGATCCCACAAAGCACCACCACCCTGGGTTATGTTGTGTGAAGCACAGGGACACTCTTGGGACTCTTAGCCAAACAACTGCCAGGACAACACTCCCAGCCATCCTGTCAGCACAGCCAGCCCACCCCACAGGGAAGCAGAGTCAAAAGGAAGGAAGCATGGGCATGCTGGGAAGGGGGTGGAGGCAATAGCATGATGGGAGTCGTAGTCACAGCTCTACATCCCCCACCACATGGCCCAGCAAGCTCACACTCACGCATGCACATCCCACAGAGAGTAGAAAGGCCCATCAAAGATGTCTGACACTGTTGCTGTGTCGTGGGGAGCACAAGGGCATGCTGGGAACTGCACATCAACCAACAGCAGGACACCACTGACTGACATCCTGAGAGACAACTTCCACTCCCTGCAATGCAAGCACGTTCCATGGTGGGATATCCGGCTGGCTGGGTGGGAAGGGGGACTTGCAGCACTGACCATAGTCACCAGCACCTCCCCTCACACCCCCCCAACACAAACTCCACAGTACCCACCTGGTAGAATGCAATGCCCTCCATCCTAACACAAGATCCCACAAAGCACCACCACCCTGGGTTATGTTGTGTGAAGCACAGGGACACTCTTGGG